>OX183136.1:34349652-34949652 GCA_945261195.1 Cryptosula pallasiana
TTTGCATGTGTAAAATTCTGGAATAGAGAGTTTTTTATCAGAATAAATGCTCCGAATGAAAATGTTAGAGTATCTTTTGACTTGCACTGTCCTGGACTGACTAGTTATAGTAGATATGTTCAAGTCAATAGTGGTGCCACTTCCTAAAGATTTAGCAAGATTGATATCTACAAAGGATGCATCCGATTGAGTATCAAGGAGTGCATAGGTTAGTATTTCATCATCGCCTTCAATATTTGACAGGTACACAGGAACAGTCATAGAAGTGATAGGATGTGGATCACTTGATGATGCATAATTTGAGGTAGTAACTTTAACAGTATCTTTAGTCGACATCTGTTCAATGGGAGCATTGGGCGGAGCAACAGCAGTATTATCAGACGTATTGGTGTGTTTATGAAAGCAAGTGGGATGAGCAGCACCGCACTTGGCACATGCCTTACGTGCCGTACAGTTCCTAGACTGATGACCTTTCTTAAAACAACCAAAACAAAGGCTAAGCTTTCGAACATAATCTCGTCTATCTTGCAACTTGAGCCTCATCAAAGTTCTACATTCAGAAAGTTGGTGGCTGTTCGACTCGCACCTTTGACAATTGTAGGGTATGTTAGTTGTAGCTGAGGCTACTCCTAAAGTTTTTACAATCGGGGTTGGCTCTGAACCATTGCCAGACTGGACCAGACTATTACATACAGACCTCACTGGAGTTTGTTGTGAACTTTGGTGACTAGGGCCGTTCAACGCATTAATTGAAAATACGGGATCATTTGCATGTTCGGCATCCACTGAAAGGAAGTTAGCAAGTTCATCAAATCCTGGATACCCCTTATTTTGATCCTTAAACTTAGCAGCCCTATCACTCCACTTGGAAAGTGCACAATCTGGTAGTCGTCTAGCAAGCTTCTGTAATTCCAGACAATCATCAAGGACATCAAGTCCTGCTACTGTTTCCTTGGCAACTGCACATTGGTTGAGAAAGTCTGAATATCTACGCAAGCCTTCCGAGTCTCTGGAAGGTATATGTGGCCAAGAAGAGAGCCTTCTACGAAAGCCTTCAGCAACAGCAAATTGATTCCCAAAACGCTCTCTTAATACTCCTTTAGCCCTTTCATATGCAGCTGCAGTATTTAAAACCAGGTATCCCTCTATCGCTTCTCTAGCTTTGCGTGCAATATACTTGCGCAGGTAAAATATTTTCTTCTCTTCTGGGATAGGTCTCTTGTCTATCAAGATGGAAAAGGCTGATTCCCACTCGGGAAGTCTCAACGAATCACCATCAAAAACTGGACGTTCGGGTCGTGAAAGATTGTTAACACTAAGACTGTTCACAATTTTTTGTAGGTCGTCAGCATATTGACTCCCTGAACTGGCTTCACCTTCCAAAAGGGCCTTGGTTCGTTTTATTTCAAGATCAAGTTTCAACTCAGCGAGAATCTGTCGGTTGCGATCTAAAAGCGCCGTGTTGCCTTGTGAATTTCCATTGAAGAGATCATTTTCATCGGGCGTGCTAGCATTAACGGTGGTGGTAGGCGAGTCGTTGTCGAGTAGACGTTCAACGAGGTTGAATTTTGTGCCCTTCTGCGGCAAGTTACGTTTTTTCAAAATTTTCTTCAGTTGCTTAACGGTAAAGGCATTTAATTCATCTTCTGAGAAAGCGGTGGTTACTGGGTGAGTTGCAGCCATTACAATGAGTTCGAATAGTTCGTAATTGCGGGAATGTGTTATATCTGGTGACAAATATGAGGGAAAAGGTTACATAGAACACAGTAATGGCAGAATGGATAGGGCACAACAAGAAACAGGGTTAGAACATCCTACATCTAAACTAATCACCTACTGTTCTCATAGAATGCACTTGTTTGTGTTTATCATGCAACTTACTCTTACAATCTACACGCTAATGTAACATCACTACCTGATACCATTACACTAATTAATCAATATATAATTAAACATATCAAACAAACACACAAAATGCTCGAGTAACAAAATGGAAAGCCAGTAAAGAGAACTTAGGGTGACGATCCTTCAGCTTCGTAGAGTCGACAACGTTTATGCTGCAGCTGGTTATGACACAGTCACTGAAAGTTGCTGTTAGGTCTTGGGCAACAGTGTATGAGTGTGGTTTTCACAAATGTCGAATGCTCTGTAGCTGGTCTGACCTTTCGTGAGAGCAGCTCTGTACAATAATGTAGCTATCTCCACAGGATAATGTAGGTAGGGAATTGGCCTTTTTGACACCAGTTAGCACCATCGGTTCATCAAAATCCGCTGTTTATCTCCAAAGGATAGTAGAGAGAAAGTTTGACTGTAGACGTGTGAGTAAACTTGGTTTGATGTTTTACTAAGCTCTGTATTTTGATCAAGAGCATGTCAAACTGCAAAGCACATAATCTTACACTTAGTAAACAAAATAGTAATCAGAAGGAAACTACAAAATCCATACAAAAGTATTAAACAAAAGTTAGTTACCTTTTAGCCTCTGTTTACTACACTCTAGTTAGAGTTCTAAACTCTGTGAACTTTAGTTTGTGCTTCTTACTTGCTGGTTTAAGCAGAACTAACTTAATCATGTGCAGGCTTGGTTATTTACAGTAGCTATGGATTATAACAGCTATTATTGGTTAGCATAGTAGACTAGACAAGGTTAGCAGGAGATTAGTGGAAAAAGCAGAAAAATTATGTGCAAGACTAAAGAAGGAACAGCAAGTTGGCAGCTACGTGGTTCTCTAAAAAGAAAATTGTGTAGATAACTCCCATTATATCCCGGAGTTACCTTTGGAATAAGCTTGGTAGCAGGTGCAAAAACAATTGAAAAAAAAAATAAACGTATTTTGTTTTTTAAGGCTGAGCACTTTCATGTGTACCAATTTGGGTAATGAATACACTGCTACACCTAGCCCAGAGGACAGTTATATTAACCATTATAGTAAATTGGTTTCTACAGAAGTGGAAATTCTCTGGTACCTGTGAGTTTAACCAAACTAAGTCGAGAAACACATCTATGGCCACACTTCTGACAGGCGCATTTGCTCTGCAATAGAAAATTACGTGGAAATTACCGCTAAAATCTTTTGGTTTAATCAAAAATCTTTGTCTGTTGCAATATACATTAATGTCAAACTTCATAATCTGTGTTGTAATGGTGCAGTTCTTTTTACATTAGGTTTCTAGTATTTGTCTCGTCAGTTTTCACAAGCGCACAAGTTTATTTTGTACAAAGTAAAATTGTCACTTCTAAAAATTTTATCACTTGAGCAAATATCTGGTGGCCAAAGGTAATAGGCCTGTTATAATATCAATATAATAATTTGAACTATTTAAATTTTATCTCATAAGACTAAAGGTTTGTTTTGAAAGTATGCCGTTGCATAATGCCTCTAGGGGTAAATATAGAGTATAGAGACCACATTCTGGTAAAAACCGCCAAACTAGAAATCTAAATACTTCAGAAATAGAGAAACATTATTTAAAAACAAAAAAGTTTCGTAGATTCTTTTCAGATAATCACCGATAATAAAATCAGCTTCAGCTATCATTTTTCAAAAACATTATTACTCATTTAAATGGTAAATTATTTTGATTATTATGTTTAATCAATTTTCTTTTTGATCTGATAAAAACTATTAATAAATTACAGGTAGATAAATATGATTGACTAATTGTTACTATATTTTATTTTGCTATTTAATAAATAATTTTAAGTCGATATTATTATTAATTTGTGTTTTTTTTGTCATAATTAAGTTAATGGTTGCTGTTATTCTACTTATATCATTGCCAACATTTATTCTAAATTTTCAGATAATCTGAAACCTAGCTGTATGTTACTTCGATAACTGTCTGACAATTCTGCTAACTTTTCCGGATTTAGTCGTTGCCTAAGTAGTCTCATCACTCTGTCAACTGACTTGAAATCTACAGTTTAGTACTGTGAATACTTGTCAAGTTTTTTCTAACTTGACTGAGATGGCAGGTACTACAGTACTAGATTCAATGGACTAGGTAACTACTGTGATCAATGTAAGAAATTTGCAGTAACTCAACTCTCTATCTCACTTCTACTTTTTAGTAACTACTGATAATCCTACTGCAGAGTCTCACTCTGAGTGACTTTCTTCAAAGTCTTACAAACATCATGCTACCGACAGAGTTTTCGCTGACTCCTTTTTACTTGCTGACTCAGGTTTCCAACAATCAATTTTATTCAACCACGAACATTATAAGAATCACATCCCCCCCCCCCCCCATCCCCCCCCCCCCCATCCCCCCCCCCCCCCCTAAACAGATAACTCAGATTTTTAACGAATTCCAAATAATTTATCATAATAAATAAACAAAAGATAGACTTTCGCTATTCAAAGACGCGATAAAAACTGAAACTGGATGAGATTGGCTACCAAATTTATAAAGTCCATATGTAATTTAAATGATCCAATCAGATACAAGCAAATACAACAGTTATCAAATCAAGTTGGGAGTCAGAGGTGGGGTGCCAAGGGGTAAAACTTTGTATATTTATTGACTTTGTATAATCACTACAGGTGAACATGCTTCTCTTAGTAAGCGTACATCTTGAGTAAGACTCAGGGTCAGTGAAGGGATAGAGAGGAAAGGGTTGAAACTTATGGGGCAAAGAGTGGATGCAGGAAAGCAGGGATAGGTGCCTGAAATACAAAACGAAACAAAAATATCTGTCTATTAGACATTTCTGTGGTAGCTGTTTACGTTTCTTTTTTATAGAGCTACCATTCAAAAGGCATTCACCAGGGTCTAAAAAGTTATTTAGTCGTGAAAGCTTAATTATAAAACAATTTTTAAACAGAGTTTCCATGAGAGCAACCAAGCTTGTAGTTTGGAAATAAAATTCCTTCTAAAATGGTTTTTTTCGAAAACTTACATTTTTGCATTTTATGCAGTAGAAAGTTTATAACTTCTGAGACAAACTATTAAAGATGAAAAAGTTATTCAATTCAAAAGAGTAATGAAGCCGACATAGAAATCAAGCCTGCATTCGAATATCAGTTGTGACATTGCAGGGATCTCAACCTTGAAGTTTGAAAAATCCTAGTTGAGTTCGAGTGGCGTCATTGAGGGCGCGCAAAGCGCCCGAACTGAGGCACAGAGCGCCGAGCAATATCAGCTGGGGGCTTGGGGGGGCGCTGTAAGCCCCCTCAACAGGGTCCGGGGCAGAGCCCCGGCCGCCAAAGCTCCAAGCATAATAAAACACTAGACAATCAATCAAAATGAACGTATTGCAAACGGAGACAACAAAAGATGAAGTATGAGAAATGCTTGGAGTCACAAAAAAATGAATGAAGTGTGACTAGATTAAAATGTTTGACCACATACTATGTTTATGAATAACTGTGTATAATGTGCTTATTTTGTTCTGCTTTGGTTATATGCTGTTGTGGCCTTTTTACATTTTTTTATAAGTCCTTTATCATCAACATCAACTATCTACATATACATTGCACTATGTGATGTGTGACCATTGCTCAAACTAGTAGTTATCTTCCTTTTAAACTGCTTTTAAATGGTTCCTTATAGTGTTGTATGCAAGCTAGAGCCACGTGGTGAGTCGTCAATAACCCAAGTTTCCTAAAGCAAACACAATAAACATTGTAACGGGCTATGGGGCAGAAGTAGTGTAAAATCAATATCTGCTGAAATGAGATCTCCTACTAAAAGTGAAGAAAGGAGAGATATTGACTCATTCGGATTTCATTGATGTCTTATGTCTTTATTCATGACTTGATCAGAGTATTGTGTTAGATGTCTACACGATTTAGTAGTGAAAGTGAGGCACTAATAGTTGTAGCGTTGTTGTTGTATTGGAACAACTTCAAAATTGTTCATTTATTTGTTTTGTTAGGGTTGTAGTTGAGACTAGATAACTGCAACAAATGAAATATATAGTAGCAACTGTATGAAAGTAAAGGAGGTATTAATTATACTAATAAATCCGGGTAACAAAGAACAATATGACAAATCCATCCTAGTGAAATTTGACACCCCCAAAATCCGGGCAATTTGGATAAAATCTGAATGGTTGAGATCCATGTATTGTTCAATTGCATTTCCTTGTTTATTCTATTCTCACAAAAAGCTCATTATCAAGGCATTACATTAGTTTTTTTTAAATAAAATTACATTGTAGGCAAGCTAATAAAAAGCATTTAATAGCTAAGGCCTAAAGCCTAAGATAGCCAAGGAAAGTATACTGCAGACAACCTGCACTAGAGGGAATCTGAAATGCAAGAACTTATTGTAAATAAGTTATATTGCGTCTTTCCGGTGGCATTTCAAAATTGAACATAATTGAAAGAACACAATCGCCTAATAAATGTCTAACATTGTGAAAAATAGAGATTGGCGATACTGGATGCATCTATCCTTCATCTATGTCTTCAATTTTCTTTAGGGCATATATCTCAGGAGTTATACTCTCTCTAGCATGAGTGGATGACTCCTTCACAATCAACCTATTCTAGGGGGTATATTATTTCTGTCTGAGGTTGCACAGCAAATTATTCAAGCTTAATCCTGATTGGTCAATTTTATTCACAAGCCGCAAAACCAATTTATCATGTTCATCGATACAAACATGGATTCTTCTGTCAACAATATAATAAATTATCATCGCTTGTGTAGCAGTAACAATTTAGTATTTTTCATATAAATATGCATCTATTTTAGCAGCATTTGCGTCAATGGCTAGTTGATCATATCGAATTGTTTACGATGAAAAAAAACTAGTGATGATGACTCAGAAGATGTTTACATAGTACTTCCTCAAGAGTGTACTATATCCACTCTGAATGCTGCAGGTGGTATTGTTTTAGGCTTAATAAAGCAAACTAGTTAACACAATAGATTGAATAGAAAGCTCAGAGTTGCTGAGTTTAAATGATAGCTTAAAGATTAAAACTTAGTGGCTATTCAAAGGACAGTTACTGAATAAAGTTGAATGCGGCAGGTTGACCTTTAGCACCGCCAGCATATATTTATAATTACGTATATTTACATATCAAATAGGAGACATTGAAGAAGCAAAGTACATGTAAGTTACAGTTTTTGTGCATTTGTATGTTAATTGAACTTTTTGCTTTTTGGAAATGCTTGTTGCTATTTTCATTTAATTCATTTGTTTTTAGAGGTGCTTAAAATACCTCAGTAACAACATATATAGTGGTATAAGCGGCCATCACACCAAGATTGGTGAGTTTGTTGATCAATTGTACAATTCTTTTGTTTTTGGCTTAAATTAATTATTGTGTAGCAGAACCTAATATGTTATTTGACTAATGATTGGATGTAACTTGTAATGTATAATTTGGTGAACTATTTGTCTTTTTTCTGCATTATATGTTCTTTTATATTATAATATGCATTATGTTGCAAATTGTTACAGGTTACAAAAACAAGTTTAATGAATAAACATTTGTTGACCATAACACCAGCCGCTCATACTGCCACAGTAACCAATCCGTGACCAGAGACGTACTAGAAGGAGATTCCTCTGTATGCATCTACCATGGCTGATCCAGAATCACTGAAGAAAGGACGTACTTCTCACAAAGCTAAAGTGACATCGGCAGCTAACAAACTGCGAAGTACTGTTAACTCCAACAATCCTGGTCTTATAAATACAGCTTTGGACTCACTGCACCATGCCTATGAAGAATTCTGCATTGCTGATCTAGAGTACAAAGAGCTGATTGAATCTAAACCAGATGACTACGAAGAATATCAAACTGTTGGCAATCTTAGCTTAGACCAATATTCCGACAAGGTATTAGAGATTTATAATGATGCTATCTCATATGTATTAGACATTAGTAACAAACCTGTTGAAAAGATTTGTATACTAGCTATTTCAAATATTAAGAAATTCCTTGAGGAGTTGTCTGCATTGCAATCAGATTTCAATTGTGACACTGCTTCTAAGCTTTTAGAAAAAGCTAATCATTGTCTTAGCGAGTGTAAGGATACTCTTAAAGAGTTTACTAGCTTAGCTGATAAAGAATTAGTTCTTGAATTGGGTAGCTATGTTACTGATTTAGAACGTGGCATACTCAAAGCCGAGCTAATTGTAAGTAAATCCAACACTGCGCAGCTGCACGAGCAGGACGATGCTTTGAATGAACCTAATGGTGAAAAACTTTCTTTGACCTCTGATGGTGGGCGGGCTTTCCCGGGGTCCTCTGCTGGTACTTATGTGCATGGCTCTGCTGCTTCTGGCCCGAACGCCTCAGGAAGGCTAACCGACTCGGGTGTTCGTTTTTCAGTTGCGCATGAATTTGAAAGCGAGCAAAATAGGCCTATGTTTAATTCTACAACATACAGCACTTTACCACATCAGTCTTGTACTGGCCGAAGGTACAAACAGGCTCCTATACCATCATTTGATGGTGATAGGTCCAAATGGGGTGAGTTTAAATCTCTTTGGTTAAGATATGCTGATAGTGAGTACCAACATGAAAGTGACCAAGCTTATGCACTCAGTTTAGCTTTCAAAGGTAAGGCCAAGGCTTTAATTAAATCTATTAGGTCGGACCAACAGAATGCTCATAAACGTATGTTAGAGAGACTAGATAAAGTCTATAGTGATGTTAGTCACTCACTACAATATTGTTATAACTATTTAAAGAGTCTCAAATCAGTAAAAGATGGAGATTACTCTTCTCTTGTTGAGTTTATTGGAGATGTAGAATCTGTATATAGTCAGCTAGGTGATATTAAGCAGCTTAGTGCTATAACCATGTATCAAATAGATGAGATATCTGATCTCCTCCCTCACTCGATAGAACGGGAGTGGCTTAAAGTGTATCGGGGCTTAGATGAACAGAGTAAAGTTCATCCGTTTTCTGCTTTCATGGATTTTCTAGATAATGAACGAGATATTGCTTTTCGTAAAAGTGAGCGCAAATCACTAAAACCTGATCACTCTATGAAACATGTCAAAACTCTTCAGAGCCAATTTCAGCATTGCTCTAATTATGCCTCTTCTTGTGATAACGATCAACTTTTTTGTGTCATTCACAAGCTCAATCATACTCATAGTACAGCTTTTTGTAGAAATTTTAAGTCAATGTCAAAAGTTAATAAGCTTGAATCTTTGAGAAAATTTAAATGTTGCTTCAGATGTTTTGGCAATCACTTTAGAAATGACTGTACAGTGAATGATTCATGTACCATTTGCAAAGGCACTGATCATCATGTTTTGTTGTGTAAAGGTCAGATAAATAAAAGTCATCAACCTAACAAACCTATCTCTAGTGATAATAAACCTAAGTCTTCTCATGCACAGGCCGAGTGCAACGCAAGTGGAAATGCTACTTATTCAATCTATCCCATCTCAGAAGTTCAAGCTCCAGACAGACAGCATACAGCTGTGGTATTTTTTGATGGAGGCTCCAGTGCCTCATACATTACTCATAGGGCTGCTAATCGCTTACACGCAGAGAAATTGGATTCTTTCGTCTTAGATGTGTCTACCATGGGTGGAATCAGAACAAAGTATAGCACTTGCCAGTATAAGGTTCTATTAAGAGCAACTGATGGAAATCTGCACAAGATACTTGCTTATGGAATGGAGAACATTACAGGACCAGTGGAACCACTTGATGTAGGAGCTTTGGAACAACTGTTTCCAGACAGGAAAGTGGCAGGATTAAAACGTAGAAGTTCAGAGGTGGATATTCTCTTGGGAAACGATCACTGTGGCCTGCATCCAGAGCATGTTTTGAAAACAGCTGGCAATCATCTGAGGCTAGTGGAAGGCTTGCTGGGCTGCACCGTTCAGGGAACACATCCCAAGCTTTTGAAGACCACATCCATGCTTATACATTTAGATGTTGACAGCATAGGCAACATATCACAAGTCTGGGATGAGAGACACGCAAAAGACAGCCATCATGAGTTGAAGGCTTACACACAATCTAACTTAGCAGGATGTAAAGAGTATGTCAATCAGTTTATCCGAGGAGAGGAAATGGGTACAGAGATAAATCCTAAATGCGGAAGTTGCAAATGCTCAAAATGTCCAGTGGTTGGACACTTATACTCATTCATGGAGCAACAAGAGTTGGATCTCATTAGAAGGAATCTTACATATGATGAAGACAATAAAAAATGGATTACTACATACCCGTGGACTAAAGACCCTCACACGCTTCCAGACAACTATTTCTCAGCTTTGGCAACACTCAAGAATACAGAAAAGACACTTAAAAGGGACTCTATGTGGGCAAAGACATATTCTGATCAGATAGAAGACATGGTACAGCGGCAAGTGGCTCGCAAACTTACCGAGACAGAACTAGAACAATGGGTAGGACCAAAGTTTTATATTAGTCATCTCGCGGTAAAAAACCCGAAATCATCATCTACTCCCGTTAGAATTGTATTCAACAGTAGTCAAGTATTTAGAGGAGTATCATTGAACTCGTATCTTGCCAAAGGTCCAGATTCATATTTGAATAACCTAATAGGTATTCTACTCAGGTGGCGTGAGGGCTCAGTAGCAATGGTAGCGGACATTAGAAAAATGTGTAACAGCATTTTCATTGAAGAAACTGAACAACACACACACAGATTTATATGGCGTAATCTTCAGGACAGAGAGCCAGATGTCTATGTGATATTGCGTGTGAACATGGGGGACAGACCGGCTGGGGCCATAAGCAC
The DNA here is from genome assembly GCA_945261195.1 of Cryptosula pallasiana. Classification (NCBI taxonomy): domain Eukaryota; kingdom Metazoa; phylum Bryozoa; class Gymnolaemata; order Cheilostomatida; family Cryptosulidae; genus Cryptosula; species Cryptosula pallasiana. The sequence goes on from OX183136.1 coordinate 34,360,348, forward strand.
AGAGGCTCTGTACAAAACTGCAGATTTGTTTCAGGATAAACACCCAGGTGTTGCTAGGTTATTACGTACTTCAACTTACGTTGATGACATCGTGAATTCTGTCTCATGTCAGGAGTCAGCTCTGCAATTAGCATCAGACACCAACACAGTTTTAGGGCAAGCGGGATTTGAAACCAAAAGTTGGCTATTTAGTGGAGAGGGTGCTGCACGCATAAACTTGGATCTTCCTCCGTCAAACAGAACTGAAAATGTTACTAGGGTGTTGGGTGTCACCTGGGAAACTGTATCGGATACAATTATGTTTAACGTCAATGTGAATTTCTCCAAGAAAAGGGGAGGCCTCTACATAGAACCAGATCTCAAACCAGAGGAGATATCATATTCTATTCCTAATATTCTAACTCGAAGAAAAGTACTAGAACAAGTAATGAAGGTGTACGACCCTCTAGGATTTCTGAATCCATTCCTTCTATCTGCTAAACAGAAGTTGAGAGAAACCTGGACTCAAGATTTAAGATGGGATGATCCCTCACCAGATTCTCTCCACAAGAAGTGGATAACATTTTTCTCTCAGCTTGCTGGCATCTCCGAACTTATGTACGATAGATGTATTCAGCCCAAGGAACCAGATGGAAACCCAGTTTTAGTCATATTCTGTGATGGTGGTGATCAAGCCTACGGAACGGCAGCCTATGTGAGATGGAAATTATGCGATGGCTCATTCTGGAGTCGTTTAGTTTTCGCTAAAAATAGGATAGCACCATTAAAGAGAATTAGTACACCGCAGATGGAACTCAATGGAGCGGTATTGGCTAAGCAAGCAAGGAAGATCATAGAGAAAGAGATGAGGCTCAACTTTGAACGTGTGATATATTTCACTGATTCGGAGATTGTGCTATCCATGTTGAACAAGTTGTCAACACGTTTTCGTCTTTATGAGGGTGTAAGGATTGGAGAGATCCAAGCGGCAAGTGAGGGAAAGATGGAAGAATGGCATTGGGTCGATGGAAAGCAAAATATAGCTGACTATACAACGCAGCCAAAGATACCCAGAGAGATGGGTGGCACTCCATGGATAGAAAGGCCCAAGTTTCTTTCTCAACCCATAGACCAATGGCCAATCAAGACATATAGCAAACTAAACCCAGTCGATTCTCTTCCCGGAGAAAAGTCCTTAGCTGCAAGTGTGAATATCAAGGTCATGCAGACTATTGAGTATGGCAGATTTAGCTCTTACAGGAAACTACTGCGGACAGTGGCGAAGATTATTGGTTCAGCTAAAGTAAGATCTTTCAAAGGTGGTTCTGACATGAATATCACTCCCCAGCTGCTGTATAGTGCAAGAACATTCATTATTAAAGAGTCTGCTAAAAGGTCATTCAAGTTTTGTTTAGACAACAGGTGTTTGGCACCATCAGAGTTCAACACTACATGTTATCAGGTAGCTAACATGATGAATGAACGACCAATAGGCATATACTGCCAAGCAGTGACTCGGTAATAAATTTGTTAACCCCTAACACATTGTTATTAGGTAGATCATTGGCAGAAAATCCAGGTAATCTTTATGAAACTAAAGTTATAGGTCTAGTTTAATTAGTGAGGTTACACTAGCTTTCTGGAAACGATGGCAGGAGCTTTATGTTCCATCTATCGTAAGGCAAGGTAAGTGGTTTAGAGATTCGAAGAATCTTTCTCCAGGCGACATTGTACTTGTTTCAGACTCTAATGTGCTCAAGGGGCAGTACACAATTGCTGTGGTAAAAGAAGTTTTTCCTGGTATTGATGGTAGAGTTAGAACAGTATCTCTAGAATACAAGAATTTTAAGACAGCTGAAAAAGTAAATGAATATCGTGGATCGTGTAGCTCGAGAACTATCACTCGGAGTGTGCAAAGGTTGGCTTTGTTGGTCTCGGTTCAGGAGTAGGGGTATGGCGTGAGTGCTGGCGCGGGACGTCTGGTGAGTGTGTTCACTGGTTAGAGGTGTTGAATTAATGGAAACTATTGGACATTTCCGCGAAGCTTTTCTGCGCGATTGCTGCTCAGTGTTGGGTTTATACATAGGATATTATTTTGTGTTGTTTTATTTTGGTTATATTTTCTATAATTTACTAACATGCAATAATTTTTGTCGATTAATCTATTGTGTCAATCCCTGTGGTAGGAGTGTTTTAGGCTTAATAAAGCAAACTAGTTAACACAATAGATTGAATAGAAAGCTCAGAGTTGCTGAGTTTAAATGATAGCTTAAAGATTAAAACTTAGTGGCTATTCAAAGGACAGTTACTGAATAAAGTTGAATGCGGCAGGTTGACCTTTAGCACCGCCAGCATATATTTATAATTACGTATATTTACATATCAAATAGGAGACATTGAAGAAGCAAAGTACATGTAAGTTACAGTTTTTGTGCATTTGTATGTTAATTGAACTTTTTGCTTTTTGGAAATGCTTGTTGCTATTTTCATTTAATTCATTTGTTTTTAGAGGTGCTTAAAATACCTCAGTAACAACATATATAGTGGTATAAGCGGCCATCACACCAAGATTGGTGAGTTTGTTGATCAATTGTACAATTCTTTTGTTTTTGGCTTAAATTAATTATTGTGTAGCAGAACCTAATATGTTATTTGACTAATGATTGGATGTAACTTGTAATGTATAATTTGGTGAACTATTTGTCTTTTTTCTGCATTATATGTTCTTTTATATTATAATATGCATTATGTTGCAAATTGTTACAGGTTACAAAAACAAGTTTAATGAATAAACATTTGTTGACCATAACACCAGCCGCTCATACTGCCACAGGTATAACTTATCAATACCATCCTGAAAATTTAAATATTTTTGACGTAAAGTTGTATTTATTTGGGAGGATAACTTTCAAACGATGGTCTGCCTTGGGCGTGGCACTGCTTGCCAACTGGGATTCAGCCCACACTAATTTTGCACATGCTAATTCCCTCATTTGTGTGGCAAGATTTTGTAACCACAAGTTTCTTAGACGCGACGCTTATGGACAAGGGCAACTATGGACTGAGAAAAACAGAAAGGACACACATACATGATGTGACTATGGGCAGATCGCTCGAGCGGAAACATTCGAGCTAGTTGGCACGCGCATCTTATCTGCTCTCATCAGGTTGACAGATAAAATTGGTCTAAACAGAAATGACATCTTAGCTATCAATTATTGAAGCGCCGAAGGAGGGAAAATTTTAATCATTTATGTGTCCCCTCCAAATCCACAGACCTCAAAATCACAATCGATGCAAATAAAAATGTACTTTACTTCCTGGACATAAAATCAAATCTAAACAATAGCACAAGCCAGTCATACACCACACCAGGAAATACCATCATCTATATTAATGCCAAATCCAACCGTCTACCATCTATAACAAAAAAAACTTGCCTTATTGTATCAACAGACGATAGAGTAACATCTTATCAAACAAAGGAGTATTCAATAAGGCAGTACCAGCACAACAAAAGAACATACAAGTTAGCAATGGTTACATCAACCATCTGGAATACAACCCACACAGAAAACAAAGTACCGACATGGTACTTCGCTAGCGTACAACCAGAGGTTAAAACAACCCAAGGTCAGGTGTTTATGAAGCTCATAAAAAGCACTTAAGCAAAGACAACATCTTGAGTAAATTATTCAACCACGACACCCTTAAACTGAGTTATTCCTGCACACCCAACATCAAGAACCACATCGACTGACAAAAACTGATGCAGGGTATGAACAAAAATCGAGCAACTAGAGGCAAAAAGATCGTTGACCCCAAGTTGGCGATTGCAAAAAATAGAACATGATATACCAAGCTATTGTCAACAGGCACAATAATAACACCAAAGAAACTTTTGTTGGACTGCGTGAAACTGAATTCAAGGCCATTTATAACACTAATAACACTTTGCTCTTCGGTAGGGGCAAGCGCAATGGTACAGAACTGAGTGAGCATTTCTGCCATTTAGAATACATCATCATCAACCAGAGCATTAAATGCAAGACAATACAATTATGCAGACCATACAGCAATGTAACAAAGAAGTGCAACAATGTCTAACTAAAAGATACATCATTGTATGCAAACCAAATCTATATACCCTTAATAAACACAATAATCTACCAGGAAATTGTAGATACACCAGGAGTTATTTGCTCATAAGTCAAATTACTACACTGTAAACTAGTAACCCTTACTGCATGCACATGCAACATTATCTAAGCCCAGGCCCAATCTATCAATTAATCATTATATTCTGTGGGATAACTTGTAGATAAATCATGCTTCAGGTGCACCTAGCAGTAATTACGAGTAGAGAATATGGAAGTGAAGAGTTGCCTCCACCTGACAACTATCAAGGAATGACAACTCCTGACAAACAGAGCTCAGATATATATGAGGGTCAAACGTCGAACAAAGAGCCCACTGATTTTATTGCCAAGTACCAATGAAACAGTTAATACATTATGTGCTTAAGTGGTCAACTTTATGGCATGTTATTCTAGATATGGTTGGTTCTGGATTATGTGTAATATTTTTACATAAAATGAAGCGACTGAGCCAGTGAGCTCAGCATTGTTGTCAGTAACACAGCTCACACTTCAAGATTAGTCTTGTCGCTGCCCTGAAAGGAGAGTTCCAGTTAGAGCTCAGAAAATCAGTTCTACAGTTCTGACCAAGTAGTAGAAAAATTAAACTACAGTTAATAAATTATTGCCTGACTGACGTTCTACAGCACGAATTTTTTTTTAGCCAGCGACAATAATTAACAGTTTACTACGTTTGACTAAGCAGATATGTAGATATATGTATATGTCTATGTATGTCTATTTATGTGTATATGTCTATGTATGTCTATTTATGTGTATATGTATATGTATGTCTATTTATGTGTATATGTCTATGTATGTCTATGTATGTGTGTGTGCGTGCGTGCGTGCGCGCGCGTGCGTGCGTGCGTGCGTGCGTGCGTGCGTGCGCGTGCGTGCACGTGGATATGTGGATGTGTGTACATATATGTACATATGTACGTATGTCCATACACACTTACGCATGCACACACATACAAAAGTGCGTGCATCCATGCATGAGTGCACACGTGCGTAAGTACGTATGTATTTATGTAAATTTTCGATGTAGGTATTTAAATGTTCATTGGATGTATGTATGATTAAACGTGCGTGTACATAAACTTTTCTAAATTGATGAAAACCAAGTGCAACAAGAGCAGTATCAATGCTCATTACACCAATAAATTTTTATTATAACTAGTCAAACCAGCTTTCACTTCACAAAGACATCAACTAATCAATTGTAGCATCTATTTGTGTCCAGGACAACAAAAACAGGACTAGACAAAATTGAAAAACACCCATTGATTGAATAATGGCCAATAATGTCTGTGCATAGCTTAGCTCGGTGCCACTTGCCCTCTGCGAAACAGAAAAACTAGCTTCTCTTTCAGCTTGCTCAGAAAGTTTGGATAAAAAATAACATAGAGTAAAATGTTCCCAACTCCATACAGTGGTTGGCTCAGAGCTATAAACCAATGGAAGGTAAAGTAGACAGCGAGAGGACCATTCTTCAGTCGAGGTTCACAGATAATGTACACTATCAGTGGAACCACAGTAACATACAGTAATATACAAACTCCTGCTACGTACTTAGTCGCTATTCTTGCTTCTTTGTTCTTTGCTGGTCTCAATGGTTGTCTCTGCAAGCTTTTTAGTTTTCTCATGACGATTCCAAACAGAACAAATGTTACTGTGGATGAAGCAATCACTGGTATGGAAGATACCGGAAACACAAGTTCTCCTTCTTGGTAAATTGCACCAATAGTTGGGACAAGGCAAAGCCCTTGAGGAACGAGAACTATTTTGATGGTGACAAACGCAATGTTGGCAATCCATGCTAACAGAATAAATTTACCAATGTTCTTCAGAACTTTGGATGTTTTGTAGTTGTGGGGTCTACAAAGAGCGTAGTATCGATCCACAAAAGCTAGACTGAGTAGGTAGTACTTGGTTACGATGGTACTTTCGGCAGCTATTACCACGGCAGCACTTGATATCAACGTCGACGATTTCAAAAATTGGTAAACCGGGCACAAAGTGCTTATTCCGCTGACAATACCCAAAACAAAGTCAGCAAATGCAATGTTGATCAGTACATAGTAGTAACTGCTCCTTATTGTCTTGGTGGCAATACGAAGTCCTAGCATATAAAACATGTTGACAGCCGCACAAGAAAAGTCAATGAACGAAGTCACGGCTGACATCCCTACATTACAGTCAGCAGTATCGTTCACACAGATTCGCACTTCAGTAAAATTGCTCCATTCCATTTGTCTGTTTTTTGCTCCAGTTTCATTTACCTTTCTCCGTAGGTGTCTGCTGTCAAATGAGTTTTGTTTTCTTGAGACAGTTGTAGCTTAAATTGATTTTAGTTTCTTCAGCTCCATTGTAATTAATATTTTACATGCTACAGCATACTAATTGGCTTTCCTGGATATGTGGTCGATGATACGGGATATCATGTATTATGAAGCTAATGCAGCATCTTAATTAAAAATTTATTATAATGAGATATGTATTTAAAACAGCAATTTGATGTCTAGACAAGGTTTGCTGCAGTTTACAAACAAAACTATTGTTTATATTGATACTAGACAAGCGTCCTTGCATATGCAACAGACCAAGTACTCTACAAGGTCATTTTAACTACTACACGCTTCGTAACAATTTTTTTCAATATTTTTTATAAAAAAAAGAAATTAACTGCTTGCAGATAATTGGACATGCCATGAAATTACACTTTAAAAAATAACTTGCGTCAAAAATTAAAAACACAGCGATTCAATTTTCAGATGGGTTATATCAGATTAATAACTAGTAACTGTCAGCAAATATTGGTTACACTACAGTTTTGTTTATCTATTTAGTTGCAAAAAAAATATGAATATGACAAACCAAATAGTGCAATTAACTTCAATCGAGTTAATGAACGACTAAAAACAATTATTTTATGATTAGTCTCATTTTAGAAATAGCATTATTTTATAGCTCTTACGAACATGAATCATTTATTTCGGCTTCATAGATTTTAGTTAGAACACTGACAAGAGCTCATGCAAAAGCAAATCGTTACAAAAACTTAGATCTTTAACAATACTTGGTGAAAATGTTTTATCAGAAAAATTTGTGTAACCTACACCATTTGCAATATCATGTACAACCATAGCATGAGCACATTTGTCTGTGGTTAGTAAAAATTATCAACTAACAAATGATTTTCCAAGCAAAATGTATGTAAGTAGGTCGTTGATAGACATTGTTTAACCCAAGAACAATTAACCTCTTAATTACAGGTTAAAAGCTGTCAGCGGGTGGCGTCACTAATTATATCATTAACCAATGTTCTAGAATCCAACTTATTAAAAAAGACAGAGCTTTTATCTTATGATTTTTATAACATTGTTTTAAGTATGCTCACAGAAACTAAACAGCTTTGCACTTTGGTTTTTTATGAGAAAATAGATTGTCATTTGAAAGTTTTATACCTTATGGAAAATTATGAAATAGCACGATCTTAAGAGCGTTTTTGGAGTTATGAGTTCATGATATAGTACAAAGTTTACGCAGTTAAATGTAGAGGACTTTATATGAATTGTGCTTTTAGCCTATGTTTAAGATGTAATTTGGTTGCTAGGCAACTTCCGTGGTCAGGCGGGTATGTGTATAGTTATACACTTTGGTGACCATAGGTGTATGTGTCCAGTTGATTCCACGCACAACCGCCTTTTATCAGTGAAGAGCAGTTTTTCAAGAATGCCTAGTTTGTGAGATAGTTTATGTATCTGGTCCCTGGGCTAATCGGTATTACTGTAATGCCTTGGATTTACACTCCAGTGAGACAAACATGTGCTGGTTTTTCCCCAGTTGTGGGATTGCTCATATTTGACTGACCATTAATATTGCTCAGCAACGAAACACATTATTATAGCTTCTTTCACTGTAAAGCCCTGGTCACACGAGAGCAAATCTTTGACAAAACTGTAAGCAAAACTATTTTTTCAGAACCAGCGAATTCGTTGGTCAGCAACCCGAGCGAATATTTCAGTTTTGTCGTGATCTAGCAATGCTAGGTTTGGAAAAATCGTCGGTTGCGATGTTTGCACATGATTGGACCATTGGATCATATAAGCTCATTAATTGGTTCATTTTCTATGTGCCGTTATTGGCTGGTCTCCAATGTCAGGGTCATTCACAACGAACACATGGTTTCCATAGTAGCACATTTGTTTTTTGAAAAAAATAATTATTTATTTTATTATATTCATAATGAGTTTAAAATAAATGAAAGATAATAATAATAAATTACAGTCAAACAATTTGAATGGTAATGACTGGTCAAACTCAGCTATTTATTAAAACAATCTAATCCAAACCTTGCTTTAATTAATTTCCAAGCTTTGGCATCATGCAGGAAAGGATGAGTAGGCCCGCGCACAAAACACAATGCACTCTCATTGGATGAAACTAGTGATCGCTAGGTGTAACGAATCAATTATAGTTGTCGTGTGACCGGCCTAACAAAACTTTATTCGCCGTGCATCAACGACCACCTAAAAATGTTTCGTTATCGTTCTCGTGTGACCAGGGTATAACAGGTGCTAAAAGTAAAGCTCTAAAAGAAAGAGATTATAACTATTCGCTAATTTTATCAATAAAATTGCAGCATCACCAGCTTCTTGATCTGTGGCAAAGTTACTTATGCATTTTACTAGTAAAGCTATAGAAAGGAATTTCAATTATGGATATAATGATATAGTGTTTGATAAATATTCTTGAACAAGTTGTATTTTATATTTGCTGATGCCTATGGGCTATCGGTGAATTATTATCATATTTATTGTAGCAATTACATAGTCAGTATTGTTAGCTAATGAAAAATAAAATTGTGCATGGTTTGTAATAAACCATAGCAAGTCTCAAGCTTCATATCAATCTTTAATTTGATTGTAATATATAAATCAGTGCTTCCATTTAGATGTTTTGCTTAACACCTAGTCCATATAAATAAATTACAAAAAATTAAGTATTTATAATAATATATAAATAAAAATATTTATTTGGTAACTTTAAGGTAAGTTAGTTTACTGTCCCATTCTCAAAAGCTCTTCCAATTCTTCTAGAAGATTCTCACGCTTGTATGAGTGAGTAACTGCCTCTGAAATAACACAAATAGCAGGTGATATCATTTTGGTCTAAAGTCTACTGTCTGATTTGCAGTTATTTATTTTGTCTGGTCACGCTAATGAGTTTTGTCAAAAACATTGATAAATGACATCACCTGTCTCACCATGGAGTTGATGAAATGCACCCCTTTCAGACCACCATGCGACTTTGTAAACAGTCAGATGGTGATGAGTGATTTAGCATAAGATATCATCATAGGTTTAAGTGTGTAAGCCAAAAGCTCTGTGTGCTCATATTACATTCAGATAAGAAAAAAGAAGTTTTTTTTTGTATTAGATTTCTTTCACTTGGTGAAAAATTTTTAACCTTATAAAACTTGTAGTTGATGCAATGCTCACCAAGTCAGCATTAAAGTTTTTATTTGTCAGAATCATAAGCAAGTATAATCAAAATAAAATGAAACCTTATGAAACTTTTAATAAATTTGAGTTATCAAATTTAATTATGGAAAATTAACTAACCTGTAACTGTAGAAGGGAGATCTATCAGAAATCTACGATAAACATTTGATTCTTCCCCTTCTTCATCTACAACATACATATACATCTATTTATTACCTGAAGCAACATACATATACATCTATTTATTACCTGAAGCAAAAATCAAATCGGCGTTTTCAATTATTGTGACGGATCTGTTTTTCCGCTCTACTTCAATCAAAATGGCAGATTCACATATTAATCAAAAGACAATGAGAGATCAAAGAGGATAGTGGGGAACAGTGATGACCTCTGGTTTGTTTAAACCGAAATTAAATATTGGAAAGACCACCTCTAAAGCCTACTATGCTATGTGGGTCAGATGAAACCCCCTACACATACTCTACGCTCTACCCTAAAATCGAAAACTCGTATCTCTAGAGGAGTTGTCCTTTCTTAGCATGAAAAAGTGTGATTATTCATGACCAAAATACTAAAAATAACCTTTAATTAGCACACATTTTTTTTAACTATTTTTTAAAATAATTTTTTATTCACATTTTATTATGTGCAAAATTTTTTAGTCGAAAAACTTGTGATTCGGATTTGAAAATTATTGTTGTGTTTGATTCAAAATGGCGCCTCTGGAAATGCAAGGCTGGTATTTCTTTCCTTGCAAATAAATTTTAAATTTTGATAATTTAGATCTGTTGATCGTATTTGGTTTAAAAATAATTTTTTAACTTCAACATTGTTTTAATTGATGAGATATTTTAAACTTTAAAATGTGCTTTCAGTAAGGAGCTTCGTCTAGAGGTAAGGTGCTTCGTCTACAGGTAAGGGGTTTCGTATACAGGTAAGGGTTTCGACTGGACGTAGAGGGTTTTGACGGTAGGGTACAGTGTAGGGTACGGGTGGGGGTTTCGTCTGACCCATGCTTCGCTATACTCGCATTTAATAGATTAGAAGTTGTATACCTTGGTTTCAGTTTACTTTTCATTGTTTTGTATAAAAAATAGGAGCAGAAAATTCTAATATACCTAAAATAATTGCTGAGATTTAAACTGTTTATCAATTAACCTCTTTGAAGTGGCTAGACTTACTGAGCTGTGTAAATAAACTCGAGACGAGATGCCAACCAAACTGAACAACACTTTTTGCATGAATAGGTACCATATTTATAGCTTGTTAACTTGAAGATTACGAAATAACTTGTGCTTGATCATAATATACTGCAACTGAAGATGATTGGAATTTCATATTTTATCATTCGCTACAATGACAGTGCAGAATTACTACCTAATCTAGAATGTGGCACATACAAATCACTTGAAAGTAAATCATTGTCACATGATCTGGTTTACAGCGCCATGCTCTCAAGTTTTTCTGGTGCTTTCAGTTAAAGCTAATAAGGTTGCTTATATTTTCCAAACCAACGTTTTAGCATTTGTAAAAACAACTCAGAACCAAAAAATATGATCATAGTTTTTACCTTGTAATATATTGGAGTCTTTTGATGAAGGCTCATTCTGTTCAGCTCGTACAGTAGTTACTTCTATTGGCTGGTCATTAGGTAAGTCAGAGCTTTTATGAGGAGTTGGCAAACTACCAGAGAGAGAGTTTGTTGGCACAGGGTTAATGGATTCAGTTACCAAACGGAGCTGATCTATTGGAATATTCACTTGAAATTTTTGTGAAAATACTTCTTTACCTTCTGACTTCAAAATCTAAAGAATATAAATTACAAACATTGAGCACTATAATTATTCATGAATGGATATTACTGCTACCAGTAAATAATTTATTACAATGCAAGTTTTATCCCCATGAATTTTCAAAGTCAATAAGATTAGTTTAAATGGAAACTATAAGTAGTAGTTTTGTGGTAACTGAATTTGAAAGAGACTAAAGAATCAGTTACTTGACTTTAACACCTCACTAACTGTTTTATGGAAGTTAGTACATGAAAAATATTGTCACTGGCAATAAAAATTCTGCTACAGTGACTATGAAAATTTAGAAATATTGATATAAATCAACGTACTTTGGCTAAAAAGGACGGAATTAAGTTTTTAAATTTGATTTCTATCCGTACAGTGTCCTTTTCTAGAGATGCCTGCAAAATAAAGTGTTATTTAAAATCAATAAGTTTGCAATGTCTAACTCAGCTCTTCTATTGTAAAAGTAAAAATTTCAAAAACTGCATGTTCAAAAAATTTTAAGGTTTTAAAATTTTGTATTTCAAAATTTTCAAACTTTTGTTATTTATATCATTCTGGTTGTCATCTGTTTGCAATGCTGTGGAACCAAGACTAAGTTTTCAAAGATTGTTACTTTTAACAGCTAAACTCATCGATCAACTTACCTCAACAGGAAATGCTGTCAGTGATGAAAATAGAAGGCTTAGAATCGCGCCAACCATCCATAAATTTCCTCGACATTTTGATTTTAGAGAATCCATACCTGTTTAATATTTTCTAACTAAATCAGTTGATATTGTTTTCACCGAAGCTCTGTGATATGTGTTATGTAGTACGTACCAGCAGTTCCCACAAAGATTGTGAAGATAAATGTGTAAAGTTGGTACCAACTGGAGTATATATATGACAATAATTTGGGTCATTAATGTTCAGTTCTGAGAGGTTACCTAAATATAACCTAGATAATCACTGGATGAACCCTGCTTGACTGCTATGAGTTACGTATGCATGTAAATATTGTAACGTGTTCAGCGGCGTTCATTAGTGTTTCGTAAACATGTGGTAAACATGCGGATAAACGTAAGTGGTAACGTTTGTTTTACAGCAGAGAGCAGCGATGTTATAGTGTTGTAATGTGTTGTGATTATGATTCTCTACACAGTTATGTAATCAGGTGATTAAATATGTTGTTTATTCATAAAAATGACGAGTATTCTTGTTTCAACTGATTTTAAAACAAGGAAACAGTGACTGTTCACTGATTACTTCTTAAATACTGTATTACCAATTCCTTATTTGAATGTGTTTGACCTACATTGTATGTTTATTGATCATACAAAATTTTTAACATAATTTTCAACTGTTCAGCTTGCCATCTATCAGCAATCATCATCTCCAAACTTGGCAAAAGTCAATTTTTTTTATTATTTTGTCGCTTTTTCGCAAAGAAGATTTCAGATCATGCAGAACTTTTTAGTTTTTTTGCCCATCTTTACAGTTTCAATTTCGTAAAAGCATATAGGCAAAAAAATTTTGTTTTCACAATTTCTAGCACAGCTTAAAAAATAAATGGCCCTATTCTTTTTGGCAGGTTTTTGCCGATATAGATGAACAAGCAAACAAGAAGCAATTAATCTCTAAAAATAGATGTTAAAATTTTGGCTAGGTTAGGACGGACTTTTTATTACTTATTCGTGCACAAGTTTTTTACATCTAAAGCTCCTTGAACATTATTATTGATAGTGATCTTGAAAATCTTACAAACTCACCAATTAATCATGTCGGTATGTAATATGTTATGAAACACGGCGTACACGCCAACCAAGGTGCCGCTAACTGATCAGCTTTGGCAATCTGTTAGTATTTCAACATTTTGGTTATAAAAAGTTATGACTAATTTAATGATGCTTGAAACTGCTTTCAAGTGGTAACGGAATCTTGGTGGCGTTTCCAAGAAACACTCTACGTACTGGGAAATCAAGATTGATCTATAATTATATTTTTATATTTCTTGTAACAGTGCAAGGTAGACTTGAGCTATAATTTTTACTAATTTCAGCAAAAATTGTTTCATATAGAAACTTTCCAAATGTTTTTTGGAGTTGTTAAATATAATTTATAAATTTTCATGGTGAGTGTTTTTTGCCATGGTGGTAAGGGAACCCTCAACATGGTGGCAACCATGGTTGGGTGACTTTTGGATGACTTTTTTGGATGTTATCGCATATCGTGTGATTTAAAAATCTTGCGGTTTGTCTCCCTTGTTGCACTGGCGCTAATTTGAGAGAATAGATAGAAGTAAAAAATATTTTCCATCTCATAGAAGCGTTTCTGCATTGTTTTATTTTTATCATTGCTGAAACACCTAGGTATCTTTGAAGTTTTATGAGTTTGCATTACATAATCAATTGCTTGACATTTATATCAACTTGGCTACTAACGTAATTTACCAATCGTCATCAAAGTGTGAAATTTTTCACCAATGAAGATTTATGTTGGCTCCTTGACTACTCAGAATAATCGCAGCTGGTATATTATATGCCAGTAAATGATGCAGAAAATATGCTGTAGATAAAGAAAACATTCTCTGTCTGGTCTGTAAATAAATGCATTGCACCGAGTGAACTAGAGTTGTGGTGGCACTGCTTGTCAGGCTGGAGCTGTATTCCTTATCTTATAGACTAAATGTGTGCCTACAGAAAGTAGAAAGTACTTCTATTACAATCCATCTTCCTAATAATAAAGCAACAGTAACACATCATTATTATGTTTGGCTCAAGCTATGTGAGTTTTGGCTGTGAAAACGTGGCTTTTAATCAAGAGGAGATAACTTCAAGTTTTTGCAAAAAAGGAGAAACAACTTTTCAATACACCCAAACGGTTTTTCGAGATTATTCATAAAACTCGATAAAACCTACAGCTTCATACTTTTAACATAGTCTGACAGTAACACAGTATTAGCTAACTGGTGTCACATGACAATCAGCTAGCCTTAGGTACATGACTAATGGTAGTTATATGTAATGGGTTGGAAGGTGGGACCAGAGATAAAATATACCAGGAGTGCAAAAAAACTGAACAGGATTTAGTTAAAATTAGCCATAACACCTTGCAAAATTTTAAAACATGATTATCTTAGTAACTTCCCACAAATTAATAATTGATGAAGGATATGGTGAGAGGCCCCCATGGATAATAACTCAAATGTGGGCGTAGTTGTCTTTCCTCATAAGAAGACAACTCAATTCTTATAAAAACACAATATTGTGGCTGGTGCGATATGACCAGTGATTATCTATACATATAAGATCGTTCACGTGGCCATTTAAAAATCACGGTCTGGAAATTGCGTGAAAATGTTTCATTATGGTGGCTTCCACAAACAGCTACATTTGAATTTTAAATAATATATAGGATAGCGGCCGCATTCAGCAACTCTGGTATATGCCAAGCATGGGTACGGCCAAGTCCTGTGAATAAGACAAAATATTAATTCTGTTTCTCTTTATCACAAAATAATTTGAAGTGGTGGCTATCACATAGCCCAAGGTCAGCCTGGGCCAAGTCACATGACTACAAGCACCACCAACGATATTGCAAATGACGCACTGTGCCATTTTTGGTTTAACATTATGTAATGGAGAAATAGATTGATTTTTAGGCTCAAACAGAAATTGTTTTTATTTTCAATTAAAAATTGCTTTTGTTTTGGGAAAAAAGCTATTTGTTATTGATAGTCAAATTTGAGTGGTCCTACTCACGTTTTCCAGGCAAAATCTAACACTTGTGTATAAATTATAAATACTCTACTGGTATAGTTTTTAGCGCGAGTTATTTTGTTTGATGTGCGAGACAATAAGAGTATTTGCGACGTGTTCATTAAACAAAGGAAAAAGAAAAATAGGTGTTTGTAATTCAATAGAACATCTTTATAATTTTTCAATATATTCTTATATATTACCAAACAAATCATAAGGAAGATAACTCCCAGTTGTTAAATAATCAAGAAAAAACAGAGCGGTGTCACTAGAAACAAAAATAATTTGTAAAGTCTCTCTTTCAATTTAGTATATTTTCAGCGATGTTAATTATTTCACAATACTTTTAGGACAGCAGGATCGGTTTATGAAAATGACTAGCTCGTTATGATTTATTGTTCGGTTTCATCGCGACCTACTATGTAAATAAACGCTAGTTAATTTGTTTTATTTAGTGAGCTACTTTTTGTTGACCCATGAGTTTCAAACCAAAGGATTATTTATTAGTTAAATTTATTGCCGATTGATTATTTTTCCTGCATTTTGTTTGGCGAACATAGGCTGGAAATACTCTAAATGTGGAAAAATTAGCTCAAAGAATGTCGATCTAACGGAAAATTCACTGTGTGTTGTTTTGGTCAAGTTTGTTGTAGAGGTAGAGCTCAGATAATCTCTCTTGGTGCAATATATTTTTTACCATAAATTTGAAGTGTACACCAACAATCTTTCCATCGTTAATTTATTATTTTAATCTTTTGTTCCAATACTAGTTATTTGCTTATTCTGTTTGCAACTTGGTAGCTGTACAATTAGTAGCACAAACTAGGATTTGGAATGCAGCCAAAACTTATCATTGAGTGAAAAAATTTTGGTCAAATCTAATTTATCATTACCTCCTTTACATAAACTGGTAACTAAATAATTTTATAAAAAAATGTGTGACTGATGTATTTGTAACGTCAAATCGTTGAATTGTGCAAACATTAATCTTTGATAGCTCTCTAATTTAAACAAAAATTGAAACTATTGCAAATGTGATTTTTCTGACACTCTGTAAGGTACATAACACTTTCAATGCTACCTGGTCAGATAAAGCATAGTTAAGTTTACTTTGACCTTTAGGGTTTGCAATAAACCCTTTTCCAAGCGTTTCAACCTCAAAAAAGTGGGAGTTGTCCCCCCAAAAAGAGTAACCGATTTTACAATGGTGAACAATGGGCTCAACCACTGTTTCGGTTCATAGCCGACAACCTATGAGCTACAGTAAAGTATAACTACTAGTACCTTTTGGGTAATTTACCGTTTTATATTAAGAGTGAAAATATATCAAAAGTTTTATCTAGATTTATAAATTTTTCAGTGGTAGACAAAAAGGCATGTAAACAAAGAAATTCTTTAAAGAAAATAAATGCTTGAAGAATACTGTAGTGAATTTTGGTACGGTTTCCACAAAATACCAGTAGTCTCGAGTATTCTGCCTCTCTCCAGCGGGACACTGCCAATATGACAGTGACAACTGTTTGGGTTTTTAATGCCGGATCACTTGGCAAACACGGAGCCCATGGCTCAGGCCAACTACACAGAGTGTCAGCTTGCTAAATGGCCTTGTTCATAATCACCAAATTCTAGGGTGGCAACCATTTAGAGTGGTTGGCAGTACATGAATGAATGCAAAGAATACAATGAAATCCAACCTTTATATAACCGGCTGGCAAGAATTTATTTGCATAAAAATATATACGAATACATTAACAGGAAGTAATTTAAACAATACAATCTAAAAATAGTTAACCAATCATGTCATGCAGTAATGTTAAATAAATAAGGCGCCAAGTTGCTAGAAGGCGGAGTCATTTTTTTATTTTCCAATAGTAATTTCCTGCCATTCCTAGAGCTATAGCTATAGTCTGGTTTCGATGATATTGCTCACTCGAGGAAGGGCACTCCCGGCGTCAGAACCAGTGGCAGCCATCTTCTGTTAGTATAGCACAGCAGGGGTCAATACCATCCCTGCAGGCTGTGTCACTCGCACAGCAAGTTGTATTACCGGCACAGCACCTTGTCTTAGGGCTGGGGTAGCACTCCAGCGCATACATGATTGCTGTTTCTGAGGTAAGTGTGGGTTTTTACCTGTATCATGCCCCAAAATCCACCGCAATGCCATCAACATCAACATATTCCTCTAGTATACCAATGAGTGAGTGTATTTTATCAGGTTGTGGCCAATTCTGCTCAGCTCTGGTTATTAATAACAATAATTATATTAATAAAAATACTATTAATTAACTAAATCTTTATATGAAAGTTCAATGATATAAAAAGGATTTATAATTTGTATTTTTTGATCATTTAAGTGTTAGTAAAAGTCCTAGATTTCAGTCCTTATTACTTTGCTTCAAATGACACGTTTTTGTTAGAATTTCGCAGAGAACTAGAAGAAATATTGAGCTTTTAGTTGCATGGTTGTTTAAAGCTTTATTATGTCAATTTGTTGAGTTCTGAGCTGTTCAAAATGTCTTTTTTCCTGTAAGTTATAGTGTAGTCACTCACGCGTTTGGCACCGGAAGGTCACGTGACAAAAGCAGTTATCCAAACTTTGATTACTCTACTTAGGGGTGAGAGGTTTATGAATATTGTAAGTACTTGAGTGACTGAAATAAAAATGATGAATACATGGGAAACATTTAAAGCCCTTTCACCGCGTATTGACATGCTGTGAAATAAATCAACAAATGATTTTTAGGTGATTTTACACGAAACAAACTCAGAAATATCCTGGGTCAGCTGCAACCTGCTTGTTCTATTTGAATGTCATAGAATTAACCATGTGCATTCGAGCGAATGATAACATCAAGTGAACGACTACTTATATTGTAGGAATGAAGTAAATAAATTGGTGGTCAAGTTCAACTGCCTTTACGTGTTAAAACCTCAGCCAAGCAATCGCACTCCAAAAGAGGATAGTAAAAGACCACCCAATTGCATGTTTTTCTTTATATAACAAACAAATTTGCTAAATCCATTCGCTAAAACGAGTTATAACTCCTTATTTATTAGTAATGTGTGGTCGAGGCTAGTTTTATTGTTGATTGTCTTGTACCTTTTAAAAACCAAGTGTAAAGTTGGCGTTAAAGCTTAAAGTCTAGTACGCACCCAGACACCATCATTGGTTAGCGCCCTAGGAGGGAGACAATTCTATGGCATGCGTATCCGCAAACATTTTGGGTAATGTGAAACACTCTACACCTACCCTACCATCGAAACCACCTACCTAAAGACGAAACCCCTTACCTCTAGACGGGTTGTTTTTTCTTATAGTAAAAGAGTGCCAAATAGTCGCTACCAAGTTACTAAGTGTGCCACTTATGAAAGGCGGCCTGGGTTTTACATAGTTAGCCAGATCATACTTGATTGACTAGTCAATTAATGTTCTGACATCGTATAGAAGGCTAACTTTATGGCAAATAAACGTGACAGGTCGCAAGGTACAAACACATAGTTAAAATTGAAAAGCACGTCTCAACAACTCATCTAAAAATGAATAAATTTATATAAAAGCAGCTATTAGCTAGGCTAATGTTTATTGCTTGATTGGCAAATGCCGTACTTAATCAAAAAGGAGAAAAAATAATGGGTGTTTGTAATTCAATACTGTAAAATATTTTGCGGTGCCTTCACCGAACAGCTACTAGAGAAATTGTACCGTTTAAGCAAGATAACAATACTTGCTATAGAGCGCTACTGTAGACAGTAGTGATAGCTCTTCTACCGGCTATCTGTATATAGAGATAGCTTCGGGTTCTGTCGTGTGCAAATGAACTAACAATATCAGGCAACCTGCCAGATTAAACACACGAGTTCAGATTGTGAATACGTTATTTTTCTCAAGATACAAAAGCTTGCTTAGATTCTTTCTGTACAAGCTCACAATCAACTCTGCCTCTCTGGGCTATTGTCCATAAATTTATAGATTAAATATGCAAAATAGGGTAGTTGCAATAACAGGCGCCTGATTGGCTACAAAACTTCAGGGCATACATACATGAGTATCAAAATAGTAATAAGCAGACCACTACACAAAACAATAACAAGTATACTAAATGGTTAAAAATGCGCAGTGTTATTGATGAGTAGAAAAGGGAATTCCCTAGCTTGACATCTTCCTCCCCCACCCCTCCCCCTAAGATAATTATTCCATGGCACTTTTGAGGATCTAAAGCTGGTCTAGTAAGATGAAAAAATCACACTTGCTTGTTAGATTTTATGTAGTGCTCATTTTCATTGGCAATCTACGAAACAATACAAACGACAATTATATATAATTGTCGATATAAATAAACGCTCATTGATAATTTTTATCCAGTTAGTTACAGTCCGTTGAGCTTTGAGCTCGAAACAAAATGATGATTTTTTTGATTAAATTCATTGCAGCTCTGATTATTAATATTTTAGAAAATATAAAATACTATTGTTATCACTTTTTTCTCATTGCATTTTGTTTTGATAACATAGGCTGCGAATACGCTTAATATTTGTCAAGTGATATCAAAATAGTTGGAAAACACTGCAATCACTTCTATAAATCCTGTAGAATATTGCAAAAGATGTTAGATGAAAACTAATGGTCACTATATGAAGCTAAATCAGATCTTGCTGTACAGAGATATTAAAATTCTAAGGTTCAATTCTATCAATATTAAACTGTGTACTGCCATCTGCCCTAAACTGATCTAAACAGAAGTGCTGTCCTGGCTCTGTGCAATTGGCAAACTTGCCAGGTTCGTAGAAGGCCCAGCCGCTCTTAGCACCTGCTTTACTCCAGTGGTTTGCATGCTGGTATATCTCATGGCTATACCTAAACATAGAAAAGGTGAGTCATATAATCTAAATATATAAACGTGAAAAACATCTGCCTTCTGTACAGATGTCTGCGTGTGTTGTGTTTGTCTGTCATTCCAGAACGATAAGCTCCTGAACTGTTACACTTGCAGAAATAAAAACTGCTGTACAAATGTCCTATTGCATTAATCTAATGAATGGCAGGGGTTTTAATTTTTTTTCTTGAACCAGAGATTTTTGTGCTTTTAGTATTTTTAAATGGTCCAGACAAAACTAATTTCAATGACTGTTATAATAAACTCTACAGAAGTGTACAATAACTCGCAATGTCCATTGGTTGGTTTAACATTGTTTTAAGTTGTACTTTGAATGCAGGGCAAAAATGTTATTTTAACGAGCTGACTTTTCTATATTCATTACTACAATACATTATTTGGTTATAGATTTTAGTTATGTCACCTGAAAAAAAACAATACTAATGCAAGAATAATGCATTTTGAATAATTATTACACAGATTACAATCAAAGTTTCTGAGTAAATAATAAAATATATCATGATTGATGATGATGACGACGACGACGACGACGACGACGACGACGACGACGACGACGACGACGACGACGACGACGACGACGACGACGACGACGCCGACGACGACGACGACGACGACGACGACGACGACGACGACGACGACGACGACGACGACGACGACGACGACGACGACGACGACGACGACGACGACGACGACGACGACGACGACGACGACGACGACGACGACGGCGGCGGCGGCGGCGACGACGACGATGATGACGATGATGATGATATATTATTAATATTATTACTATCATTATTAGTATTATTATTGTTCATTATTATCATCATCATCCATGGTTGTTGTTCATTTGCTACAAAAAATGTCTCATTTTGGCAATAAAATAATAATTATAACATTTTTTCCATTTATTTCAATCTGAAATAATTATTGTATTCAGTAATTATTATTATGCTCATTAAATCTCATTGTTATCAGCTTTAGTTGTCCTCATTATGATCAAAATATTTTTCACTGTTTATTACTACTCAGTAACAGCTACTGTTGTTATTACTCGCTTTTATTGTTTGTGATTTCGTGACTTGGCGTACGACAGAATTTTTAAAAGTAAAAGACAATAATCACATCAAAATTTACGACCACATGTATCATCGTCACCACCACCATCACCATCATCATCATCATCATCATCATCATCATCATCATCATCATCATCATCATCATCATCATCGGTTGGTAGTTTTAAAATATAAAGTGATAGATAATGATAACCATAACATTGCCATTTTATTATTATTTATTAATCGTGTTATTTGATTTTATCATTACCACAATGCTGTTGTTATGTATTTTTCTATTGACTACTCCTTAGAGCTACTGTCAAATTATGTGTTCATCACAAACTTGTCAATAAATTTCATGAGGAAATGGCTACAGGAGGAACCTACCACAAATGAAGGTGACCACAGGAGGAGATGACCGCGAAAGGAGGCATACATGGGAGGAGGTGACCCTGGGAGGAGGCGACCTCGAGAGGAGATGACCCCGGGAGAAGGTGACCACAAGAGGTTGCAATCACGGGAGGAGACATCCATAGGAGGAGGTGACCACAAGAGGTTGCAATCACGGGAGGAGACATCCATAGGAGGAGGTGACCACAAGAAGTGGCCGCGGTAGGAGGGGAGTAATGGTATGGGAGGAGGTGACAACAGGGACAAAGAAAAGTAGGGCTTTCGAGAAGAGCAACAGTATGTCTGACTATATCCATTCGTTGTTGTTCACAACGGGTAAGCCAGCTAGTTCATAAACAAAAACAAAACAAAAAATATGCTGGTATATGAGTTATCCAATTTATATATACGCATTTTCAGTACAAGGAGAGAAACAGCTATTGAACCACTTGGTGTTAGGTTTGGTTTTTGATTCATTTTGACATTTGCCCTCAAGGCAGAGTTTTCTACCTTCATTTTCACCTATTAATCACTAGACTTCCACGCGTCGAAGTTTTGACGGATTTTGGAACAACGGATTGTTGAAAAACTCGAAGTTTCAAATGGGCGTACTTACATTACACAAATTTTTAAACAAAGTCATCCAGAGTTATCTACTCCAAAGGGAGAATAACTAACTACTGCTTTTTTATTAATATTGTTGCGGCGAGTAATAAACAGGTTTTGTCAAACCGATACCAATATGAGAAAAATATTGTTGTCACCACATTGCTTAAATTCCAAATATTGTGTGGTCTAAATATAATCACTAACACAGAGAGAGGGTAATTTAAGACTTATCAGCCAGTGTAGGGTTGGCTTTCATAGCCAACTGAACATTATTAAGGCGTAGTCAGTTGTCAAATTCTGATAAGTATAAATAAATAATAACTTTTATTAATTATTATAATTACTATTATCAAATATTACAGCATTAATATGGATTATATTACTATTTATTATTATAATGAAGAGGATCTTTTTCAAAGCAATTGTGCTTAAGCAAGCTCAAGTTTGACCTAAATAACAATTTAGTTCTGGTGATTTTCATGACTGATAATTTACTATTACTAAAAGTATGAAGTTTTCAACTTCCATTATGCTACGGCCAAAAGTTCGAAGAGTCGAACAATTCCACCCTGAGCATCAGCGCATTCAAAAAGTTGAAGAATTCAAAACTTCGATTTTTTGACCCACTTCCATGCATAGTAGATTTGAAAAATCCAAAGGTCCGTCAAAACTTTGACACATGAAAACTAGGGAATTTCGAGGAAAGGAACTCACAAACAATCATGTTTTGCTAATAACAGATAGTTGAAGTAACTTCATGATGGTTTAATAATCATATAAATTTCTCCCAGTCTGCATAAAGTGCATCATTTTTTCATAGCTTTATTACTTTACTGTTTGTTTCGATTAATCTACATATATAAAAATTAAAAACATCTGTCAGTGTGTGTTTGCGTATTTGTCTGTAATTCTAACTTGATAAATGCCAGAACAATAGAATTGTCTCCTCCCCTGGAATTTTAACTGCTTTTAATAGTTTTCGAGCGGCGCCATATGGCGCGTTATCAAAATGGCATACCATACTATGTTATTCGACATCATTTTGTCCTGTGTCGGGTTACATACATACATTATATATAAAAACTGGTTACTTTGTGTCACCAGCCAATCTTGCTTTAATTTATCTATGGTTAGCATTCTAGAAAAGGAGATCATTT
Organism: Cryptosula pallasiana; assembly: GCA_945261195.1. Lineage (NCBI taxonomy): Eukaryota > Metazoa > Bryozoa > Gymnolaemata > Cheilostomatida > Cryptosulidae > Cryptosula > Cryptosula pallasiana. Next base: position 34,383,618 of record OX183136.1, read on the forward strand.
TGCACACTAAACACAAACTGAGAGGGAAGAAAACTACGGTGAAATTATTCTATCGGACCAATTTTGATGTATGGTGGGAATTTGAATTTTTTATTTGTTTTTAAACTCAAAATTTAAGATTTAACAACTTTTTCTATAATCTGTGTGGTGACATCACAAAAAATCACATTCTGCTCTTACTAAATGGTTTGAGTGGGAAATTTATAAGTAATATTATGTTAGTTAATGAATCAGATTATATTTCTTCCAGTATGCATAGATTACCATTTTCTTTCACAATGTTGCTTTTGCAAGTAGGTTGCTTCTGTAGTAACAAAAATTAGCCAGCACAATGTCCTGTCTCATTTTTGAAAGTGAGTGGGGAGAAAAAGAGAGATAAAGGCAGAGATTGAGGGGGTAAAGAGGGTACGAATGGAAACGGGAGGGGCTAGGCTAGGTGAGAGTGACAAAATAGAAAAGTACAAGCACGAGGCAAGGTTTGGGAGAAAGAACAGCTGGGCAAGAATAGGGAAGATCAGTGTATTTGAATAGGACAGATGATACTACTAGTTACTAGTTACTAGTGAAATGTAATTAATTAGTAAATTGGCATATGGAGCTCCATGAAACATATTCCAGCACGCTTTCTTACTTGACGTCAAACTGAGGGGAAGAAAGAGAAATGGAAAGGATAGAACCAGGCAGAACTGGAACGAGGTCTGGGTAAAGCAAGGCACAGGGTGAGAAGTATAGCAAGATGGGGAAGGATTGGGTGGGGTAAGGTGGGAGGGTGGAAATAGAGCAGGAAGAGGGTGAGGAAATTGCGAGACAGAGCATTGTAGGGCTGAGAAGTGGAGTTGCGCTGGGCAAGGATTGAGGAGGGAGAAAGGCAGGTGGGTATGCAGTGAAACTCGCATAATTCCAAGTTGAAAGACCAAAAAAATACTTGGAATTATAAATGGTAATGAATGCCACAATCATAGATATAGTAATAATAATAAATGGTTATATAACTACCAGTATGATAATATTATGAATAATATGCATACTTCCAGACATTTCTTTAACATAATTTACATCATATATTATATTAAGAACAATAAAAACTTGAACTATCCTTAATTAAGAATAATTATTCAAATTTTGATGATAATCATAATAAATGATAACAAAAAACAAAAAAGTTTGCTTTGTCTATGTTTTAAAATTATTATCATTGGTGAAATGCGGTATCACTTAATGACATGAATTATTACAAGTATAAACAAAAATTACTAATCTGCGAATACTGGTTGCAGTTTTGTCACTTTATAGTAGTATTCATATTTTTTATTGCTGGTAGCTTTAGATCTTTATTGTATTCCGAGATCGTTAAAAAAAATTACGCTTTCAAGTTTCTTGCTCGTGCGTCGCAGTCAATTGCATAACCTACAGTGTATGGTTGTCAAAACTTCTGGTATTTAAGGAAATAAAAAAATTGCTTGGACACACCATACTTTATCTAAGGCTTTTCCCTCAATCTGTGTGACAATTAAAAAGGCTGTGAACGTTTCTGCCAAATCAAAGATGGTAATATTGAATCATGTGAAGCAATTTTCAATGGCTGACATTTGGGACCTTCACTGTCACACTGAATAAACCTAGTTACTGATTTCTACAAAGTCATTTTATGCGAGTTTCACAGTAAGTAATCGCAGCAAGATCCATCCAAAGATCCTTTGTCAAACATTAGCATCCTCCAACACTTGTTTAATAAAAAAAAAATTTATATCAAGTCATATGATGTAACCCTAGCAATTCATAGCCCTAAGAGCCGTGAATGAATAAATTTGTTCAAAGATTTTTTTTTATGTTGACATTTTTTCAATCAATATAATATATTTTTTTTCAATTTTCCAATAGTTTTGTTATTATTTTTTCAAATAAATATTTATTTAGGACTTGCTGTTAAATCAAAAACTACCAAAACTCAAATAATACTGTTAGGAAATTAATGCGCAACTTTACATAAATTACAATGAAAAGATTTTAGTACGAATCTGGCATTTTTTATGCTCAGTTTTACCGTTTTATAAAACTAGTAGTATTATTACTAGCTGATGTATCAACTTATGCCACGATAACTTAGTGAAAAATTTCTAATAGTTTTAATAATATACTGTTAACAATTCACAATAATCATCTTTTACCTGTTTCTACCAAGTAGTCCAGGACTCTCACATGTACTGATATATTCTCCATCTAGTAATACTTGTGTGACCGATACTCCACTTTCTCTAAGTCTAGTTGAACCCAATGCCTTGATAGGAAACAGTTCTATAGACCAACCAGAAATCTGTCCGTTTATAGTTTCAAAGTTGGTGTGATCATTCTAAGACAAATAAACAAATTAAACAATAACAACACAATACAACTGGTACAATAAAATAGGATTGTTACAAAAGCAAACATTGGGAATGAAAATTTACAACTACATATCCAAGCTTGCTCAGTTTAGGAACAATCAGTTCCTTAAGTGCAGAGTAATTGGTGTTGGCTACTTCTAAATCGGCATCAACCTCCCACGGCAGCAAACTCTCAAACTTCAAAGTACCCAGAATTGTTCCATCAGTTACCTCACAGAATAAGCCTGCTGCCTACAAATGGTAATTTATTTAACATGATGGAACAAAGCATAATATTATCAACATCGGATACACTCTCTTAAAGGTTGCTTGAAGAACCATATCAATTAATAAAAACACTAGTACAATATTTTATCTCATTTTTAAATTTAAAAGGTAACAACAATAGAAACAAGACGAAGACAAACTTCTGGATTAAAAATAACAGTGTTCTCAATTTTTCCACTTCTCACTTATGAATAAAAACACTTCTAATTCAGTTACATCTTCAAGTTTGAACCAAATTTTTTGCAATGGAAATTTTTTCTTCTAAATCAAGAAAATTATGTGACGTAATTTAGACGACCAATGTAGTGATATGAAGCTGTATAAGGAAAATCTATCATAGACTTTTATATTTTATTGTAAGCGTAAGGACTCAATACCTGACATTCTCTCATAACAAATCTCACACCGTCCCCTAGTTCTTTTAAACAACACCAAGATCTAGCTGTACCAGGCGGATGATTATGAAGACATTGTGTGTTTGCTTCATCACAACCAAATGTTAGAAGTGCTTTATCTGGTAGATGTACAGCTTCTACCTAAAACGCAAGGTACATGTGTACCGAGCTTTTTACTAACAACTAAACAACAGCTTTTACTAATGGCTAACAACAAATCTATTACATCACAGATCTGATACCAATCGTGCCTAACAATAAATGACAAGTAATGTTAAAATTAATTTTTTTAAATTTTTCAAATCTGTCTTTGTTGGTGCTGGCTTCAAAATAATGAATAACTGATAATAATAAATATCAATAATAAGAAGAGCCGAAAATAAAATGAGGTCTAATAAAAAGTTCAAAGCAAAACATAGCTGATCAAGCTATGGGCCAACGATAGTAATTAATGTATACTACATTCTTTGCACTGGCGACCATTTGCTTGCCAAAGCAATCCATTTAACATAGGCCAACAAACAACACAAAAAACCCCAGCCAATAAACCAATCATCCAATGAAATCGATTTAAAAGTTGCCAAGATAACAAGGAGGTATGCAACTTCCAATAAAAAAACGCACAGCATATTGCAAGCAAAATACATGGAATGCCTCAAATGTTGGCCTTGGACTTAGGCTAACCAGATGCTACGATATATATTTGTGTTTGGGATGATTTTAAAAACGCTTTCAAAGTGTGGATTTCATTATAAACCCAGGAACTGTTGCAAAACATTCAGAAAACCATTGCTTTATTTTCTACTATCACACAAGACTATAGAGTTGGACGGGCATACGAAACTACTTCTATAGAGTTGGTCAAACATATAAGATTACTTCTATAGAGTTGGTCAGACATACAAGACTACTTCTATAGAGTTGGTCAAACATACGAGACTACTTCTATAGAGTTGGTCAGGCATACAAGACTACTTCTATAGAGTTGGTCAGACATACGAGACTACTTCTATAGAGTTGGTCAGACATACAAGACTACTTCTATAGAGTTGGTCAGGCATACGAGACCACTTCTATAGAGTTGGTCAAACATACGAGACTACTTCTATAGAGTTGGTCAGGCATACGAGACTACTTCTATAGAGTTGGTCAGACATACAAGACTACTTCTATAGAGTTGGTCAAACATACGAGACTACTTCTATAGAGTTGGTCAGGCATACGAGACTACTTCTATAGAGTTGGTCAGACATACAAAACTACTTCTATAGAGTTGGTAAGACAAACTAGACTACTTCTATAGAGTTGGTCAGGCATACAAGACTATTTCTATAGAGTTGGTAAGACATACGAGACTACTTCTATAGAGTTGGTCAGGCATACGAGACTACTTCTATAGAGTTGGTCAGACATACAAAACTACTTCTATAGAGTTGGTAAGACAAACGAGACTACTTCTATAGAGTTGGTAAGACAAACTAGACTACTTCTATAGAGTTGGTCAGACCTACAAGACTACTTCTATAGAGTTGGTAAGACATACGAGAGTACCTCTATAGAGTTGGTCAGGCATACAAGACTACTTCTATAGAGTTGGTCAGGCATACGAGACTACTTCTATAGAGTTGGTCAGGCATACGAGACTGCTTCTATAGAGTTGGTCAGACATACAAAACTACTTCTATAGAGTTGGTAAGACAAACGAGACTACTTCCATAGAGTTGGTCAGACATATGAGACTACTTCTATAGAGTTGGTCAGACATACAAAACTACTTCTATAGAGTTGGTCAGGCATACAAGACTATTTCTATAGAGTTGGTAAGACATACAAGACTACTTCTATAGAGTTGGTCAGGCATACAAGACTATTTCTATAGAGTTGGTCAAACATACGAGACTACTTCTATAGAGTTGGTCAGACATACAAAACTACTTCTATAGAGTTGGTCAAACATACGAGACTACTTCTATAGAGTTGGTCAGACATACAAAACTACTTCTATAGAGTTGGTCAGACATACAAAACTACTTCTATAGAGTTGGTAAGACATACGAGACTACTTCTATAGAGTTGGTCAGGCATACAAGACTACTTCTATAGAGTTGGTCAGACATACAAGACTACTTCTATAGAGTTTGTCAGACATACGAGACTACTTCTATAGAGTTGGTCAAACATACGAGACTACTTCTATAGAGTTGGTCAGACATACAAAACTACTTCTATAGAGTTGGTCAGACATACGAGACTACTTCTATAGAGTTGGTCAGACATACAAAACTACTTCTATAGAGTTGGTCAGACATACAAGATTACTTCTATCGAGTTGGTCAGACATACGAGACTACTTCTATAGAGTTGGTCAGACATACGAGACCACTTCTATAGAGTTGGTCAGACATACGAGACTACTTCTATAGAGTTGGTCAGACATACAAAACTACTTCTATAGAGTTGGTCAGACATACAAAACTACTTCTATAGAGTTGGTAAGACAAACGAGACTACTTCCATAGAGTTGGTCAGACATATGAGACTACTTCTATAGAGTTGGTCAGACATACAAAACTACTTCTATAGAGTTGGTCAGGCATACAAGACTATTTCTATAGAGTTGGTAAGACATACAAGACTACTTCTATAGAGTTGGTCAGGCATACAAGACTATTTCTATAGAGTTGGTCAAACATACGAGACTACTTCTATAGAGTTGGTCAGACATACAAAACTACTTCTATAGAGTTGGTCAAACATACGAGACTACTTCTATAGAGTTGGTCAGACATACAAAACTACTTCTATAGAGTTGGTCAGACATACAAAACTACTTCTATAGAGTTGGTAAGACATACAAGACTACTTCTATAGAGTTGGTCAGGCATACAAGACTACTTCTATAGAGTTGGTCAGACATACAAGACTACTTCTATAGAGTTGGTCAGACATACGAGACTACTTCTATAGAGTTGGTCAAACATACGAGACTACTTCTATAGAGTTGGTCAGACATAAGAGACTACTTCTATAGAGTTGGTCAGACATACGAGACTACTTCTATAGAGTTGGTCAGACATACAAAACTACTTCTATAGAGTTGGTCAGACATACAAGACTACTTCTATAGAGTTGGTCAGACATACGAGACCACTTCTATAGAGTTGGTCAGACATACAAGATTACTTCTATCGAGTTGGTCAGACATACGAGACTACTTCTATAGAGTTGGTCAGACATACGAGACCACTTCTATAGAGTTGGTCAGACATACGAGACTACTTCTATAGAGTTGGTCAGACATACAAAACTACTTCTATAGAGTTGGTCAGGCATACGAGACTACTTCTATAGAGTTGGTCAGACATACGAGACTACTTCTATAGAGTTGGTCAGACATACGAGACTACTTCTATAGAGTTGGTCAGGTATATGAGACTACTTATACAGGGTTAGTGAGGCATACAAAAAAATTTACTGAGCTTTGTGTAATATATCAACAAGCTTTACCTGCTATACAAAGTACTTTATTATATGTCCGTAGTATATACCTAGTTACCTGATGGTATTTGACTAGATCTATCCAATCACCGTGTTGTGTAGACAACTCCATAGTTTCGCTTGCTAATGCCATAGATTCAGGACAAGAGAGAACCACCCTGTTCGCTCTCTGAAGTTCTAAGAACCAAATAGGGAAACCACTGGTATCTGTCATTCCTTTCTGTAGTGGTACCTGTTACAGTTTTGTGTGTGACTAACACGACTAATATATTCTATAGCAACAGTAACAGTAACTAGCATGACTAATACACCAGCTAATACATACTTACCAGTTTAGTAATAAGATATGTGTAAGTAAGAAATGGACCAGATAAATAATGGCAGACAAGACAAGAGCTGGCAGATGTATGATATCCATGTCTATATTTTAGTTGATAGTTTTGGAACACAGTCTGTAGGCATCCATTACTCCACTGCAATACATAGACATATACATACAAACACGTAGTGTAGTAGAAATAACATGTATGTCTATTTAATATGATATACTACTACAGATTTATGTAACACGAATAACAATGCAAATATGCAGACAATAGATTATATAAATAAATATAATATCATACCTGACCAGTATGTAGATCCTTACTAGCACTGGATACAGCTAATGCCATAGTTGTATTTAATGTATCAACTAATGACTCTAGTCTTGTGTCTTTACTAAACTTGTATATATCTCTACTTACATATACATAACTAGTAGTTACGCTAGAGAGGAGATAATTCCATACATCTGTTTCACTTTTACTACAAATACGTTGTAAATAACATGTCAATATTTAAGCGCTCACTGAAAAAGCTCTGCTGAAATCCATGAGTTGAAAAAAATCCACATTTTCCTTCTTTTGAATCAAACGATTGAATGGGCAGCTGATGTGTTTACTGACAGAGATCTGCTCCCATATTACTACTCTGACAGATAAAGACATAATGTTTCCTTTACGCACTTACCGATTGCCAAATCTCTCTATTAAGACATGTTCATATCTTCCATTCGATATCTGCATAGCCTTCGGAATGCCAATTATGACTGTCACATCCGGGTACGTTGCATGTAGGGTATGTATGAATGCGTCGACTATGTTATTACCGTTAACATTAGCGTTATGTATGAAATTGGCAACAATACTAACAGTTTGGCTCACTGGTTCTCTTCGGGTTGTTTTCATTCCTACAACATGTTGTTAACTGTTAAATGCACGCTTATCACACTCTGATCTTTTCGTTCATCTGAATGTCACAATACTAAACAAGCATAAAGGTATGGCCACACACACATCAGAGTTTCTCACCTGACTGCTACGGTAAGCATGCCACCAATGCTGGTGAGACACAGGTGTGCAACATTTCCGCAGTGTCGCAATGACGCAATGACTAGAAAGTTAACTAGTAGTGCTAGTTGCATGTGCTACTGTGTGGGACAATGTCACTGGTGAATGCAGCACTTCACATTTCAGGTCACGCGAGAAAACTGCTGGGGTGTGGTCAGGTCTTAATTTAGTAATGTACACCATAAAACTCAGCTTTGTCTATTTGTCAATTTTCATACAGTAAAAACATTAAACTCCTTTTAGTCTTTTTCACTAAAACTGCTAAACATTTCTGGCTCACAGTTTTGCTTGTCCCATTAATTCATGCTCACCTGGCTCTGTTCCAAGTTTTGATATCATTTCCTGTCTACGTCTAGTCAGAGTATCTACTAGCTGCATCACCTACATATAACATAACAATGTTTACTGCTCCCTTCACTGGATCATATGCAATTATACAATACTTCACCTTAAAACGTTGGCTGCACACACACCATGAGTAGGAATGTGACGAGAAATGCATTTCTTAGCAATGCTCAGGTGGCTGGTTACACCCACACAATTTTTAACATCAACAGTGAGGCAAGTGAGGCAAAAGGGTATATTATTATAAGGAATTATTATAATATTCCATGTTGTAAACCATAATAATTATCGTAAATATAAATTAAGATAATTAAATAAATATTATATTATTTACAATATTATATTCATAATTATAATATCCATAATAATCAGTATTTGTGAATAATAAGTGGTTTATCAATAAAAAATACCCTCTCTAAAATGAATAAACCGAATGAAACTTGTGCCAATTGGCAAGTTGATAAGGTCAAGATCCCAATATAAAAAATTCACTGGAGCGGTCAAGTTTTATCACCATATTATATCGGATAGAAAGTTGTTGTCCAATCATAATTGTCCAATCATAATTGTCCAATCACCGAAGAGTCAGACATGAAACATTTTCGTAGACTGTCATTTTGGTCTACGCAGGTGGGCATCTTTTTGTAACAAAAACAAGGTCTGTGGAAAGAAAAACTTCGTTTTGACCCACATACCGAGAAAATGCAGGTTTTGCTTAGCCACAACTTAAGGTCAATGATTGTATTATTTCTGGACCATGGACAAAAACGGCTTCGAATCAAACCATGACACCTATCAAATGAAACACATGCAAAAAGTTTTTGCCGCATCGTATCAGGATAAACAGAACTTGGCACACCCCCTATTAGCAATCTTTTCATAGTAATATGTATCACTCCGTCAAAAAAGTTGCTAGTCCAGAAATATGTACTTTCTGGCAGCTACACTAAATCAAGAAACTTTTGAACACCTATAGGTGTCCCAATTGGCCGAAAAAATCAATAGTTCAGAAATACTATGTTCATGATAGGGCGAGAGGCTCTAGTAGCACTCACCAATAACACTGAGTACAGAATTGCCGTTTACCTCAAAGTAGATGGAGTTTAAGATGAGAGAATCCTCATACGACTGAGTTAGTCCAGTAGATGTAGATAGCTTTGCAGCCAGATGAACTAGGTCTTGCTCTGTCCCAATCTCTTTCATAGCAGTTGAGGCCAATGATATAGCTCGGTGAAATTGCTTTCTATAATGTGGAATTATAAAAGTAGATACCAAGTTGAAGAAAAATGCAACAAATTATATTCGAAGTTAAAATGAAAAAAGTGCAACAAATTTTTCAAATTCATTATAATTATCATGTAGTCATTTAAATGATGAACCAGTGATAAATAACAAACTTGAAAAGCTTTCAGCTTTGGTTTATAGTGTTTTAGTGACTGTGCACTCCTCAACAACAGAGTAGAAGTGGGCTGATAGAAAATGTTAAATGTACATACCTATGTTTTAGATGAGAAGCTGCGAAACAGACAATAGCCACGAGACCTATAAGAATCACACAGATCTTTAATCTGCCAATTGTGCTACGGTGCTTGCAGCAGTTACAGCCCTGTAACAAATCAAACAAAAACTGAAAAAAAAATTAGGAGTGAGACCATCTTACTTGAAAAAACTCCAGTGTAATTTTATAAAAAAAAAAAAAAACAAACAGCACATCAAAAGTTTTTGGATAAGGAAAGAAAAACTGGAGGCCCTTTTAACTTAAAAGTCATGCAGCCCCAGGGTATCCAAAAACAACCCACGTCTATCCACAGATTATCATAGGAGAAACAGAAGAATGTGCAGAGTAAAGGAGTGCATTCAGCAATTTCTTGCGATTAAAACTGGTTAAGATTGTTTTCCAACATGTTAAGATCGATTGGCAATTAAATGAGATGCTTTGTATCTCGATTAGGATTACAATTACAAGTAGCGGAAAATATACAGGAGCCAATTTGGATTGATTAGTCACAATCATGGGAATATATCAATCAAACTTGATAAACAGACTATAAAACTGACTTGAATACATGTTTTTTAAGATCTGCACATGGAAGTTTGCATTAGAGAAACATATTAATGATGAACATTTTATGAATGAAACAAATATTCTTGATGCATCTAGCTATTTATCATTTTCCTTCTTTACAGCCTGGAACATTTTATTTTAGTAACATGACTTCACTTGGCAGAATTCAACTCAGATTATTGGCACGATTAGAGCAAGTGATAATTAGTAGCTTTCAATGACACAACGCCGTAGCGCCATGGGTTTTGCCAGCTTGAAGATGGGTATATCGCTATTGCAGTCGTGATGATGTGGCGCTATTGAAAGTTGCTACTAAGCAGTGACTTATAATAGCGCCAGAACACTGATGCATTATAAAAAGGGAATGCGGTAGCGCTACTGGTTTGCACATGTGTGTATTGATTTTCCAGCTCCACTGCGGTCAGAATAATTAAATAATTTAGACAGAAATTTCTGTGATATGAGACAGTTGCCTTTCAAGACCACTTATATTAATTAAAAGTGATGCAGAATAAGTGTTCACAAATATATTTATGTGCTTTATTTATTATTATTGTACAGGAATTTATGTCTGGGTGGTAGCCACCTGTACACTTCACGAATGTGCTCTGCTATCAACCAAGACAATACACAATGACTTGTAATTATCGCTGGAGAGTGCTTGCTGACTGGTGCATTTATGTGTGCAGCCGAATCTGGTGTAGAATGACTAGTTATAACTGACAATAATTATTCTGTAATTATTGTCCACTTTGTTTCGAACTTATCGTCCGACTTAATCGACGGCCGAACTATCAGGGCACCAGGTGCTTTGCGTCGCACTCCTCGCCGCAGCAAGGGAATGCGCAGTAAGGGGGCGAACCGTTCTTACTTTCCGCCAAGCCTCGTGCTTGCTAATATTCGACCTTATCAGCGCTTGTAGTTTTTGTGCTTGCAGCAGCGTTGCTTCTTGGTGCAAGAGAATCTTCTGAGAGCTAGGCTAACTCTGACTTTATTTTCTCCACCCCAAAATTTATACAGAAATAGAATAGGTAAATCTATGTAAGCCACGCCTTACATTTACAGCACCCGAAAAGTAGTTTTGCTAACGATCGTGGAAAGGTGCACACAAATAATAATAATAATAATTTATTTAATTATTCTTTAGCGATTGTAAATAGAATTGTACAGTTTGGCAAGCATAAAATGTACAGGGAGAGAAAATGTAAATGTAAATGTTTGTAGGTAGCTAGGTGAGATTGTAAACAATATAGCGTCTCTCTGAAAGAGGAGTGCCAGCGTCCCTCACACAATTTGTCTTTTTTTCCTTATTTTAGAATTTGATAATAATAATAATTAAAAAATAATAAATGATCAATGAATTACACATCAGCCAAGCACTGCCGCTTCAAAGTTTTATCTGTGGAGTATTTATTAGAAGAGACAAACACAAGAAAAGCATTCAAAATTAATTGTTGGTTGAAACAATTTTCTTTGATGCAGTTTCACTCATTGACTCACTAGCTCAAAGTCGCCGTGGAGTCGCTAATAAGGGTTCATGACCTTTGGGCACACTGTATTGCTAGCTTATGGAAAAGTGTGATGGTTTATCGCTACTCAAACCAATGAGCAGTGATGCTACGGCATGGCGCTACGAAAACATGATCATGGAAAGCTACTAATTATCCCTCGTGAAAAAGACAGCACATCAAACAGGTACTACTTAGATAGATTTTCATTTAGCATTTATGATCCGTTAGTGGGGATTGAAACGAACGTAGACAGTAATGAACATTGATAGGAATGAATGCAGACACAGCTATTTTTGCTAGTGTAATGGAATTGTACGAGAGCCAGTGCATGGACAGATGAGCTGGAGTTGCCTTACCTATCAGAGTAGATGGATCGACCAGAGGAGCCTTAGTTCTCGCCACCCAAGGACAAGCTAGCCGTAAAGATCAAGCCAGGAAAAGACTAGCTAAACTGTTCCGCTAGCCATCTTGTTTCATAATTAGTTATTATCGTTGTTTGTGTATGGCCGTAATGCGCCTGTCTAATTATACATATGTCAATGTTTTGGCGCTATTGTATGTAGCCCATAATGTGCCTGTCTTTTGTCCACCAATCATATTATGTTTTTATTAGCCAATTGTATCTTGTAATTTTGGACTGCTTCATTTACATATTTTATTGCATAAGTAGAAGGGCAGAATGCCCAGATACCAGAGTTAGTAGTTGTTGTGTGAGTAGATACACTAGGATACGTTAGAGGTTAACATTGTGTGTTCGCGTAGCTTTGACTGGATTATTAGTGGGATCTAATATTTTCAGCTATTGATCACTTCGAATCTTCTCTCATTGTAAGGTTTTGTATCTTTACGTTCAATACATTATTACTGACAAATCTACAACTCTTCTCATACTGTCGTTGCCTTGCTTACAGTATTACATCGACGATAACACATTCTTAGAGATTACGTTACACTCTTGGACATTGTCGCAAAGTTGCCTAACTCGATTGTTGTGAACTATACACGTGCTTGCAATTAAATTGAGAATCTAAATGAAACCGGATCTGTGTGCAATTAAACAAATCTCCGTATTCGGAGAACAGGAAGTCTCCGGATCAGCACAGATAGACTGATCATCACCATATACAACAGAGTTATTACTACCGGGGTAGTAGTGTTGTATGACGGATTGTTGCCTGGTCACTACGCAGCTACGCTACCATAACAGCTCTAGTGCACCCGTGTACCCTGCTTAGTACACACTGCTATCTCCACACAGGTGTCGGTAAAGGTTCTGTTAAAAACCACGCAGAAATCTTTTACACGAGAAAGTGATAGCCAATGTAACGCTTTGTTACAAAAAAGTATTCAAGCACTACATTTTTCATTTACAATAATAATCACTTATTACTACTATGAAATTTGGTGAAGTTACCATAGTAGTAGTAAGTAAGTAGTAATAATTATAATTAGTAGTAGAGGCACTGAAAGTGGTAGGTGAAGTCAAATATAGCATCTATCATTAGTAGTTGAAGTCCGAGTGGTAGTGCCAATAGTGAAGAAAAGTAGTTGTTTTGCCTTAATAAAAGCAGCTGTTGTGTAAAATTATCACGATGAAACAAAATAGTAAATTAATAATAATAATAACTGCTATTATTTATCAAATCATTAGTTCATAATAATAATTATTATTACTCAAAACCTTGATAGATTCAATAATAATAACTGTAAAAGTCAATTGCTGTTATTTTTTATTATTATTTATTATTTTATTTATGTTTATTTATTACTATTATAATAATGTGGAGGACAGCAAGGGAAGCACTAACGATTATCAAACCTTTTACATCGTTCTATGTTTTGTGTTCTATGGTTTCTATGTTGTAAACGACTAGGCGCGCCTACTCCGTATTAACACGCCTATTTTATAAATCTATTAGCCAACCACTGCTGTTGGGCGGTGCTTTCCTTGTGTGCCTTTATACCTATTGTTCTGTCCATGTATAAATATTTGAGTAATCAGTAATAAAGTCAGAGTTAATCCCTACACTCTCAGAGCTCTGTTGTACTCACACAATAAACTCACTGGCATCTTTCTACAACAAAGTACCAATTATAGCTAGCTATAAATTTACTAGGTGTAACTATTCAGACAAAGCACATACTAGACAGAATAAGTAAAACCATTCAGACAAAGCACATACTAGACAGAATAGGTGGAACTATTCAGACAAGCTAATGCTACGCAGAATAACCACTGACTGTTTTACCTACTGAGCAGCTGTTCGGTATCAACTGTTGCCAATGCAAGCACAAGCTGACAGTTCGGCCCACCCAGCAATGATCCTCGGTCATTGACAGTGGAACACGCCGGACATAGGTCAGTGGTGACTTGTAGTCAACGGAGTGGGCCAAAACAGTCTGACAGGAGGGCGTACAGTTGACCAAGCACTGATACACAGAGAAATCCTGTACATTGGTGGCAGCGGTGGGATTTGGAATACTCACTAACAAGACACCTCCAACGTTAGAAGAACAGTCAGACAATGGCCCAGCAAAGGAGAGCAGTCAGCATCGACAGGGATCCATTCAGTCTGCAGATGATGGGTACCTTCACCAGCATCCTCGACAGGATGACAGTTGCTACCACACGAAAAAAGTTCAGAGTGCGGCAGTTCGACGGGACTGGAGACGTGCATTTCTTCGCAAATAGGTTCCAGGAGGTAGCAACAACCAACTACTGGCAACCAGAAGATACCGTCATCCACCTGCTTCAAACTCTGACTGGCAAGGCCAAACAATGTGGAAGAGGGAAACCATGGCGGATAAAATGAGGATGCTGCAGGCCACGTTCGGGATGACATGGTCTGAGGCCCAGGCCAGGTTACTCAGCTACCGCCGCTCTCCCAAAGACACCCTCAGAGACCATGCCGTCACAGTGGAGCGCCTCATCAAGGCTGCCCACGGCAACCTTCCCCGACAGAACAGGGACAAGTTGATCCTGCAGACCTTTCACAGCACCCTGGGGCACACCTACCTGCAAAGGCACTGGTTGGCCGTCTGCCCTCAGGACCTGGAGGAAGCTATCCAGGCTGGCAATGAGTTCTTGGAAGTACTACACCAGCTGGTGGGAGGATCTTACGTCAGCACAGTGGAAGCCAACCCTCTAGAGGACAGACCAACCTCAAAGGAAGAGGAGGGCAAATGCAAGGAGATGCAGGACCCTCTGGCGCAACTCCTTCGTACAGTGGAAAGCTTGGGGAAAGAGGTTGCAAGTTTGAAGACTCAGAGAAAGACAGATAACCCAAGAAGATGCTGGTGCTGCCCGCGAGTCGGACATACCTGAAAGGAATTCCGAACCTTGCCCTGGCCCAGCCGACAGGGAAATGGATACAGCCCGCAGCAAGAGAGGTCTGCTGGCTGCACCAGAGTGACTGCAAAGAGGGGCGACCATTTCTACCCAAGCAACGCACAGCAAACCAAGACCTCCCTGGACCTCCTGACCGTCTCGCAATTACGCTGTCTAACCGCTTCCCGAGCAAGGCCAACCTGGCTGACTCAGCAACGCCAAGGGCAAGGAAGACAGGAATCGTCGAGCAGCAGGAACCACAGAGGCCCAGTACGAGGGACAAACAAACACAAACTGTGCCCCCTCGGGAAGAGAAGGACCCACCCCAAAACCGGTCACCCAGAAGACTGGAAGGGTAGGCTGTGACTTATCTGACAGACATGGGTTGTAACACCAACCTGCTGGCTAAGCATGTCTTCGACCGCCTACCTGCTCACATACAGCAGCAACTGCAGCATTACGACTCCCACGGCCTCATGGCCGACGGAACAAGACTCCCATTTTACGGGCTACTCGCTTTGAAGGGGAGGATACGGCATATCCAATCCAGCGAGGCCTTCGTGGTGAGTCAGATAAACAAGGATGTAATTCTGGGCATGCCTTTCCTGGCCAGCTAGGACTGTTGGTTAGGTTTCGACCGCCCTGTACTGATGATCCAAGGGAAGGAGTTAACCTGCACAGACTGACATGAAAGAAACCTGGTATCCAAGGTACAGGTTCGGCAGGATACTCAGCTACCCCACAGACCGAGACCACCATCCAGTGCCATCTCAGCTCCAAGGAGACCTACCCACATGGGGTAATAGAAAGTATACAGGGTGGTATGCCCATCGCTACCAGTGTGAACAGGCCAGACGCACAAGGAAACGTGCTAGTGCGGTGTCTGAACCCCACACACGACACCCTGAGACTTCCCCCATGGGAAGTGATCGGTACCTTCACCGGCATAGAAGAAGATGGAGTTCAGACCTTGACAGCTACAGGGGTTCAGACAGACCAAGGACTGTCGGCGGAGAGATACCTCCCACCTACAAGAGCTGTTCGCACAGGCCAGGAAAGGGTGTAAAGATTCCCGGCAGGAGCAAGACTGAAAGAACTCTTGCTCCAGCACCAGACAGTGTTCGGCAAGCACAACAGCAACATAAAGCGGACGACCCTGGCAGAACACTCCATTCCCACAATGGAATGAAATCGGCCCATCCGGTGTCCACCCTATTGCCTGGGCCGTGAGAAAGAAGCCGAGGCAGAACGGCAGATCAAGGACCTTCTCGACAAGGACCGATAGAACCAGGCGACAGAGTATGGAATTTTCCCGTCATCCTAGTTGAGAAAAAAGAGAATTCCTGGCAATTCTGCATAAACTATCGGAGGCTAAATGATATTACAAAGCAAGATGCCTATCCGATTCCAAGCATTGATGAATCCCTGGACGCCATAGCCGGAAGCAAGAACTTCACTACACTGGACCTCACCAGCGGATACTGGCAGGTACCAATGGCCGCTGAAGCCCCAGAAAAGTCCGCGTTCACCACCCGCAGCTGACTCTGGAAATGGAAAGTGCTCCCCTTCGGACTAACGTCCGCTTCTCCCACCTTCCAGAGACTCATGGAGAGGGTACTCAAAGGCCTCCACTGGAAGACCTTGCTATTGTACTTCGACGACGTCATTATCATTGCTCCGGATTTTGAGACACACATGCAGACGCTGGGAGAGGTGTTGGGATGCCTCCAACAAGCCAACTTGAAGGTGAAGCCCTCAAATGTGAGATACTCCAGAAACAGGTGAAGTACCTGGGACACGTGGTGAGGGCGGAGGGAGTAGCAACGAAGCCAGAGAAGGTAGGAGCAACCCAACGGTGGGAGCACCCTCAATGGGTGAAGGAGCTCCAGGCCTTCCTGGGGACGGCTAGCTACTACTGCCAGTACCTGCCCGATTATGCCACAATAGCCAAACCCCTCACGACCCTGACAGGAAAAGGAGTCCCGTGGAAATGGGGAAAAGAATGAGACAAGTTCAGCCAGCTCAAAGATAGGCTCACCCAAGCGCCAGTACTAGGTTACCCTGACCTCAGGCCCCGTACATTTTAGATACGGACGCTATCGCTGTAGGAGTGGGAGCTGTCCTGTCACAACTGCAGGAAGGAAAGAAGTGGGTCATTGCCTATTACAGCAAGACGCTGGCACCGGTAGAGAAGAACTACTGTGTCACTAGAAAGGAACTGCTGGCGGTGATCAAGACCGTAAAACACTTACGACCCTACATGTACAGGCGGGAGTTCACACTCCGCACCGACCATGCCTCACTGCGGTGGCTGTGCAGAAAGAAAGAGCCATCCAACCAGATAGCAATGTGGTTGGAAACCCTAGACGAACTTCACTACAAGCTAGAACACCGGGCCGGGACCCGGGCCGGGACCCGACACGGCAACGCTGATGGACTCAGCTGCAGGGGACCCTGTATAGACTGCCAGCAATGCAGCTCCATTGAGCAGAGAGATTGCGGACCCTTCCACGCAGAGTTGGCTCAGCCGAAGAACCACGACACCTAGACCAAAAACAGGTCAATTTCACCGTAACTTACCTAGAACAGAACATGACCACCCTCGCCCAAGAGCAGAGAGAGGGATCTGGACCCGTAGTGCGGGTCTACGCCGAGGTTAAGCAGTCTGGCCACATAACGGAGAGGGAACTGGCAGAAGGGGGACCAGAGCTCCAGACCCTGTACAAAAGAAGGGGAGCTATGAGGATACAACCAGACGGGGTGCTAACCATACTACTCCACTACCCCACTAAACCCAAGCAATGCATTCTGTGTCCCCTAAACCAAAGAACCCAGGTCATCTGGGACACCCACAGGCTGGCGCACGGGGGAGTACACCGCACCAGACAGAGGATCCTACTTGACTGGTACTGGCCGGGCATCTCCCCGCTAGTAATGATGTTGATCCGGGAATGCGAAGTTTGCCAGGTGGCTAAGAATGGGTGGAAAACAGAGAGCCCAAACCGGCAGCAGATGTACGCAGGCCAATCATTCCAAAAGTTGGCAGTGGACTTGGTGGGACCCCTTCCGTTGACAAAGAGGAAGAACTGGTGGGCACTAGTCCTGATCGATCACCTCACCCGGTGGCAGGACGCCATCGCACTGCCAGATGCAATTGCACCCACAGTAGCCACCGCCCTGGACAAATGTGTATTCGCATACAGGGGGCTCCCAGAATAGCTACACACCGACCAGGGTGCTCAATTCGAGTCGATACTACTGGAAGAATTGTGCAGCCTATGGGGATAAAGAAGACAAGGATGACCCCCTACCACCCGCAAGGGAACGGGGTAGTCGAAAGGCAGAACCGCACTTTGAAAGATGCACTGCGCGCTCTTATCTTGTCAAAAGGACAGGACGAATAGGACGGCCTCCTTCCCCAGATCATGAGGGCATGCCGAGGGACACCACATTCGGCTACAGGGAAACCCCTAACATGTTGATGCTAGGACAAGAGGTACGCCTGACCCGATCAGCTAACAGGGACACCCCCCTCACTGGAACCACAAAATATCACGGAATACACAGCCAACATACAAGAGAAACTGCAGAAAGCACACCACTACCTCCGAGAGAGGCAACAGGAAGTGTGCCAGCAACAAAATGACGAGCCCCAGTGTTCCAAGAGGGAGAACTGGTGATCATAGAGAACAAGAGAAGGGTGAAGGGGAACAACCCCAAGTTACAGCCCCAATTTGTGGGCCCATACCGAGTCACCGAAGCATTCCCCAACCGCACATACAAAATAGAGAGGAACGGGCAGTGGTCAATCCAAAACGGCAGATGCTGAGCCACTACCGAACCTCGAAGAGCCAGTAGGCAGAGCTCCACCCTGTAAGGAGCCCGCTCTGAGGCCCAACATGAAGGGAGCAAGGAGGGGAAGGCCACCAAAACCAATTTCCCAGCCCCGGGGCCTGGCTGAAACAATCCAGCCCTTACCATTACCCCAACAGACACCTGCAAGGGATTAGAGGAGGAAGAGGAGTACTAGCATCCCCCGATAAGCACGCCACCCCCAAGAGGGGAAGGACGGACAAATATAGAGGAAGAAAATGGCGGGACGGGAGAACTCATAGAAACCAGAGAGAAAGAAAGGGGCAGACCCCCACCAACTATGGAAAAGGGGCACCCTGAACAAGTAGACACCACCCCCTGGCCCTGACCAGCCGACCAGGGCAACACTCCCCGTTGGACCGGCCACAGAGAGAAAGAAACAAGCCAAAGAGGTTCAATGATTATCATTGTTACAAAATGGTAGGAGAAGGTCAAGAGAGAGAAAAAATACCGCAAGAAGCAAGAGGATTCCCAGGGAGAACCAGTTCTCCCAAAAAATTAGGAAAATGTGAAAGAAGTCAGAGAAAAACGGCTGGATAGAAGTGGTACGTCAAAAAAACAATAAGAAGGCACGAAGATCGAGGAGTTATTTTCCCTCCGGTGGTGAGGAAATCACTCCTACCCAGAAAAATGATCGCCATCCCAGCTATAACACCACATACCACAATACCAGTCACATGGTCAAAGGAAAATGAGGCTGAAGGCGTCAAAGTCAATATAGAGAGAGGGAGAACTCACCAATGATCAGTCGCCACTCAACCACGAGCAAGTTCACAACATACAGCACTCTCCATAATAACTATGGAGTCATGCTAGTAAAAGATCCCCCTCAGCCTTTTCGGAAGAGTAGCCGGTGTAACGGCGGGCATGGGTATAGGGTGCTGCTCACACAAGCTCCGCTTATGAGACCCGCCTTTAGGGTTGCCCACGAGGCACAGCTGAAACAAACAAACAAACAAGCAAACAAACCTCCTACACATCGCCGAATTATTAAAGGCAGAGATGGCTCAGACTGTCAGCAGGAAACAAGAGGCAGCAGCGACGGATGAATTTGACATCACATCCACAGCAGCAGGTGAAGGACTACCCACAGTATCCATACAGTCATTGACAAATACGTTGGACAAACAAATGAAGAGGCTCTCTGTTAGAATATCTCATAAGGAGGTTCTGCTAACGGCAACCAAGACAGAGGCACCCATACGAGTACAGAGTATTTTTGTTGCAGCAGAGAACACCAACACTACAGCCAAGTTAAGGGAAATTTGGCTCACAGGAGAAACCCTACAGTCCATCAAAAAATCAGTAGAGAAAGTCGAAGATGGGGACAAGTGGAAGTGTACAATATGCCAACTACAGCACTCCAGAAAGAGAGTGGTATATCACGTTTGACAACATTTCACCTTCTTCTTTTGTGCATGTGGTAAAAGGAGCTCGTCAAGGGACGCAATTTTAATACATATAAGAAGTCAAGACGGAGCGGCGGCCTACGGGGGAACGAATAAAGTTATACGAAGTCGACCAGCCTACGTTATTGGGTGGCAACATCTGCCAGAATTCGGCACCCCAACCCCCAGCCAAGAAAATCGACCCCCGACAGAAAAAACACCAATTTAAAAACATTTGGGAGAAAGGGGAGAGTCATCCCCCCCCCCCCCCCCCCCCCCCCCACAAGAGGAAGAAGATAACACCGGAGAAGGTAAACACCCCGGTAAAAGAAAGAAGGTACGGTAGAGACAGAGAGGCACAGAGAATAAGCACCGAACGAGCTAGTACCCACTGGAGTACGGCCCTAGAATATGAAGAAGAAAGGAGTGGTCAAGAAGGAGAAAGGAGCGGCTAAGGAGAATTGAGAAATACAAGAAGGAATTGCACCAGGTGACGAGGGAAGTGTACGAGTTACTAGGAAAGGAAGAAGAGATTAAAGCAAAAATTCAACGAGAGTATCAGGAGGCCTAAAGTTATGGACTCATTTTCCGTTGCCGTCAAGTTACTGGGTCAAGTCAAGTCAATGGGGCAGAATGTGTGGGAACGGCAAAGGAAGCACTAACAATTATCAAACCTTGTATTAGTATACATCGTCCTATGTTTTGTGTTCTATGTGTTCCATGTTGTAAACAACTAGGCGTGCCTACTCTGTATTAAAACGCCTATTTTATAAATCTATTAGCCAACCACTGTTGTTGGGCGGTGTTTTTCTTTGTGTGCCTTTATACCTATTGTTCTGTCCATGTATAAATATTTGAGTAATCAGTAATAAAATCAGAGTTAATCCCTACACTCTCAGAGCTCTATTGTACTCACACAATAAACTCAATGGCATCTTTCCACAACAAAGTATCAATTATAGCTAGCTATAAATGTACTAGGTGGAAATATTCAGACAAAGCACATACTAGACAGAATAGGTGGAACTATTCAGACCAGCACATGCTAGGCAGAATAACCACTGACTGTTCGACCTACTGAGCAGCTGTTCGGTATCAACTGTTGCCAACGCAAGCACAAGCTGATAGTTCAGCCCACTCAGCAATGATCCTCGATCGTTGACAGTGGAACACTCTGGACAGAGGTCAGTGGTGACTTGTAGTCAACAGAGCGAGCCAAAACAGTCTCACCGGAGGGTGTAGAGGTGACCAGGCACTGATACACAGAGAAATCTTGTACAATAATAAGATTATTTGTACATTTCATATCAAGTACAGTACTTAATATGAAATGTTGGTTAGATCTGAAACCACTCGTGGAAACATAGTGTGATGGAGTTCTGCGAGCAGCAGTGCTAGATTGATGAGCCAATAACTATTCTTATTAATAAGCAGATGACTGACCTTGGAGGCCTAGCAACAAGTGGAGAGTCTGTTCTTACCAGCTGAAGGAGATACCAGTTGTACAGGATTACATCGAAGGAATGACAGGCTAAAGGAGTTCTGGGTAGCCATCTTGACTTGCATAATTAATTATTTACCGAGGCCTTAGTAGCGCCTGCTTGTATATTGTTATTGCTTCTGTATATGTCTATGTCTGGCGCTATTGAAGTGTAACTCTTAATGGGCCTGTTTATATTTAGCCAATCACGTTATATTTTTTTAACCAATGATATTGTGTGATTTTCAACTGTTGTATTTCTGCATAAATAGAAGGGCAGATCGCCCAGTGGTTCAGCGTTAATAGGAGATTTGTAGTGAATACATCCTTGTACGTTTGGGTTAACGTAGTGTGTTCTTGTATAGTCTTGGACTGAATTAGTGGGTTTTAATTATCATCAAGCTATTGTACACTTCGTGGACTTCTCTCGTTATAAGGTTTTGTATATTCTTGATAATACATATACTGTTGATAAACCTGCTACTCTTCTGTTACTGTCATTGCTTTGCCTACAGTACTAAGTTGCCCTTAACACGTTCTTGGAATTGTAGTGAAACTGTCGATAACACATGCTTAGAAGTTACAACACCTTCTTGAAGTCTAGTTTGCGAACCTTACATGAAACCGGATCTGTCTGTAATAATACAGATCTCCATTAGTAAAGAGCAGGAAATCACCGGATTGACATTGATATAGTCTGATTATAACCGTTTATATTGGAGATTGCTACCCCCGTACCGGGAGCCTTGAATAACGGGAACATTGCCTTACACTATGAAGCTAACGCTACCACTTGCTGCTTTTAGTAAACCCTGTGTGCACTATAATTGCATACCAGCTACTCACTTACAGGTGTCGGTAAAGCTTCTGTTGTTATTAACACGGAAAACCTTTACAATAGGATGTGTGTGCTGAAGTGGGCATTTGCTAAAAGCTGTAGCAATTGGAATACGGGCAGCTTACCGATCATTGTGGGCCAGCTTATTTATATCAACGCAGAGGATGAGTCCAGCTGCTGCACGAGTGATGGACTAGTAAAATCTTGCTTCCTCTATTACTATCACTAGATTTCCATACATCGATTGTTGAAAGTTTTGATTTGCTGTACTTCCATTACACAGAATTTTTCAAAGAATTATGCAGATTTGTCTACCCCGAAGGACGGATAACTACGCAAATAGCGTTTCAGTGAATTGGGGCTTACAATGTTATTATATTGTTGTCAGTGTTGAGCAGCTTCTATTGAAACTATAACAATATAAGAAAAATGTTGTTTTTACAAGTGCGTTGTCACCAAATTGTTTAACTTCCAAGTCAGGTGGTCTAAAATTAAATACTAACACAGGAGATGAGTTTTTTTATGACTTATCAACCAGTGTACGTATGGCTTTTCATAGCCAACTATACCATATAAGTAAGTAGTAGCTAGTAGTCAAACTCTGATATAAATAAATAATTATAATTCATTATTATTAATACAGCAATATTCATTATTTTTTTATTATTTATTAACGTGATAATGAGGATCTCATATTTTTTCAAGATTATTTTCATGAAGGAAGGACATTCAAGTTTATTATAAGTAATAATTTGTTTCTTATGATTCCCACTAACGTTAATAGTTTGTTATCGTGAGAACAACAAAGTTTTCAACTTTCATGATCCTACGGTCAAAAATTTGTAGTTTTGAACTTTGGAAGAGTTGAAAAATCCACCTTCAGGATCGGCACCGTAAAAAGTTCGAAGTTTTGAAAACTTAGGACTTTTCATGAACTTCCATCTTTCGATAATTTGAAAAATCCAAAAATCGTTCAAAACTTAGACACATGGAAATCTAGTGATTATCCTATAGTGATGACATAAATCAAGCTTGACTGCTTTTGGTTTGCCCAATAAAGGCTGAGTGTTGTCAATACATTCCGAAACCTCTGAAACCACTCATGAGAACATAGTGCTTGTGCGGTCTAGCACAATCGATGGATTTCCCTAGGGCTAGCTAACTTGATGCCAAGGGGCAACTTGAGTAAATAAATCAATGGCAGTATTACTGC
This sequence comes from Cryptosula pallasiana, assembly GCA_945261195.1. NCBI lineage: Eukaryota > Metazoa > Bryozoa > Gymnolaemata > Cheilostomatida > Cryptosulidae > Cryptosula > Cryptosula pallasiana. The sequence continues at coordinate 34,407,594 of OX183136.1, forward strand.
ACAAGTAGTAATAATAGTAATAAAAACAAGTACATGTAGTAGCAATAGCACTAGAATGTCATTTAACAGTATGAAGCAGAGGACTCTAGTACACCACAGTTTTAGCCACAAAAGGTTGAAGCTCACAACTAAAGAATATTTGAAGCTTTATGCATATGGATAGCTATCAGAGTTATTTAGGTGTCAATGTAATGTTTATGGAGGACTGGAAGATGGCATCAGCAATTCTTGGGAGAGACAATATGTCTGAAAAGTATACATCGGAGAATATTGCCAGCCAAATTTTCTGTCCTGATCGAGGAATGGAAACTGACTGACAAACTTAAATATTCCATTATAAGTAATACTACCCATAACATTGTGAAGGTACATCTCTTCTAATCTCACAAACTTACTGTTTATGGCACAGGCGACTGGGGGATTTCTGGTTTGAAAAATGAGCAGACAATTTCAGTTGACTGACAACTGGCATTCTTTATCAAAGCAATAATATATATATATATACGGCCCACACACTTCAGCTAGCTATTAGAAATGGCATTGAACAGTCAGGCATGAGTGGAGTTATTGTAAAGGTTTTTGTTGTGATTTCAAATAACCTTCACTGACACTGCTAGGTGTTGCCGGCATTGTGTGTAATAACAATACAGTAATGCAGAGTGCAAGTAGACTGGTAGCGTCTGCTCTCTGTAGAAGGCAATTAATAATAACTATCAGGTGCTAGCGGTACGGTAGTATTGTTCTTTATCGTAGAAGGTAATAGATACGAACAGCAGGCGCTACCGGATGGTAGCACCATATAGGCTAGCTAACATATATGCGCAACAAGGTATGCGAACATAGTTTTACAGGCAACCGGCCACACTAAATACACGTGTTTCAGATTAATAATAGTTTATTAATAAAACACAAAACTTGCCAGATAAACAGTTCTCACAAGCATACAGTAAACTTGATGTACCTTAGATCCCACTAAGACAGTACAAAAAAACACTGAATACACTTCTCTGAGCAACTAGATGCCATCTCAAGCAAAGCTAAACGAACTCTGCCCAGTGGGCATTCTGCCTCACTATTTATAGGAAAATACAACAGTTGAAAATAATTAACTATGATTGGCTAGACAAAAGTGTAATCGCACTAGAAATATGAATCATAAAAGCGGTAGATTAAGTATACAAAATAATATAACAAGCTGGCGCATTGAAAACTGCCTAGCCTCCAAATCATTCAAGTGTTAGTTAGTTAATAGCGCACTCATGTGACGCCAACCATCGGTCTATTGGCTGGCACTACTAGCGCTTGATCTTGACTTCAGTAAGGGTCCCTGGATCATCTGACTCAGCTGGCAAGGTACTGTGCTAATCTTCTAAACAACCTTGATCTCGTCTGTTCATCGTTTGCAAGCCACTGCTCACTCAATTGTAACTACTATGCTAGTAGCACCTATCCCATCGCATGGCTGCTCTATGCATTTCCATCACGCAGGCCGCTTCAACTATGTGTACTTCCGTACGAATAGTTAACCAGTCACAGAGTGGCTGTGGGTAGATAGGGGGCCGAGGTTATACATATGAAGAGTAAATATATATGGATATATAAGGAGAGTATGGAGAGAGCAGGAGACTATTGACTACAGAACCTTGTAGTCCGGGAGAGGTACGTACAACCGTATGACCCTTGACACCAGACCATGTGCGCTGGTAAGGAAAAGAGGTACGTAAGGGTTGCACGACCCTTGACACAAGTCTATGTGTACTTAAGAGAACCACTATCTGCACAACCGGCAGAGGGAGTGAGGAGAAGAGCCCATTACTGGGTAAGAGAGTAATACTAGAACGGGGTTCACAAATCTGTGTAAACAGTAGAGGGGGTGGCACACAACCAGTGCGGCTAAAAGAAGGGTGGAGGGCATCCGCCCTAAAACAACTGGCCTCTCACCGTTTGTGCAGCGTCCTTGAGACTAGTTATCTCTCCCTTTAGGAGTTCAGCCTGCGCCCTGAGCTGGGCGACTTCCATGCCTGATAGCGTACCAGACACCACCCTCGTCCTAAGATCCTGGAGTTGAGTCTCCAGATCCGCCGTGCCTCGTTTGATGGCAGCAGCCCACCTCGCCCTATTCTGTAAAAAACGCACCGACAGATCAACTCCACTAGGTGGAGGTTCCAAGGTAGGAACAAGGGGTGAAGATACTCTGGACACCACCAGGGATGCAGAGACAGGGGGAAGAAGCACTAGGGGTCACAACCGTAGCCTCGGGAGCAGGGGTGGTCACGGTACAAGGCTTCTTCTTCGGAATCTTGTAGCCGGAGAGAGAGATGTCCATCAATGGAACAATTCCAGTCGGTGTAGAGGAGGATCCTGGCAAAGGTGAAACCATGGCTGGAGAGGCTGGGAGAGATACTTTAACTGGGTAGGTCTGCACGAGCCAAATTCAGCAGGCGCGGTCCACTTTTGGTACCTGCAAAATGCAGGGTAGCTCTCACCATCGACAGCATATATATATATCTCAACCGTTGGTCATGGTCAGGGTCCTCAGGTTCGCCTTGCTTTTTTTATGGCCGTACACGCTATCTCTACCACTGCTGCTGTATTGGCAGCGGCAGAAATACAGTACATAATGCTGGTGTACATAGACCAAGAGCTGTCTCATATTCTTAGTTGAGAACTTGCAGAGAGGTCAGACACTCCGCAGCGCCCTCTTCAGCTGTCTCTGGATTGCTTTCTCGGTGGAAGGGGCAATCCACTGGAGGAGGCAGCAAGCTATGGGTGGTTTCTTTTCAGTGGAGTTGGGAGCAACTACCTCTTTGGTCACAGTAGGTGACGAAGGACGGGAGGCAGCTACATCCACAAGCTGGAGAACTAGGGTAGGGGTAGGGGTTGGAGAAGGAAACTCCTCCTTTTTAGTGGTACGGGGAGTAACAGGAACCGGCGCCAGAGATACAGTTCTGCTTCTCTGCCTGCGCTTGGAGGGCATCAAGTCCTCGATTGGTACCGTGGGTCCCGGCTGGGTGCTAACAGCTCGTACTTCTATCGGAAGGGGTGCCAATTCAGAGGAGGGGGTGGCTGTAGAAGAGTTGCTCTGTTGAGGGAGCCCAGCCAAGAGCGAGGCTCCTCTCTTCTTAGTTGGTACTATCTTCCCTAAGCTTTGCATGCGCTCGCGGGTGACTGTCTGCGGCATGCAAGTACCGGTAACTGGTTTCTCATACGCAGTAACCTTACTCAGGCTCAGCTCCGTGCTACACGGAGCAGGGGAACGGGGGTCCCACACGGGAGATGGGATACTCACAGCATTGTGAGAAGTAGGAGTACCATGGAGGGGAGACACAGGGGAACACGCCTTGGTTACACTCTGACTGTAGGTCAGAGTGGCCGGTGCAGCGGTCACACGGGGAAGAAGAGATGCAGTGGGGAGTAGGGAACTCTGTGTGCTGCAAGGAGGATGGATGGTTAAGTGCCAAGGGGTCGCTAGGCGTGCCATGCCTGCGCACCCAGCTCTTTTCAAGAGCAGTTTGGTCGCTTACGCCCAAAAGAGCATCCTCTTGGCTTCCTCTTCACAGGGTACCAAAATGGCTGGGGTGGTCATCCGATTAGACGGGGGAAGGATGCACAGTACTTTGAGATGGAGAATAAAAGGTAAAAGGCAGTGGCTGGTCCACATCGGCCGAAATCTCCATCATGAAGTCTTCTTCTTCTTCTTCAAGCTGTAGAGCTCTATCTCTAGGTTCTGGGAGAGAATCCTTTGAGTAATCCATCTTGTCAGTAGAATAACGGTCAGTAGAAACAGTGAGAACACGCCTGGACTGTATGAATAGTTGCAAAGCAATGGCGGTTCCCGCGTGTGGGTGACTGGACTGCCCTTGACCACTAGTGGGTAGGGGTGGATGCACAACAATGGATTGACTAGTGGGTGCGGTGTTGAACGCCTGTATCTTTTCGTAGGATGTACGATGTTCGTCAGACTGTGCTCTTTCTAATGACGTTCAGTACTGGGGGGGGTGTGGCTATATCCATCCGGAAGTTATTCCCATTTCCGTGTGGCCTTAGCAGCTTTGCCAACTGATTTTCACAACAGGAGTGATGGTGCAACTTTATGGCCCTAGCGCTTAGTGGAAACTTCTGCCAGGGAATTATTTCTTTGCAGACAGTTGCGCTGGACTCTGGCCTTTCTGCTGCTACCCAGCTTGCAAGGTTTTCCATCAAAACTCTGCCCCGGAGAAACGCTTGAATCTCAGGTATTTTCTTACTGTCCATTCCTGCGTCCACTCTTTTATCTGTTATGATCACTCAGCATTGTGGCTGTTCATAGAGTGTAAGAGGGCCCACATCTTTGAGTAATCACTGCACTGGCACACTGGGTGGCAGATCCTCAGTCTGTGTGGGGGGTGGAGCCACCTCGGCTCTTGAGGCAGATAACTCCTGTACATTTTGCTCATTCCTGACCTAACTGCCTGTTCCATTTTAATCAGACTTGCTGAGATCAACTGGTGGGCTGGCCTGCTTCTGTTCTCCTGGCTGCTCCAAACTTGACGCACTCTTGCTAGGAGGGGGAAACAACTTCTATATAGTTTGATCATCTCTGGGCAAAACACTTGCTCTATCCTCGTCAAACTTGCTGGGGACAACTGGGGGGTAGCCTGCTCCTGCTCATCTGGCCGCTCCAAATCTAACGCACCTCTGCTAGGAAGGGAAGACAACTCTGTCTCTTCACGGGGTCGTTCTGGGGGTCAGGGGCAGTAGGAGGCTCTCCTGGACACAGCTTTGCCAAGCTAGGGGGAGACAACTCTGTGTAGTAGTTTCACATGGATGGGCTGAGTCTATGTCGGGAGGTGGCTGTATCACATTATTAGCAAATGTCTAGAGATAGTTGAGCATTACAAATATTCCGCTTTGCAAACTGCAGAACTGCAATCAAGCGTGGAAGAAGCAGATGCATCAATCTCTAGTAGAATTCCTGGTCTGCTAAGTAGTATTTACTAAGTAAGTTGTTAGTCATTCTATGTTTATTTACTCAACTTATTATCTGTTTTTGCAAAAATAGTTTCGGTTTTTCAAAATATTTTGTTAAAGTTCCAATGTACCCACTAGGTGAGGCTCAACCTTGGCTATGACAGCGCTGTTGTTACAGCATCAAGAGGCAGTAGTAGTGATGGTGACTAATCTTGCACTACACAAGCTCAACTTTTCTTAGTCTAATCAGTGAAGCTGAATGGTCCAAGCTTGAAGCATTCAGAACACAACTAAGTTCATCGAGAAAGTTCCAAAGTCGCTAGGAGGGCTGCACTATATATGACTACTAACTTTGTTATATTGTCAACTGTTGGTTTTTGAGGAAAAAAAAGAATGCCTGTTACTGATGATGGTCCAGGAAGCTGTTTGGAGTGATTTAGTAGTTAGTCACTTGGATAAGGTTTCCGATAACGCTTATTATCAAATTGTCACAGCCCTTGCTATTCTAACAATTATACCGAGTAGTTTGAAATATTATAACAGACCCCATTGTTTGTAAATAAACAGACCAGAAGATATTTATTGATATACGGTTAATTGAACCGTTGAGTTAGGAGTAAAGCCAAAGAAATACTTACTTTCCTTGATAGTTTCGTCATTGCCATTATGTTTGGCTGAAGCCAGTTACTGTTTTACTAACTAGCAATTATTCACTAGCAAATACAGATAACAATGGCGATGTATTGTAATCTACTACTAGAGCAACTCTACTTACTAGTGGCCCTATTCAACTATTCAATGCGAAAACAATTGGCAGCTCACAATAGAACTAGAAGAAATTGTTTGTTGAGCTCAAATTACTTCATGGTCTTTTATCTTGATTCTTAATGAATCAATAAACTTACTAGATCTTTGTAGTTTTGGTATTGATTTGGTTAGTATGATTAGCATATGTGGAATTGCTTGAAATCAATTTCAAAATCTTACCAAAAAAGTTTTATAGAATAAAACCAGCTAATTTTGATTTTTTCTTACAGTAGGTTTCATTTTGACAGATTTTACCTGTGTCTCTGACATTAGCTAAAGGTTCGGTCGGTCGCACTCTACTGATGTTGGCAAAGACAATCGAGAGATCTGGCAATGCTAGGTTGCTAATAATATCGGCGCGGCGCCTATAGTGGTTGACTCAGGAGTTTTGCGACGCCATTGGCTGCCAAGCTTCATTCATCAACAAGCGCTTTGTGTTCAGTTACTAGCACTGAGCTATTATTATAGTTGAGTAGTTACTAGTGGACTACTCTTTTCCGTGCATTGTTTACCATAAACAAGTGGGAGTTGTCTTCCCAAAAAGGGTGAGCGATTTTGATATAGGAGCAATGGGCTTAATCGCTGTTTTGGCTCATAACCGACAAACTACCTATGAGTCACAGAAAAATACAACTACCAATACATGTTGGGTAATTCAGTATTGCAGTGATTTTCCTCCTTTCAATACGGACACAATGGCATCCACTCCAAACAGACTGTTTCAACTGTTTCAGGGTCCGCGACCCAGACAATCACACAGAGTTTTGTATGAATAAATCATTTTATTACATCATTCTATTTAGCAATACAACATAGTCACTTTACAAAATCCACTAGACTTCTGCTCTCCTCATGTGCAGCAATTCTTTTTATAGGAGAAGGCAGGAAATCTCAGCCCCTTATTAGGGGTGGGCCAATGACAGTCAAAAATGCAAAGTATATGCAAATAACAATAGATATTACAAAGTACAATAACACAGTAAGCCAATGGAAGGAGAGGGCACATGGCAAAGCGGCTCTGGGGTACTTTCCCGCTCTTTCTAGAGTAATGGAAAGTTTCCACTCTTTATTAGGTCCTTTGTTTCCTTGGTCTTTGCTCCTATAGGATGTAACTTCTTGACTCCTTCTCCGGTCTCCTTAGGCTGAGGGGTTTTCGACTCCTGAGGCCTCAGGCTATTTTCAGCAGCCATATTTCTTGACTTGCCCAGAGTACTTACCCAGGGTAGGTCTCGTGTGATTAATATGTAGAATACAGGGTCTATACAAGCCCGGGGTAGACCCGGGGTAGCAGGTATCCCTAAATCCGGGATAATACGTAAGTAGTAACAAGGGAGCAGATTTCTGCGTTGGATTGTATGGATTAGAAGGTTTTCCTGGTGCTATATGTAAATGATGCCTTTGTTCCCGTGAACCCCATGAGGTGCCTTTTTGTGTGCACCAGTTGTTTGAATGGGTGTAATTACTATGGTGTTGAATGTCTGTTTTGACAATGGTTTGTATGTTAGGTGTATTTGTTGGATTTTTTGTAGGTTCTCCTGGTGCATTGTTTGGGGGTGCCTTTTTGTGTGCACCAGGTGTTTTGTAATTAGTTGTGTTGGGTAGCTTTTTGTGTGCACCGGGTGTTTTAATTTTTTGTGTTGCTCTTAGTTGGGCAAGGGGTTTATATTGCAATTTTTTATGTCGTTAGAGCTTGGCTGGTTTGTGTGGGTTTATACTGAGTTTTGTATTGTGATTTTGGTTGTTGTATTAACGTTGTTATATTGGTATAGTTTTATTATTACAAGAAAATTTAAGCTGTTTCCATACATAACCATATACATATCTATTTACATATCCATGTACATAACCGTGACCATATTCGTATTTACTTATGTACATGTCCATATCTATGTCCATATTCATATCCATTTATGTACATGTCCATGTGCATGTCCATGTCCATATTCATGTCTATTCATGTACATGCCATGTTTATATTCATGTACATGTCCGTGTCCACATTCATGTCCATATTAACATTGTATAGCTATATACATGTCCAATTATGACTATATCCATATTCATGCTTTTGTTGTTGACATGATAATTTAAAATCAAAAGAAAAAAAGTTACTAGTAAATGATAATAAACATCAAAGCAATATGGTGATAATGATTAATTACAGGAATCATGCCAGTGATTTTGTGTAACAAAAACAGTATATTAGAAAATGTTTATTAGATACGGAACAGTTTATTGGGTAGTTACAAAAACTGATCAATACGCAACACAGTTTATGAAGTAACAGCGCTTCAAGAAGGAGCTACAAAAAACTGAATGCTGCACAACAAACAATTGCTGACAAACAACGGATTTTAATGCAGATTGGGAGAAGTAGTTTTTTTTAGACGCTATAATCATCCCAATTGCGCTATAATCACCCCAATTTCACAGGTTTTAATATCAATACAAAATGAATCTTCAGCCTTTAAATATGCTGAATGTTTTTTTATTAGTCCAGAAGAGGAGTATCATAGTCTGATGGTAAAGATCAGTGATGCTAAATCAACGGACCAAGACAAATTTGCATCATCATTGTATGACAACTCGACAAAAGACAAAATGGTGAGATATAGGGAGAAAATCCAGAATATTTTGGTTTAAATGATTGAAATGGCAATGGGAATCAAAAACGATTTGTTCGAGCGCAAATAGACAAATGAAAATGTTCAAAGTACAAAAAGCTATCGGAGCCATGTGGGAAAGATTACAAACAACCAAAGAGCTGGAGCTCTGCTAAAACACCAAAGCTCTCACCATCATCATCGTTTGCTAGAAACACAATTGACGATGATAGAGATAAAGATTCGGAGAGAATGATGCATCAATTAGAAGAGTTTAAAAAGAAAGTATCCAACATGACAGCTAGCAAAGACAATCAAGCGTTAGGTGTAAAAATGTTGTATCGATTGAGAGACTCTGGGAAATACGATCCGGATACTGACAGGATAAAACTCAAGGGAAGATGGCTTAGCACTAAGCTTTCAAAAAATTTGTTGCGAGATGCACTAACTGATAAAGACTCAATAAGATCAACAAAAGATAACTACAGCAGATTTAAAAGTCTGCTCACCACTCAAGGAATCACAACTGTCAGGAGATCCTCATGTAAAAAACTTATTTTAGCTACTAACTTGTTAGCTCAAATATGACTTATTTATACTATTTTTTTGTTTAGTGTCATTGTTGAAAAGCGTATGTTTATTGATAGTGCTTGTTAATACATTACTGCTTAATCCTTTATCCAACACCTACGATAATTCATAGTGATAGTAGTGTAATGAGACTGGGTAATAATCTACACACACCTTGTTTACTCCGTATGCTGTAGTAGATGTTATTCCTTTACTTATCAGCAATTACTTCGATTTGATCTTATCCAGATGATTTATAGTCTTTACTGCTGCTGAGTTTTGTCTCAAACAAGAGTTCAATGTAGGCATCGTGTCTTCGAAATACAAAAAATTGATTGTTACAATTGTTTCATTTATTTTCATTGACTTTATCTACATGAAGTAAAATGAGAAATATTTATTAATGCTCACCTTATCATTTTCAAGAGTCCTAATTGCTGCTGTAGTAGATGTTGTTCTTTTAGTCATCTGCAATTACTTTGATTTGATCTTGTTTATCATTGCATTCAACATTAGCTATTGGAGCTGTAGGAGTTATGGGTTGAGAAGAGAACTTGTCTGATTGCTGCTGTAGTAGATGTTGTTCCTTGAGTCATCTGCAATTACTTCTATTTGATCTTGTTTATCATTACTTTTGTCATCCTTGTCACCAACATCATCAAATAGAGAAAACTTCAAAGTCTTGCCCTCTTTTACAATCGAGTCAGCCAACAACAGTGAATGAATCTACAGATGGTTGTGTGAGCAATAGGTAGGAGTGACATCAGCTTTTTAATCCTCAAATTCTTCCAAACGAAGAGTCTGCTCAATGTCAGGATTGTGTTGTCAAGGAAATTATCAAAAGTGATGATTTCAAAGTAAGCATCCAGTTGGTAACAGGTCTTTTGTTCATAGTTTCGTTCTGAGCGTTGTTGATAATGTATGCTGAATGCTGTTTCGGTATCATCAAAGTAGGAGAGAAAGTCATGTTGTGTAACATCTATCGTATAAGAGGCTTGAATGAAGGTTGGAAGAGGTGTGAGTGGAGTCTTTTGGAAATTGGTAGGTTATGGTGTACATCGGATCATCACAAAATTCATTGGTAAACACCACCATAGCTGTTGGTAGATCTTGAATTGATACTGCTTTTTTAACGCTGTTTCGCTCGTGTGGGATCATAGTATTCAGTAGAGAGGCGTTTTTGTGGATGAAGGCATTCAGATTGTTGGTGTTGACATCCTCAAAGGTATTATTGATGTGTCGGAGAAGTGTGTTGTCTTTGAAATCCATCACAACTCTTCTTTTGCAGTTTGAGTCTTCATTGTTTCAGTATCATCAAAGTAGGAGAGTAAGTCATATTGTGTAAGATCTATCGTGTCAGAGGCTTGAATGAAGGTCGGAATAGGTGTCAGTGGAGTCTTTTGGAAATTGGTAGGTTACAGTGACCATCACAAAATTCATCGGTGAATACCACCATAGCTGTTGGTGTTTCGGTATCATCAAAGTAGGAGAGGAAGTCATGGTGTAACATTTATCGTATCAGAGGCTTGAATGAAGATCGGAATAGGTGTGAGTGGAGTCTTTTGGAAATTTGTAGGTTATGCTGTTTCGGTATAATCAAAGCAGGAAAGAAAGTCATGATGTGTAACATCTATCGTAACAGAGGCTTGAATGAAGGTCGGAATAGGTGTGAGTGGAGTCTTTTGAAAATTGGTTGGCTATACTGTTTCGGTATCATCAAAGTAGGAGAAAAAGTCATATTGTGTAACACCTATCGTATCAGAGGCTTGAATGAAGGTCGGAATATGTGTGAGTGGAGTCTTTTGGAAGTTGGTAGATCTTGAATTGTTGATGTTTTTTTACAGCTACTTCACTGGTGTGAGGTGATAGCATTTAGCAGAGAGGTGCTCTTGAGGATGAAGGGTCTCAGGTTGTTGATTTTGACGTTCTGAAAGGGATTCTTGGTGTGCCTGAGAAGTGTGTTGTCTTCAAAATCCATCACAACCTTTCTTTCGCAGTTTGAGTCTTCATCGATATTTTTAGTCTCATAATCTTGTCGTTACTCTTCCAAGACGACAGCGTGTCATTTGCTGTGTCGGACAAGTCTGTCGTCTTCAACATCTATCACAACTTTTCTTTTGTAGTTCGAGTCTTCGTCATAATCGATAGTCTCATCATCTTGTCTTCGCTCTTTCAAATCAACAGTATGCTGTTTCGTCACTTGAGATCGTAGAGTTCTGTTTGGTTGGGTTTTGCATTCTTTTATTGCAGATGGGAGATGAAGGTGGAGAAAAAAATTCCCGGGTCTTTGACTCTTCAATCATCAATTGACTTTCAGTGCCTTGACTATCCAATCTAAAAAGGAAAAAAATAAAAATATAATTATGAAATGTGAGGTATTTATTATTATTTAATCATAATAAATTCAAAGAAGATAACAATTTTATCAACATCCAAAGACTTTGCATTCTTTAGAGCGAACTGATTTGGTTGTAGGAGACAATTTTCTCCACAGTGCAAGTAGGTGAGTTTTTCAACTAGCGGTAAATAAATATTTATTATTATTTTATTATTTAGTTCAATGTTACATAATCCCTTGAACCACAGATTGACCTCACTGTTTGTACTTAGTTATCCTTGCTGTTAGCCTAAAAACAGTTGCATATGATAGCATATGATAGCATTATAGTTTAATTGTGTTTAAGAAAATCTTAATAAAGACTAATACACTTCAAGACTTGAACGAAATTCAATAAAATAATTATGAAAACCAAATAAAATCATCATAATAATCATTTGATTTTATTATTATCAGAACTTGTAAAAGTTATTATTCATATTAAATCCAATGAATAATAACTCTTTTATGCTGATAACGAAGTAAAATAATACAATATTGTAAGTTGTAATTATTTTTAGGCTGTAAAGTTCAAAATCGGGTTGTAGTTCCAGACATCATTTAATGCTAACCTATTTTTTCTCTCTGACAAACATTAATTCTGTCAATCAATGCCAAAAGACTGCGATCTTGAGCGGAAACAGGATAGGTTCTACAAGCATGAAATTATTTAGGAGAGATACTTCTATGACCAAGAGAACGTCTTCACATCGTAAATCTAAATCTAGGAGGACAACTCCATAGGGCAACTAGTTGAGTTCTTCAACTAGTGTTAAATAATTATTTATTTTTCCTTACCTTAAGACAGAAAATGTCCTAGTAGTTGTAGTAGATGTTGATCCTTCAGCCGCTGTTGTTGGAGTGGATGCTTTTTGTGTAAAAGCGGTGCTTCTTAAATAGCTAAAGTCGTACCGATTGACATGAGCTGAGTCCAATAAAAAGCCTCACGTGGAAAGCCTTTATAATATATAAGAAGGTCTTTACGCGAAAAAAAATTTTCTCATGAAAAAAGTTTTGTTTTCGCGTGAATGAAACATTATTTATCACGTGAATGAAACATAGTATTCTGCCTGAAAAATAAATTATTTTTGGACTAAAAACTAACACAGTTTTCGCGTGAATGAAACATTATTTATCGCGTGAATGAAACATTATTTATCGCGTGAATGAAACATAGTTTTCTGCCTGAAAAATAAATTATTTTTGGACTGAAAAATAACACAGTTTTTGCGTGAATCAAACATTATTTATCGCGTGAATGAAACATAGTTTTCTGGCTAAAAAATAAATTGTTTTTGGACTGACAAACAACACAGTTTTTGCGTGAATCAAACATTATTTATCGCGTGAATGAAACATAGTTTTCTACCTGAAAAATAACACAGTTCAATCGGTGCAACTTTGACTATTTAAGAAGCGATGCTTTCAGACAGTATTCATCCACTTCAACAGCAGCATTCAAAGAACCAACATCTACTACTGTAGTATCGGGAGTTATCTACACGCCTTGAGTGTTCTTTATATCCTTCCTGATAATGTGGTCACGTGGACACGTGACCTCACATGAAGTAGTTGAGTTTTGAGAGTGAACCGGTGTAGCAGGCGAGTGCTGCTGGGTGTTCATTGAGTTAATAATAAATACATGTATTAACCCTCACGTACCATACTTATCATTTTATAACACGCTGACAGAATACTATAATGGATGGTTAATTGACTATAATTGAACTTGAAGTGGATGGTCTACCAAAATTTTATTAATTAATTAATATATATTATTACTACTTTTGGACCACGTGCGTGGCTGCCCTGAATGAATGATTACTCAATGAAAGCTCTTTGGATCCCTGGCTGGCATCATCAATCTTAGAGCGTCATCAACACTAAGAAGACACAATTTATACAGCTAAGTGCTTTGTTTATTCATTGTAGTATGATCTTGATGCCACCGATATTTGTGCGTTTTGTAATACCACTAGTAGTAATATATGAGCAGATCTCCCTACCAAGTGTTTTTTTGTGGGTTAGATCTCGGGGTTGAGGCAATGGGTTACGGCGTTGAATGAATTCGCCGAGTTTATATTGTATTTTATTTGAGAGGTGTTTGAGTGGCATTTGAGTGGCATTTAAGTGGCATTTGAGTTTTGATTATTTTTTTACTTAATTTGAACTCATATGGCAGCTAGATTTTGAATGTATGGCATTTAAGTTTTGATAATTTTTTTACATAACTCGAACTCATATGATATTTTGAGAGAGAGGAGAGAAGAACAAGGAGATATAACTACATTAAACCAATATATGATTATATACATTTATTACATAATAAGTAGGAAAATATCCTTGTATAATATACCTAGAGTTAGTAAATACTAAGTAATACAAAGCACTACAACTTGTAATGACAATCAATGCATAGTCTTTTTTACAATGACATCATTGATGTACTGATGTTATATCTTAGGAAGGAAGACTTCTGTTCTATGTACTTTAGATTCCATAATGAACTAAAATAAAAAGTTATGTATTAGTATAGGATGATTAAACAAAAATGAAAGTTATGTATTAGTATAGAATGGTTAAACAGAAATTTAAAACAACTACAAACTTTTACTAAATAGTATTTTTTTTATTAATTATTACCTTATCATCAAAAATTGACTGTTAATCGGATGTTTTTGTAGCTCGTCGTGCCTTACGTTGTTGAGTCCTTACCCTTCTAGCTTGTCTTTGAGCGGACTGTAGCTGCATGTTTCTTCTTTTTAGAGCAAGCTCTTTACAAGCACACTCGATAGAAATTGGTGTGTTTACCTGTTCTAGTTGATATTGTCGTTGTTGTAATACATAATGTAACCTCTGAATGTCTGATGTAACATCATTCCCTAAGAGCTTTAATGTTAGAAAAGATTCAGTTCGAAAACTATTTAGCTGTTCTATCAAGTCTTTCTGTATGAATTTACAATTGTTTGAGATAATTCGCACTCTCTCTTCAATTTTTTTATTGCATATGTTTTGTAGAAGTATCAAGTCCTCCTGAGTCAAAGGTTTAGGCTGAGTTTCTGATTCTGTGTTGTTAACTATTTCCATTTTTTGTGGTTGAATCTAAAAAAACTACAGATGATTAATCTTTTTCAGTTGTTTTAGTATAATAAATAATGTATGAGTAAAAACTGTAATTTATTAAGTTTTTACCTTGATGCTCTCCTAATAGCTGTAGTAGATGTTGCTTCTCTGTTAGCCGTTGTAGAACTGGATGCTTTTTGTGTGAAAACGATGGCTTTTATATAGCTAAAGTTGCACTGATTAAACCCTATGAACACCATCTCGTGTCAATCTCTATGAATCAGCATTTTTTCACGCGAAGGAAATTCAATGCTTTCGCGGGAATAAATAAATTATTTTCACGCGAATACAAACCTATGCTTTCGCGGGAATAAAACTGTTATTTTCACGCGAATAGAAAGCAATGTTTTCGCGGGAATAAATACTTTATTTTCACGCGAATGGAAACCGTTGCTTTCGCGGGAATAAATAATTTATTTTCACGCGAATAGAAACCAATGCTTTCGTGGGAATAAATGATTTAATTTCCCGCGAATGAAAGTCAATGTTTTTGCGGGAATAAATACTTTATTTTCACGCGAATAGAAACCGTTGCTTTCGCGGGAATAAATACTTTATTTTCACGCGAATAGAAAGCAATGTTTTCACAGGAATAAATACTTTATTTTCACGCGAATACAAACCGTTGCTTTCGCGTGAAAATAAAATGTTCATTCCCGCCAAAGCAACGGTTTCCATTCGCGTGAAAATAAATTATTTATTCCTGCAAAAGCAACGGTCTCTATTTGCGTGAAAATAAAAGTTGTATTCCCGCGAAAGCAACGGTTTGTATTCGCGTGAAAATAAAGTATTTATTCCCGCGAAAACATTGCTTTCTATTCGCGTGAAAATAAAGTATTTATTCCCCCGAAAACATTGACTTTCATTCGCGGGAAATTAAATCATTTATTCCCGCAAAAGCAATGGTTTCTATTTGCGTGAAAATAAATTATTTATTCCCGCGAAGGCAACGGTTTCTATTCGCGTGAAAATAAATTATTTATTCCCGCGAAAGCATTGGTTTGTATTCACGTGAAAATAACAGTTTTATTCCCGCGAACGCAACGGTTTGTATTCGCGTGAAAACAAAGTATTTATTCCCGCGAAAGCATTGGTTTGTATTCGCGTGAAAATAATTCATTTATTACCGCGAAAACATTGACTTTCCTTCGCGTGAAAAAATGCTGATTCATAGAGATTGACACGAGATGGTGTTCATAGGGTTTAATCGGTACAACTTTAGCTATATAAGAGCCATCGTTTTCACACAGAAAGCATCCAGTTCTACAACGGCTAACAGAGAAGCAACATCTACTACAGCTATTAGGAGAGCATCAAGGTAAGAAGTGCTAAAATAATTATTTGTTTTTAATTAATTGAATCATCTAGGTTTTTTGAATCTTAGTTTTTAAAAACAATCTTTTAATAAAACAATAATTTCAGTATATTTACATCATTAAACTAAGTTCTTTTACTTTTTGCAGGTATGATGACATCACACTCCAAAGCACTTCCTAAGCTCCATATTGAACCAACTACAGCTACCAACAACACTGACACTATCTCCACTACAACCATCAATTCCACCTCCAACGGCATTCACATTGATGATAGAAGACCCAATCCTAACACCTTTAATGATACATCTTCTCGCTTAAACATCAACACTCCTGCTGATATAGCAATGAAACGTCATGTAGTTTCAGCTGACTCTCCTTTGAGTCCCACACCGGACTACACATATCTGCATGAGAACAGTGAAGTCAAACGAACAGAGGATAACAAAAAACCGACAGTGACATTATCTCGAGCTTCAATTTCCTTTCTATTCAGCAACACCAAGAATAATACCGTAAACAAACTTAGAGAGTTCGAATTGCTCGAGATGGCTGGAATAATGACAGGAGCTATGCAGAAAGAGATGTTGGAAATCGGAAATTTTGTGAGTTTGTTGGATTTACCAATTCCTACGATATTGGAGGTTTTCGATGTCAATTACGTTGAAGATTATGGTATATTGGATTATGAATATGTTTTAACAAACAATCATCGAATTCGAGTCAAGTCACTGATTGACAAAGAACTTACGGTGGAGCTACAGGAACTCGATCCCCGCTCTTCACATATCCTAGTGTACATGGGAAAGCTAGAAGAAAATCAACCCGATCTGCGTATTGTAGGAGGTAATCATCATCAAGGGCTAGAACAACGAGTTATAGCCAAAATCTTGAGAAAAAAATCATTGAAACAGTTGCAAGCATACTTTGATATCATCACTTTCGATAATATTCCTGTCAACACTCTTCTGACATTCACTAGACTCTCAGTTTGGAAAAATTTGAAGTTGAAGCAGCAAAAACGAAAACAAGATACAACGCCTCTACGTATCACTCACACTGTCACTTACAGATACATGATGAATGATGGATCTTTGATGACTGGGAAGATTGTTGTCCCTCCTGAGAACGTTTTGAAGATCAAAAATCATGAATGCGGTATGATCCACTATAAAAGTACGATGTCAACTCAAAGTGGTACAAAGAAACACATTCTCACGATTCTGGGTGTTGAAGAAGCTTTAATGCTCCTATCTACTTCAAGTGAAAAAGAAGGAATAGCTTTCAGATTTTCCCTATTTGACGATGCTGAGCTGATGAAAAGTCATGATGATGATGCTGATGATGATGATGATGATAACATTGATGCTTATACTGATGACGAAGAAGATGATAATATGACAGATGATGACTCTGAAAACAAAAACTTTGAGGAAAAAGATGAAGTTGTCAACAATGATAGTGAGAAAAGCAATGAAGATAACAATCACATTTCAAGCGAAGCTAGCAGGATTTCGATATCGGAAATTTAATTAAGGTATGTAAATCTTCACTAGTAATAAGTAACTACTAATAACCGTATTTTTCACCATAGTATAATGTAGTTGTTATAACGACGTCTATGTATGCTTTTAGATAGAATACGTGTACAAGTGAATGACTGATGGCTCGCCAAATCTATCGGCAACAACTCACGAACATTAAGTTATATATTATTTGTATTGTGCAATAATTTGTATATATTTAGCGTAATAAAGTATTTTTATTCATATTTAACATTAGTAATTTAGTCAATTTGTAAAACTTTCGGGGTTACAACTCTAAAATATTACAAAATTTCAATGTTCCGACACAAAAATAAATATTTCAAGTTATCGTCACATTTTCAAAAATGTTAAGACAACTCCCATTTATAATTTTTAGGCTTCGTTTTTGAAAAATATGTAAAAGTTGTCGGCACATTTTGTCAAAATGGTAAGACAACTCCGCTTTTACACAAAAAATTGTGAAAATGTTTTATAATTTGTTTGAGAAACCAAGACAGTAGAAGACTTTTTTACAACCGCAAGCATTATACTTTAGGATTTACAGTTTTGCGAATTGGGTGTTGATAGTTTGTCATGATATGACACGATAATTAAGTAATTATAGTCTTTTTCATAACAATGTTATAGATTCAGTAATACAGATGTGAAATTTACTGTTTCATAACTTGGATGCGTTATGAAGGTAGTTAATGCAATATTTATTTTGTAATATTATGCAAAGTAATACAGTAAGAATGAAGCATATGGAGTTCTCAACCACAAAACAAATAAAATAATGCATTAGGTAAACTAATGACAGAACATTTTTTACATGAAATGTATACATATGAATAAAGTATTCATAAAAACACAGACTATTGTCTGTATATATAATATATATATATAGAGAGTATTTATAAAAAAACATCCTATTAACTATATATTTTGTGGTAAGAAATTATAAAATAGGACAGTTGCATAAACCCTATTCCAGAGCCATGATAATATTAAAAAATATAGTGTGAAATAAAAATTTTAAAACTCACCTAAGAGTGCAGTTAATACAAGAATTTCTTCTTGAGAAAAGTCTGATTTTTTTTGCATTTTCTGTCTAATAGACGCTAATTTCAATTTAACACAATCATTAAAACCCTTTTTTTTCAGTCCATCTTTTATATTCAAAATTAATTTAACTGAAGTTAAATCAATTTTCTTATTATCAATCTTTTGGCTTTCTTTTAAATCTACTTGAGTTTGAGGATTATCTGTTACAGTATTAGATTCTAAAACACTGGTTTTTGGACTGCACTGTGAACTAGCAACAGAAATTAAGTCATTATTACTTTCTTCAGTTTCTGAAAGATCAGAATCTGAAGATATAAGTGCTCTCATTTTTTTACACTGATTTTTAATCAAAAGCTTTCGATCTCCAGCAGCCGGTTTTTTAGCTATCGCCAACCATTTACTCCCTAATTCAAAATCTAAAACAATGTTTTCAGAAAAATAACCTTCTATTGGATAGAGATATACTAACGCAAAATTTTTTGGAAAAGTAATATCCATAACTAATTCAGAATATTTTTTATTAATACATAAAACAAAATTATTATAACTAGCAATATCAACAATAAAAAACATTTTAGTTTTCAAAATACAACTATGTTGCTGGAGATCTCTCAAAGTTGTATGTGATTTTCCGCATAAACAATAAAAAATAAACAAGTGAGCAAAAAAATGTCTTGAAAGAACTCGGCCAGGCTCATGCAACTCCCCTAATTTAAACTTCTTACCACAAAATATACACGAAATGTTGTTTTTTTTTTCTTTCAGTGCTTCGCTCAGCGACTTTGTACAATACGCTATCAATAGCAACGAAAGCACTGAAAGGAAATATCTTGGCCTTTTGTTATCAGTATCTACAAGCAAAATAAACAAATTATCATTATATATAGATAACCTTCTTGAGTATGGTATATGTATATAAAGATAATGCATATCACTTACACTTAAAACACTCTCTATCTTCTTTTATATCTCCATCTAAAAGACTCGCTTCTTTATATTTACTTAGCTGGGGATTCTCTGCTTGAACTAAAATAAAAAATACGAATGTAATTATGTTATTTTTGAAAAAAAATTTATTAAAATTGAATGAGTATGTAGTAAATAATATTTTCATCATACTCACATTCAAATGTGTGGCGGTCGTAGGAGAGAAAGGATTCATCCTTCCCTATACATTGTCCACTCGCAATAAAACGTGTAGATGTTTTTTCTACAAAAATAACGTAGTAAATGTAGAGTCGTTATTATTTTACCTACAGAAAAATTTACATTTTTCATAAAACATAAAAAAATACTTACTCATAGCAATGTGCATGGTAGCCCTGGTCTTTTTTACCTTCTCTTCTTCACCAAAGCATTCTTCAATCCATCTCAACGTTTCATCATCCGTAGAGCTTAATAAAACAATAAATCAAGATTGTGATTAATTAAAAACTCTATATAATACAGTTGAATAATAAAGTTTCAATAATATACTTACATAGCACTGAAATCTATTTCATCTATATTTAGATGTAGTTCCTCATTTGAGGTTGTAGACTTACAAGTAATATATATATATATACATTTGTATAAATTTATAAATGTAACTGCAACAAAATTGTAAAAGATAGTATAAAATAACTTACTCATTTGTTGTAGGAATATTGCTAGCCATTTTTTGTAGTTTCGCAGACTAATACTTGAAATGAAGTACAAATGAAAACTGA
Organism: Cryptosula pallasiana; assembly: GCA_945261195.1. Lineage (NCBI taxonomy): Eukaryota > Metazoa > Bryozoa > Gymnolaemata > Cheilostomatida > Cryptosulidae > Cryptosula > Cryptosula pallasiana. The sequence goes on from OX183136.1 coordinate 34,427,640, forward strand.
TACTGCTTAGAAAAAATAGTTTCTCTTATATACAAAACATTGAAGTCATTTATCAAGATTAATTCGTAGACTGATTTTCTGATCATTACTATGATAAATGATATTGTTTTTTAAAAAAATTGGAAGTCAAATGGAAAGTTGGTTAAAAAAAAATAGGAAGATAGAGATTAGATAGACTAATAAGCTTAAGCTCTACATACACTCATGTAAACTTCCTTTCTACCTAGCTAAAATTTTTGGTGTATACACTCCTGTAAACTTTCTTTCTACCTAGCTAAAATTTTTGAATGTAGAGCATCGGATAAACAAATTTTACAAGTCCTAGATTGATACTCTTTTAAATATATCTAGCTAGGACGAAACTTACAATTCATTTGAATGACAACTCACATCCTTCAAACATATTTTATAGCAAAAATATGATGTGTGATTAACTAGTTCAATTGCAGTTCATTGATATGCTCTACTACAACACACACTACTTCGAACTATGTAGTCAACTGAACATATCCACAAACAATCATATAGACACATCAACAGCAAAACATTGATGCAGTGTAGTTCCATCTTTATATCATCAGACAGTAAATTAAAATGTGAGAGCTTCAATTATGTTTACAACATTAAGTATGAGTTAGGAATGTAATAAATACTTTACAGGTATCTGATAGCATTTAATAACTAGTTCAATTGCAGTTTATTGATATACTCTACTACAACACACACTACTTCGAACTATGTAGTCAACTGAACATATCCACAAACAATCATATAGACACATCAACAGCAAAACATTGATGCAGTGTAGTTCCATCTTTATATCATCAGACAGTAAATTAAAATGTGAGAGCTTCAATTATGTTTACAACATTAAGTATGAGTTAGGAATGTAATAAATACTTTACAGATATCTGATAGCATTTAAATATGTATATGTAACATATAACTCTTGATTTATTAGACAAAACAGCTTCCTAAAAATAGAAAATATACTATGTATGTTGATACATTGTTTGTATTTCACACAAAAAACAATGAGATATTTTAAGAAAAGTAACAGTCTAACTAACAAAACAAGTGGATAAAGTCATACTTTGTTCATGTTTTTTTTAGATGATACCGAAGATAACTAGAATTAGAGGTATAACCACAAATCCATTTTGGTGAAAGGTTGTAGCTGTATTAACTAATATGTAATCAAACACAATAAAAACAGGAGATAAATGCAATCAAGTTCTCTTCCTTTTTAGGTTGAATTGATAGACCTATAATTCTGTCGTCTATGGATGTTCGTTGTTTTGTTTTAAATAGAAATAACATGATAATAAATAGTGCTTAGGTGTAATTAATGACTTTTCTCGAACGGCTTTATAACGCATAACATTAAAAAGATCAAAACATATAGGATTAGGCGAGAGATTATAATTAATTACTTTTTAAAAACTTGTGAAAATGAACTGGTAACATTACGTCGACTGAAATAATACCTAAAACGTCTCGCATAAATTTTGATCTGACCGAAAATGGACTGAAAACCTTTAGGGTGCGTACAAAATTATCGTAATTCGCTATAGTGGATATTCTGAGAAATATTTATTTTCTCGTTGCTAACTTAACGTAAAATATTTTGTAACGGATGTCACATGATCTCAATCGATTTTTGCCAACTGAATCACTTAGTTACTCGTAAACATTTGATACTCGCTTGATTTTTTTTGATAACAGCAATATCCCAATTGTGTTTATCGTAAATATTTCAAAAACGGATATTGCGTGTTTCAGTTGGTTTTACCTACTGAATCGCTTAGTTACTCGTAAACATTTGAAAATTGTTTGATTTTTTCGTTGATAAAACATGTCGCAAGTATCTTTTAACAAATATTACCGTGATTTCAATCAGTTTTCCTTACTAGATTACTTAGTTACTCATCAACATTCATAATTGCTTTTATTAATAGTCATTGCAAAGCAATGTTGTATTTAAATAATATTACTACGATTCCAACCAATTTCCTTACTGAATTACTTAATTACTCGCCGCTATTTCATAATTTCTTTCACTAATAATTACAAAGTAATATTGTAAATATATAATGCAGTAGATACTAAATTGACACAAATTTTATTCATATGATTTTAAAACTTAACTAATGTAGTTTTTTTTACCAGAAATAATAATAATTTTTAAAACAAAATCAAAAATTAACGGTGATTACATGTATGGTAAACATAATAACTGTAAATATATATATATATATATAACTAAAAGAAATATTTATGCTCAAGTCTCCTCTCTCTCCTCTAACCTCTCTCCTCTAGACTCTCTCTAGATATATACAAATACAGTTATTTTTATATGTAGATTTGATCTCGAATGCTGATGATATGTAGTCTCAAGTGGATAAATGAAGTTAAAGTACTTTGTATTACACAAAATTTACTGTAAATTTTAATCATCTAGAGGACTAATGGTATCCTCTCTCCTCTCTCTCAAGATATCTCCTCTCTCTCTCTCCTCTAACCTCTCTCCTCTCTCCCCTCTCTAGATGTATACAAATTCAATTATTCTTATATGTAAACTCGATCTCGAATGCTGATGATATGTAGTCTCAAGTGAATAAATGAAGTTAAAGTACTTTGTATTACACAAAATTTACTGTAAATTTTAATCATCTAGAGGGCTAATGCTCCCCTTTCTCCTCTCTCCTCTTTCCCTCTCTCCTCTCTCTCAAGATATTATATGAGTCGAAATTACAAATGTATTACACAAAATTTACTGTAAATTTTAATCATCTAGAGGGCTAATGCTTCCCTTTCTCCTCTCTCCTCTTTCCCTCTCTCCTCTCTCTCAAGATATCATATGAGTCGGAATTACAAAAAATTATCAAAACTTAAATGTCATACATTCAAAATCTATATACCCTATGAGTTAGAATTATGTATATAATTATGTAAAAAAATTATCCAAACTTGAATGCCATGCATTCAAAATCTATATGTCATATAAGTTCAAATCAAGTAAAAAAATAATCAAAACTCAAATGCCACTTAAATGCCACTCAAATGCCACTCAAATGCCCCTCAAATGAAATACAATATAAACTCGGCGAATTCATTCAACGCCGTAACCCATTGCCTCAACTCCAAGGTCTGATCCACAAAAAAACACTTGGTAGGGAGATCTGCTCATATATTACTACTACCACTGCCATCACCTCAGTAGTTGCTTGTAACGTATGATTTATTGGTCAGTTAGCTTGTATTGCCAGCGTTGCCAGTGTGGTTATAGATAAACGATCATTTAAAAAAAAGTAACATTTAAAATGGATATGAGCGATTTGCGTGGGCCCCCTATGTTTGATACTGAAGGAAACGCTAGTGAAATTTCATTGCGGTGGAGACAATGGCTTGAGGAATTTGAAGCTTTGGCAGACTGTAAAGGGTTATTTAACACGAAACCAGCAAATACTACAGATCCTGATACTTGGGTTAATCAGAGGTCACAGAGACAAGCCCTGCTACTTTATTGTGGCGGGCAGCGGCTTAGGGAGATATTTAGCTCATTGGCTGACATTGGCAATGCGGACAACTATGAGGCTGCAATCGCAGCATTGACCACTCACTTTAATGTGGCAGTAAATTCTACTTTCCAACGGCATTTATTTAGAAAAATGATCCAGGAACAGAGTGAAACATTGAGGCAATTTGTTGGCAGGCTGCGCACGGCATCTGTTGGTTGTGATTATGCTAATGTAGATAATGAAATTCGTGATCAGGTGGTGTCTAATTGTTACTCAAATAAGTTGAGAATGAAGCTACTGGAAAAAGGTTCCAGTCTTACTTTAGATAATGCTTTGAAAATAGCGAGCATTGTAGAAACTGTTGAATTGCAGTTTAAAGAGATGAAAGTCGATGACAGTGGTAGTGTAAACAAGGCCAGTTACAGTTCAGGTGATGGCAATGGTAACAGACCTCAAAGTCGTGGTGCTTTTTCAGATGATAGGGGTATAAGTGTTAGGCAGGGGCATGGTCAAATGTCTAATAGTAAATGTCGAAAATGTGGTAGTTCGCATAGACCTAGAGAGTGCCCAGCTTTTGGTAAGGAATGCTTTAAATGTCACAAGAAGAATCATTTCCGGTCTATCTGTAGATGGAGTGGCAGGGGATATGCTAATGTTGCAAACGTAAATGATAGTCACCAGGATGAAAGCCTAGACTCCAGACATTCTTTTGCCTTTTGTACCCAGTCACATAAAGTAGGTCTGGAAAGAGTGACACTGGTGATAGGAGGGGTGGATGTTAGATTTGTGGTTGACACAGGTGCGGATTGTAACATTGTGGGAAAAAATACATGGGAATATCTAAAAAAGAAACATGTCACAGTAACTAGGCAACAAAAAAGGGGTGGTCCGAGAATATTTCCCTACACCAGCGATGAGCCAATGCAACTTGTAGGTCAATTTTGGGCTGATGTGAAAGCAGTAAGCACTTCCGAAACAGAAAAAAATGTAAGATTTGTGGTGATTACAGAAAATGCAGAGCCGTTACTAGGCATACAAACAGTCACCCAATTAGGTATTGTGAAATTTGCAAACATGGCTGGTGCACAGTATGAGACTCAGTTTCCCACTCTGTTTTCAGGGGGCGTTGGCAAAGCAAAAAATGCTATAAAGCTAATGGCAAAAGATGATGTAATGCCCATTGCTCAGCCTTACCGTAGAATTCCTTTACCAATGATGAGTAAGCTAGAAGAGCACTTGAAAGAGTTAGTCAGATTAGACATAATAGAGCACGTAGAAGGACCTACCACATGGGTTAGTCCCGTTGTAATCATACCTAAAACCAATGACAAAATTAGGTTATGTGTTGACATGCGTCTAGCCAACACCGCAGTAGTACGGCAACACTATCCAGTTCCCAACGTAGACGAGCTTTTACGAGACATGAATGGAGCTCAACACTTTTCTAAAATTGATCTGAAAATAGGCTTCCATCAGTTTTTGCTCCATCCTGACTCTCGGGATATAACAACGTTCAATACACATGTGGGGTTGTTTCGGTTTAAGAGATTGATGTTTGGCATAGTTCTGCTCCTGAGATTTACTAACGCGAAGTTGCAAACATTATTAGGGCTATCCCGGGTGTGTCTAACCTTGCAGATGACATAGTGGGTTTACGGTAAAACACAAGCTGAACACAATGATAGGTTGTTTGAGACCTTCAGTCGCCTAGAGGCTGCTGGAATGACCCTGAACAGGGAGAAGTGTGTTTTCAATGCCAGCAACATAGACTTTCTAGGACACAGAATATCAGACAAGGGTGTTGACCCTGGAATGAGCAAAGTAGAAGCTTTAGCAAATGCTGAGCCACCAAAGAGTGTCATGGAAATGAAGAGTTTCCTGGGACTTGTTGGATATTGTTCCAAGTTTATTCCATTCTTCTCAGACAAGACTGAGTCGCTGAGAAAGCTTACAGTTGGAAAACCTCCCAGTACACCTATCACTCTGACAGTTAGGGAATTGGCTGCATTTAGCAGGCTGAAACAAGATCTCTCTAGCTGTGAAACACTGGCATATTTCAACGTACACAATAAAACTTTGGTGTGCGCAGATGCTAGCCCAGTTGGCCTAGGTGCCATTCTGGTTCAATATCAAGACGGCACTCCACGCGTGGTGTGCTATGCTAGTAGAGCACTTACTGATGTAGAAACAAGATACATGCAGACAGAAAAAGAAGCACTGGCTTGTGTCTGGACTGTGAAAGATTCCACCACTACCTGTTTGGAATCCATTTTCAGCTGCTGACTGATCATGAAGCCTTAGAAATAATATATGGCAAGCGAACCAAGAGAGCTTCGCTGAGAATAGAACGCTGGGTGTTAAGACTGTAATGTTATGACTTTGAAGTCAAGTATGTCAAAGGTGTTGATAACATTGCTGATTCTTTGTCCAGGTTGATAAAGGTGGCCAAAGGTAGCAGAGGGCTTAAACAACCCGAAGCTTTGGAAGATACAGAATTGTATGTGAGACATACAGTGCTAAATATAGTCTGTGCAGTAACAGCAAAGGACATTGAACAAGCGTCCTTTGCTGACGAGGAGATTCAAAACGTTCGGGATGCCATACAAAACAAAAATTCTGAGTGGTCACCGAATATTCCACGTGTGTATAAAGCCATAAGTCACGAATTATGTGGAATAGGTCAATTGTTGCTACGGGGTGGTAGGATAGTGGTGCTGGCCTCTTTAAGAGATTCCCTACTCAGACTAGGTCATGAGGGTCATTTGGGGATTGTGGGAACAAAGAAAAACTAAGGGCTCGAGTTTGGTGGCCAGGTATAGATGTAGATGTAGAAAAGTTTGTAAAAAGGTGTCATGGTTGCCAACTAACTGGAACGGCTATGCCTAGAGACCCTATTAGAGTGACTGAAATGCCAAATGCACCGTGATGTGACTTAGCTTGCGATATACTGGGTCCTCTGCCTAATGGCGATCACCTTTTAGTTTTGGTCGATTATTACAGTAGGTGGTATGAGGTCAAGTTTTTGACTTCAACAACGTCCAAAAAGGTGATTGATGCACTGACAGATATCTTTGATACCCATGGGTTACCAGTGTCACTCAAGTCAGACAATGGTCCACAATTTGTGTGAGGTGAATTTAAACAGTTTGCTTGTGATATGGGCTTTGAGCACTATTTGACTATCCCTAGATGGCCCGAGGCGAATGGTGAAGTTGAGCGCCAAAACCGTTTGCTTATGAAGCGCATAAAGATTGCTTTTACCAAAGGGTTAGATTATAAAGCTGAAGTGAAGAAATACATTGTTGCCTATAGGGCTGTTCCACATACTATAACAGGAAAATCTCCTGCTGAGTTGTTGTTTGGACGTAAAATTAAGACCAGAATGCCACATTTCGCTGACATCCATCTAGGTGATGGAGAGTGGCGGGACAGAGATGCGAAGAAAAAGCATGGTATGGTTGGGGATAAAAACAAGGGTAGTGTTGTGTTCTCATAGAATGTGTATTTTCTAACCTGAGTTTACAATACAATGAAATGGTCAAAGATATCCCACTTATATATATGCAGAGAGCTGGTATAGCCAAAGTATAATCCATAGCTATCACAATAAGCAAAATGTAACATTTCCATAAAGCATAGCCATGTGATAATATGTTAATAGCACATAACAAATAATGTATACATGTGTAGTAATTGTCATGTCCTAACACCTCCCTGCTAGCTTGAAGTTATCCTTATTACTTCAGCGATTAGTATTTCTCTTTGAGCGTCTGGGATTATCCCTGTTGTATTCATTGCCATCAGGTAATCTAGGATTTCGACGTTTTGTTGGTGGTCGTGGTTCATGTGCTGTAGGTAATAGTTGTGGTTGTGGGTTTTGTGATGTAGTGGATATTTCATCCGGTGGTTCGTCATCTTCAGGAGAAGTATGCCTAGGACAGAGTTGATCCAAGTGTCTCTTCCAGGTTGGTCCTCTGGGCTGTACTCTGACGTTAACACTTCTGCTTCCGAACACCTTCACTACAACAGCTGCCACCTATTTAGGCTGTTTCTCTCTTCTTGGTCCACAGTATAGAGCATAGCATGGTGTTCCTACTGTGTAATGATGTACTGTCTTGGTAGATCGATTATCCTGCATCTGTTTACCTTGAGCTAATTGAGCAAGTGATGGCAGTAATGTGTCGATCTTTGTTCTGATCTGTCTTCCATTCAACAGTTCACTAGGTGAGTAGCCATAAGACAGTGGTGTCCTTCGATACTGCATCAAGAACTCTTGTAATGCCGGTTTGGCTGAAAGAGTAGACTTCTTGAGAGCTTGTTTGAATGATTGAACCAGCCTTTCTGCAGCTCCGTTTGTGGCTGGATGGTATGGTGCACCAGTAAGATGAATGATTCCTCGGTTTCTGCACCAATCCTGAAATTCCTCGGAAGTAAAAGTTGCTCCGTTATCTGAAACTATAGTATGAGGGTATCCAAAATGAGCAAAATCCTCCTCGAGTAATTCGGTTGTTACTTTGGTTGATATAGAAGTGGTAGGATGTATACAGGGGACTTAGTGTATGCATCTACTAACACCAACCAATTGGTTCCCATGAAGTTAATCGCATGGTCAATGTGTACTCTGCTCCATGGCTTCTCGGGCATCATCCAAGGGTGATTTGGTAACCGATCCGGCTTGTTTTGATGCTCATTGCAGGAAGTACACTTGTGAGCAGTGTCCGTGATGTCTTGATCCATCCTGGGCCAGTAGACTGCAGTTCTTGCGAGTTGCTTCATTCTCTGCATGCCAAAATGTCCAAGATGTAAAAGTTGAAGAACTTGTCTCTGAAGAGAGAGAGGAATGACTACTCTCGTTCCATAAAGTAGACATCCACTTTCTGCTGACAATGACATCTCCAGTTTCCTAAAATCTTGTATTGAATAGCCATCAGTCACAGTTCCATCTTCATTGCTGTCATTTCCTTTTGGCCATCCATCCTTCAGGTATCTCATCACGGTACTAAGTACAGGATCCTTTGACGTTTCTTTCTTTAGAATCCCAGGATCTGTTGGTTTCAGTTGACTTCCAATGTGTTTGATTGTACAGACGGTATCAACATCTTCACCTTCTTCCTCCCCATCAAACTTGTCATCAGATCCAATGGGTAAGCGGCTGAGTGCGTCTGCATTTCCATGATTAGATGTTTTCCTATACTCAATGGTATAGTCATATTGATTTAGAGTAAGTGCCCATCTTGCTAGTCTGTTTGCTGCTAGTGCTGGAGTAGCTCTATTAGGTCCAAACAGTGCTAGTAGTGGTTTGTGATCCGTTACCAAGATGAACTTCCTCCCATAGATGAATTGATGGAACTTATTGAGTGCATATATAATTGCTAGAGCTTCTTTCTGTATTTGACTGTATCTTCCCTGAGCACTGGTCAGTGTCTTGCTAGCATGAGAGACAGGTCTTTCACTTCCATCCTTGTATCTGTGAAACAGAACAGCTCCAAGACCCACCTCCGATGCATCACAAGAAATCCCAATCTCCAAAGAAGGGTCGAAGTGCGCCAATACTGTCTCCTCACATAGCATTTCCTTTAGCTTTGAATATGATGTTTGTTGTTCCTTTTTCCAGTGCCACAATTCTCCTTTCTTCAGCAATTGTTGTAGTGGCACTGTTATTGTAGAAAGATCTGGAAGAAATTTGTGATAAAACTGTATGGATCCCAGAAATGATTTGAGTGTAGCTACATTTGTCGGTGCTGGCATTTTCTTTAATGCTTCTACTCCAGCTCCTTTCGCTATTCCTTGGTTAGATAATCGATGTCCCAAGTAATCCACAGTTTCTTTAGCAAATGAACATTTTTCCAGTCTACATCGTAGTCCTTTTTCTTGAAGTCGTTGTAGAATTCCATGAAGATTCCTCAGGTGATCTTCAGCTGTGTCTCCGCTTACAAGAATATCATCAAGATAAACAGCTACTCCTGGAAGATCCTGAGTAAGTTGTTCCATAATTTGTCGGAAATATCCTGGTGCAGAGCTAATCCCAAATGGTAATCTTTTCTGCAGTAGAACTCCTCTGTGTGTGCTGAGAGCTAATCTCCTCTGACTTTCTGGAGCCACAGTAATCTGATTATATGCATCTGCTAAGTCAATTTTGGTGAAGCCATGTCCTCCTCCCAATTTCCTCATCAAATCTTCTGGTAATGGAATAGGTTGTCTGTGTGTTTCCAGTTGAGGGTTGACTGTTACAGAGTAATCTCCACATACACGAAGTTTCCTTTTCGTTTGTCCTGGCAGCAGTGCTTTTCGAATAGGTACAACTGGTGTCCCATATGTGTTGAACTGAACTGGTTCCCATATTCCTTTTGCAATTCCAGCATCATATGCTTGTGCTAGATCCTCTTGAATGGCAAAAGGTACCGGTCTGGCTTTGCAGAATACAGGTGTGGCCTCGTCTTTGAAGCGTATTTCCAGCTCAAAATCCTTCAGACATCCTAATTCTGGTTTAAAGAGATCAGGAAATTCTGAAGTAAGTCTTTTACATGCTGCTTGTAGATTCCTATCAAGTTTAATTTGATTGATCGGTTGCATTTGTTTTCCATGTACTAATCCGTCAACAGATATGCCAAGTTGCCGTATACCCTCCCTTCCAAGAAGGTTAAGATTAGGTACTTTGCTCACGACAAATTGTAATTGTTGCTTATGTTGACGTGAATCCTGATGTGTGTTGATAAGACAAACTCCTAGGATGTTAATCCGATCTTTGGTTGCTGATTCATAGCATACTTGTGTCATTGTTAGTGCTGGACTGCCAATTTTCTTCCAGTTGTCCATAGATAGGAAGTTGTCTCCTGCTCCTGTGTCTACTTCCAAGGTAATTGGATGACCTTGTAAATTGACATCAACTTGAAGTTGTGGATTTGTGCCGACTGTTTGGACTGCCTTGACCAACTTCAAAGTTTTAGCACCTTTCTGCTTTTTTCGGCAGACGACTTCCAGGTGTCCTGTAAGTTTACAGTAATTGCAAACCGAATTCCTGTACCTACATTCGACAGCTTTGTGGTTATCTTTCCCACATCTGTAGCAGCTCTGCTGAGTAGAATTAGTTGCAGGCTTTGGATTTGTCTTCTTTTTGTTTACTATTTGTACAGGATTTGCTGCCCCATGTACAGTTTCTTTTGCTACCTTTGCCGCTTCTTCCATCTCTATGGCGATGTCAATAGTTCTGGCAAAAGTGAGTTCTTCATCTTTAATTTTGAAGAGTGTTTTCAAAATTGCTTCATTCCCGACCGAGCAGATAAATCTAGTGCGTAAAGCTTCATCCTGCGCGTCGGTAATAGATGCAAAGTCACAAGTTGTAGCATCATGCCTGATTCTTGCTGCCAACTCTTGAATTGTTTCTCCTGGATTTCTTTTCATATTGCTCCAGTAACGATATCTTTCTCTGATGATGAAAGTTCTTGGGTTATATTGAGTCATCATGTAATCTTCAATTTCCTCCATTGTTAGCTTGTTGACTTCTTTCTTAGGAGTTTGCTGATCTGACCAATCTGTTAACTGTTTGTAGATAACTTTCGATTGATTGGTTAGAAAAATCTGCGGTATTCTTTCTTCAGTAATAGAATTAGCTCCTACGAATGTCCTAAAGCGTAGCAAGTAGTCTGTCCACAGCTCTACGTTGGGATCAAAAGCAGTAAAATTTGGAGTTGTTCCTCCTGCTTGAGCTTGTGTTTTCTGTGTAAGTAGTTCCATCAGCTGTTGATTTTCTCTCTTCTGTTGTTCCATCTGCTCCTTCTGCTGCTCTCTCTGCTGCTCCATCTGCTCCATCTGCTCCTTCTGCTGCTCTCTCTGCTGCTCCATCTGTTCCTTTTGAAGCGCCATCTGCTGAGTGAGTAGTTGAATAAGCTGGTCAGTAGGAGTAGACATGTTGATTGCACAATAACTCTAAGTAAACAGATGTCAGAAGTAAAGAAATCTCCAGCTGAATAATCCCATCCTCGTCGCCAATTGTTGTGTTCTCATAGAATGTGTATTTTCTAACCTGAGTTTACAATACAATGAAATGGTCAAAGATATCCCACTTATATATATGCAGAGAGCTGGTATAGCCAAAGTATAATCCATAGCTATCACAATAAGCAATATGTAACATTTCCATAAAGCATAGCCATGTGATAATATGTTAATAGCACATAACAAATAATGTATACATGTGTAGTAATTGTCATGTCCTAACAGGTAGGACTCAACATTCAGTAGCAGTAGGCAGTTTAGTTTTGGTGAAATGTGACAACCCTTCGAAAGTGCAAACACCTTTCCATGAAAAGTCTTTTGTGGTACGCGAGGTATGTGGCCCTATGCTGGTTCTGGAGTCTAGTGCTGGTAAAATAGTGCGGCGTAATGTGCATTTCACTAGACCGCATTTCTGCCCCACTTCTTTTGTTTTAGATAGCAGGTCAAGGACGCTGGAGAAAGAGGTGCAACCGACAGTTCCACCACTGTGCTGTGAGTCAGTTGGAGATGAGAGGAGATGGAGAGCGGTTGACGACATACCAAGCTCAGAAGCTGATATTTGTGATGAACCAGGACAGACGGCCCACACTCCAAGATGTAACAATCACCATGGAATGTCACCAAGTCAACGACAGATAGATCCCTCCAACCAATCTCAGAATTGGGCCATTTCAGCTGAGAATCGTGCCACCGCTGAAATGCATAACAGTATAGATAACAATTTCCCATCGGCGCCACCTAGACACTCAGCAAGAGAGTCCGAAATACCACAATACCTAGTTGACTTTGTGCGGATTGCACAGTGTCAAGAGTTTGATGACAATTTGTAAAACAATGTCATATATATATAGACAGTACTAACATTTAATTGGTAGAAGCCAAGCATGGTGTTGGTTGGCATTATTACTTTGTTTCAACCAATATTCAACCATAGCATATCCGTTATGTCTTGAAGTTTATACAAAAAGGAGAGTGTAGTATCGGGAGTTATCTACACACCTTAAGTATTCTTTATATTCTTCCTGATAACGTGGTCACGTGGACACGTGACCTCACATGGAGTAGTTGAGTTTTGAGAGTGAACCGGTGTAGCAGGCGAGTGCTGCTGGGTGTTCATTGAGTTAATAATAAATACATGTATTAACCCTTACGTACCATACTTATCATTCTATAACACGCTGACAGAATACTATAACTACAACATCTACAACTAGCACTAAAAGGTTTCTCAGTATAAAGACTATAAGACATCTGGAGGTAAGAATTAATAAAAAATACTATTTAGCACTAGTTGAAAAATAAAAAAGTTCTAATTATTTATAAACATTATTTATCGCGTGAATGAAACATTATTTATCGCATAAATGAAACATAGATTTCTGCCTAAAAAATAAATTATTTTTGGACTGAAAAATAACACAGTTTTTGCGTGAATCAAACATTATTTATCGCGTGAATGAAACATAGTTTTCTGGCTGAAAAATAAATTATTTTTGGACTGAAAAATAACACAGTTTTTTGCGTGAATCAAACATTATTTATCACGTGAATGAAAGATAGTTTTCTACCAGAAAAATAACACAGTTCAATCAGTGCAAATTTGATTATTTAAGAAGCGATGCTTTCAGACAATAATCATCCACTTCAAAAACAGCATTCAAAGAAGCAACATCTACTACAACATCTACGACTAGCACTAAAGAATTTCTCAGTATAAAGACTATAAAACATCTGGAGGTAAGAATTAATAAAAAATACTATTTAGCACTAGTTGAAAAATAAAAAAAAGTTCTAATTATTTACTTCACCATTTATCATCCTATACTAGTACGTATTTGTTTATTTCAGATCAATATGTCATCAAAAACACTCCACGGAAAAGATTTCCTTCTAGTCTAGATGATAAGGTAAAAATTAATAAAAAATATTATTTAGCACTAGTTGAAAAATAAAAAAATTCTAATTATTTTACATCACTATTTATCATCCTATACTAATATGTATTTGTTTATTTTAGATGACGATTTTGAAGCAGGAGTCAGTGCCGATGAAAATGAGTAGACTAGAAATTGTGTTCAAAGAGTTCAATACGCTCAATACAACTTGGTGAGTGATTTCTCTTTTCTATTTAATACAATCTAACCATTGTAAATAATACTTCAACTCAAATTAGATGGAATAATTTATACAGCAAGTAAATATTTGTTTTAGATTTTTAAAGATAAAGCTGATCAGGAGAACTAAACAAAATACTCTATCATTCAAGCCATGTACAGTACAATATTCTTGCTGCAAAGACGATGAGTAGACTATATTTACCTTTGATTGCAAAATTATCTAAACTATTGCAAGTACTATATTAAACTCTTATATGCTCCATGTACAGTACAATAATCTTGCTACAAAATCATTTATCAGGCTTATAAATACATGGAAATAGATAAAGAGCTATCTTCTGTACTTACTTTCGAGCTTATAATAAAAGTATTTCATATCTATATACGAATTATGCTAACACGGAGATAGTCATAAGTGGATATGTACATAGCTATACAAAGTTAATATGGACATGAATGTGGACACGGACATGAATATGTACATGTCCATGTTCATATTCATGGACATAAATAGACATGAATATGTACATGGACATGTACATAAATATGGACATGAATATGTACATGAATATGAACATGGACATGTACATAAATGGACATGATTATGAACATGAATATGTACACGTACATGGATACGGACATGTACATAAATGGACATGAATATGGACATAGATATGGACATGTACATGGATATGGACATGTACATAAATGGACATGAATATGGACATAGATATGGACATGTACATGGATATGGACATGTACATAAATGGACATGAATATGGACATAGATGTGGACATGTACATAAATGGACATGAATATGTACATGAATATGAGTAGTAATATATGAGCAGATCTCCCTACCAAGTGTTTTTTTGTGGATCTGATCTTGAGGTGATACAATGGGTTACAGCGTTGGATGAATTCGCCGTGTTTATATTGCATTTTATTTGAGGGGTATTCGAGTGGCATTTAAGTGGCATTTAAGTGGCATTTGAGTTTTGATTATTTTTTACTTAATTTGAACTTATATGGCATATAGATTTTGAATGTATGGCATTTAAGTTTTGATAATTCTATACATAATTCGAACTCATATGGTATCTTGAGAGAGAGGAGAGAGGAAAAGAGGAGAGAGAGGAGAGAGGAGATACATCTACATTGAATAAATACATTGATTAAAAATGAAACAATATGTGAATATATACATTTATTGTATAATAAGTAGGGATACATAAAGAGAACATATTAAATATTGTGAGCTTGAAATAGTTCCAATATCATTTCAAATGAAAGAATGGATGATGAGAGATTTTCATCCGTTTGTATGTATCTACATATATCTGATTGAAAATGATATAATAATTCAGTAGTCCATTGTATTGAAATCAATTTTTGAGTGAGCTCTTTATTCCACACTTTTCTTTGAATTTTCTTTAAGTAATCATTAATACTGACAGTTTTTCTCAGGCGAGTTAAGCAAGTCCTATCCTAGTTGTTTTCTCCTGTTCTCTTTAATTTTCCCGATTTAGTAGTTGTCTTTCCTTTTTCTGGTATATGTTATAGTGTAAGTTGTTATAACACTTGATTTGTCCATGTTACTTCCAAATATTTCACAGTTTGTTTATGCAATACTCATCACCAGCTGTTGAACCTCCTCAATTTTTCTTTTAAGCTCATTCTTTGCACTGTAAGTCAAGTTTTTCTCACTTTTTCACGAAAAAAATGTTCCAGTTTCTAACACTTGATTCTAGAGAGTTAACAACCTGTAAAACATTGAACTTGTGCCCTATGTAATCTCAACATATTGAATATGCATAATAATTCTTAAAATGTCTATTGTTTTCATTTATTCACAAAAATTGACCCGATTTGTTTTTTCATTATTTTGCGTCAAATTTTCGTTCATAACTTGCTGTAACCTCTGATGTCTCTCAGTTAACTCTCAGTTTTTCTCATCTAAGTTATGCACCTCCAATTCTCAGCTACTGAAGGCTCGCATTATTTTCTAAAAGTGCTTTTTTGTCCTCTACTTCCTGTTTTTGTTAATTTTTTTTACAATTTCTTCACCAACTTTTACCACTTTGCTCAGAAGGGTGATCAATGTCTAAAATGATAAACTAGTGCTCAGTGTACGCTTAACATGTCCAACATCCCAATAACCTTTTAGAAGTCGTGATTCGTTTGATGCATTTAACTTCAAACCAATGACTTTTCCACTTTCTTAGCCGTCTGACCTGCACATTTTCAATCCACCTTCTGATCGAAAACAAAACATTTGTATGCGAAGCGGTCAAAGCATTTGCAGTTCAAAATTGTTTCATGTGTCAACATCAATTTGTTTTACGCAATTTTACCAGTTTTTGTCATTATTGTTATTTATGTGTTCATTTATTCTCAGTTTAAACACGAAAAATCACTTCAACTTCCTTCACAATAGCCACAATAACTACTGAAAGAAACTCTATAGCAAATGCAAACTTTCTAATTTGCTTTTCAACTTTTTCTTTCACTGGAACATATGATACAAATTATTCAAGTGTCTTTATGCACGCATACTCTTTGTTTCACAATGATCAGCATTCAAGTCACGCCTCCTTCCATCTCCATCATTTCTAATGGTTCATGGCAGCCTTTTTCTCAGGTGTACCACCTTTCAATTCAGAAAATAAAAATTGAATCTGAAACCATTGATCACTTTGTTTAAATCGATCATCAACTTCTCAGTAAAGATATAAATGTAAAGTCAATTAGTTTTTTTCTACACTCTCTTATTAACATTGAAAATAATTCCCCACTTTTTAATCACCTTAGAAAATTGGATTGGAGCGGATAGTGAAGAGATAGATTATCAAATGAACTCATCGTTTGTTGCTTAGGAAGGAAGAAACAATATGAGGACCGGAGACAAAATAAAACACAATTTTTTCAATTCTGATAATGCACTGAAATATGATGCACCTGTTTTCTAAAAACTAGTCTGCACATGCCATGTTCGGTTAAATGATTAGCTTTGTGATGTCTAATGAATTTATTCATTCACATGATATGAAGCTGTAAGTTTCGCAGCTAATAGCGTGAATATAAAATTGATTGGCAATAGTAAAAGACGCAGAGTATGATTGCAGTTTATTATAGTTGATTGAAAGGTAATTTGCATCAATAGCATCAAACAATACATATATCACAGAAGACTGCAAAGTAGTTTACATCAGTTCAATGCAAGTTACATAACATGGTAGTTCATGAAAGGCAAGTCACATAATATGTAGCTCTATCAATACACTTTAAGCCCAAGCAGGTGAAGAGTAAGCATTCCTGGTGTGTGAGTTTCAGCTTTCTCTACAACAATAATAGCAATTACAAAAAGCACATTAAGATAAGTTGACTAATCCAATTCCAAAACCGATTAACTATTGGCTCTTGTTTTTGTTGAGTTATAGTGATTGATTGTTGTGAATCTACATACATGTAAATTATACATACCTACATTTACGATAAACCAATATATAAGAATCATTTTGCAAGTTTATGATATCTGCATGTAAAATACACCTACTTTTACAACTAGCCTGCATGAAGAGAATACCTGCATGTGCAATTTATCTAAGTTTGCACTCTAGCTATATTTAAAACCTAGCTACACTTACAATTTGTCTCTGTGCATATGTACAATTTTTCTATGTCTATATATACTTGCAAGTACAGCTTATCTACATGTACAGTATAGTATAATTATAGATACAATCTAACTAAATGTACAATATACCGACGCGTACCATATACATCCATGTACAGTATAGTAACATGTGTAATATACCTATGTGTACAGTATACAGACCTACAGACACATTCTACCCACATGTACATTATACACACCTACACAATTTGTCTGCAAGTAGAGCTTGTTCACTTGTAGAATCACTGACAGCAGTCATTCTTGTTTATCACCATCATCTGTAATTATACCAGACACTAATTAGTTGGTGAGATGCAAGATAGGATTACATAACGCTTTTCATCTTGTAATTTCTAATGAGTTAACACCATTCAGGTGAACAAAAGAATATATCTATTAAGAATATAGTGAACAGATTTTGCATAATAAACAGTTAACAAGTCTATATATGAGTCTACAAACAAGTCAGCTTTAAATGTTTAAACATGTACAATATTCGCCATACACATACCTGTACAGTACATCTACAGGTAAGATATACCTACAGGTACAATGTATCTACATGTAAAATATACATAAATTTAGAATGTATTTACATGTAACATACACATAAATTTACAATACCTCTACATGTACATCATATAAAGCTGTATAGTAAATCTACCTGCACTGTATACCTTCATATAAGGTGAACATATGCCTACACTTTATCTACACTCGGATAATATTTGTGTACAGAGGATACCTGTATGTACAGTGTACCTACATGTAAAATATACCTATTCTAACAGTATATCTACCTGTACAGCTCACCTACATGAATAATACAGCTATATCTACTGTGTATTCACATGTAAAGGATACACACAGGTAAAATATAATTATATAGATGGTTTACCAAAATGCACAAAATCTATTCATATACATTATACTAACATATCTATATATCAACATGTAAATAAATCAAAAATTAAACATATAACTATATGTTAATATGTATACATGTAGCTATGTTGTACAGTAAACTACATGTACAAAATACCGAAAAGTACAATGTACCTATGTCTACAATATATCTACATGCGCACTTCACTTGCAATTTTGTTGATATACATGCACGCAAATAAAATATGTTTTCATGTACAGCATGCATAGATTGATAATAAATTTACATGTGATATATAGCTACAAGTACAACATTCATATACATATAATACTTTATTGGCATCAATATCATTTTATAAAAATGTTTTTCATAAAGTGCCATAGCTAGAAAAAAAAGAACAACAAAAATCAAAAATATAACGAAAATGTAAAATGAACACAGAAAAAAATAAGTCTACCCAAGTACAGTTTATTTAAAATAACTTTCCATTGGTGTTTAAAAGATCCGTAAATAAATTTAATTTGAAAACAGACAGGGATTGTGGGATTTTCAGAAAAGTAGGCAGTTGATTGAATGTGGCAGATATATATATTTCTATTGCAGTTTGGGTGTTGGCATAAAGTTTCTTTCAGTTACGAAAATTAAAATTGCAGTTACGACTGGTAGTAAAATCAACAGAAATAAAGTTAGGAAAATTATTATTGGAAATTTTAAAACCGGTTATTTCCGCGAAATATTGATATGACAACAGGAACAATTTACTTGGATGGATAGTATACATGTATGTAAAATATACATACATATACATCATACCAACATGTACAGTATATCTACATATACAGTATATCTATATGCACAGTATAAATAAATGTTCACTGTACATACATGTATATCATATCTAAAGATAAATTATACCTACATGTACACTATACATATATACCTGTACAATTTATCAACGTGTACATTGTACACACATCAGAGTATACACATATATATACGGCATACCTACATGTACATTAAACCTAACGTAAATCACACATACATTGGCAATGCACTTATATGTACGCTTCACCTACATATGCAGTAAGTTTATATATAAAGTATGTGTATGTGTTTGATACACTTCCATGTACGTGTAGGCGTATCGTAGTGTTTTATTTTGTGACACACACATCTGCAATAAACTTACATGTGCATTGTGTCTGCATCTACATGTAAAATATCCCAATCGGTACAAAAATACTTACATTTATACTGTATCTAAATGCGCAATATACCTACATGTAAAATTTTTTTAAATGTGGAGTGTTTATTTATGTACAGAATGCTTACATGTATGATAAATCCACATGTAAAATACCTCTACAAGTAGAGTAGATCTACAGGTACAGTTTACCTACATATGTAACAAATTTATATGTAGAGCAAGCCTATACCTTTGATTCTGATATAACTACTTGTGCAACTCAAGTACATGTACAATATAAACACATGTAACGAATGTCGACATGTACAGTATTTCTAAATTTGCAGTATACTTACATTTACATTTTAACTACATATACAATATTTTCACACATACAGTATATATGTTTAAAACATAGCTATTGTACGGTATGCCTACGTTTACAGTATACCAAAATATACAGTATTTATACGAGTATATACCTACCATACAATCAGCTTACATGTTAAACATCCCTTCGTGACCATTATACATAAATTCCAGTACAATTTATCTACACTCAAAGTATATATATATTCAATGTATACATATATCAATAGTGTACCTAAATTTACAAATAACCTACATGTAACAAAGCTACATGTGACGTATGTTTACAAGCACCATACACATTCATGCACATGTAGGTATATCATAGTAATGTATTTTATAATACCTACATCTACAATATCTACATCGACAATGCCCCTGTATCTATATATGCAATACGCAAACAAGTACGGTGCTGTTGGGTGTGAAATATAATTACAAGCACAGTACACTTGCAGATAATAGAACCTATTTACGTCTACAAATAAACTACATGTACACTTTAGGTACCTGTAGGCATGTATTCATGAACAGCATACCCATACGCACAAAATATCAAATGTACAATAATTTTACATATGCAGTACACCTTCATTTGCAATAAAACCACTTACACAATATACATACAAGTACAGTAAACCTGCATGTACGGTATACCCACATGTAGTGTGTATCTGCATGCACCACATACCAACTTATACAAGATACCGACATGCACAATATACCTACATGTAAGATATAGCTACATGTACACTCTACTTAGATGTACCACATACTTACATGTAGAATATACCTTTGGGTATAGTGTATCTATGTGAGCACTATATCTGCACAGAAGACCTACATATACATGATACATACCTGTGCAATTTATTTACATCTAGATTATATTTATATAAGCAGTAAAAGAATATATCGAATCACTTACGTTTACAATACACCTACATATACAGTGTACTTACATATATATATTGTACGAACATATGCACTATACCTACATATACATCATACCTACATATACAGTATACCTTCATACACAGTGTACATGCATATACAGTATACAAACATGTACAGTATACCTCCATATTCATTATACCCACATGTACAGTATACCTACATATGTATATTGTACATACATGTGCACTATACCTACATATACATCATAACTACATATACATCATACCTGCATATTCAGTATACCCACATGTACAGTATACCTACATATACAGTATACCTACATGTACAGCGCAGCTACATGTACAGTGTGCCTACATATACAGCGTACCTACACGTACAGTAGACCTAAACATGCAGTATACCTACATGCACAGTGTACATACAAATACAGTATACTTATGTATGTAGAATACCTATATATACAGTATACTTACATGTACAGTATACCTACATACACAGTGTACATACATATACAGTATACCTACATATACAGTATACCTACATATACAGCGCAGCTACATATACACGTACAGTAGACCTAAACATGCAGTATACCTACATGCACAGTGTACATACATATACAGTGTACGTACACACACAGTATACCTACATATACAGTATACCTACATATACAGTCTACGTACATGTACAGTATACCTACATATACATTATACCTACATATACAGTGTACCTACATGTATATCATACCTACATATACAGTATACCTACATATACATTATACCTACAAATACAGTGTACCTACATGTATATCATAGCTACATATACAGTGTACCTACGTATACAGTATACTTACATGTACAGTATACATACATGCACAGTGTACATACATATACAGTATACCTACATATACATCATACCTACAAATACAGTGTACCTACATGTATATCATACCTACATATACAGTGTACCTACGTATACAGTATACTTACATGTACAGTATACATACATGCACAGTGTACATACATATACAGTATACCTACATATACAGTATACCTACATATACAGTATACGTGCATGTACAGTATACCTACATATACAGTATACATACATATACAGTATACCTACATATACAGTATACCTACATGTACAGTGTACCTACATATACAGTGTACATACATATACGGTATACCTACGCATACAGTATACCTACATATACAGTGTACCTACATATACAGTATACCTATATGTACAGTATACCTACATACGCAGTGTACATACATATTCAGTATACCTACGTATGCAGTATACTTACATGTACGGTGTACCTACATACGCAATGTACATACATTTACAGTATACCTATGTATACAGTATACCTACATGTACAGTATACCTACATACGCATTGTACATACATATACAGTATACCTACGTGTACAGTATACCTCCATATACATTATACATACATATAAAGTATACCTACATGTACAGCCTACCTACATATACGGTATACCTACATATACAGTGTACCTACATATACATTATACATACATATACAGTATACCTACATGTACAGCCTACCTACAGTGCATCTATGTGTGTTCTTACTGGTATATTACAAATATCTTGACAAAATCTTGCAATGTGGTGTATGTCTGTATGAAAGGTATACATATAAAAAGTTCATACCTGCATATGTAGTGTACCTATGTGTGCAGTATAAATGCATGTAAAATAAGCCTAAATCACACTGGATCAACATATTCAATGTGTCTACAGTTTACATACCTGTACAATGTATCTAGATGTACACCTTACTTACATTTACTTTATAAGTAGATGTACATGTCTTTAGATATATATGGACTACTGGAGTTGAAGGGTCAATATGGCTCGTGGGATTTTGTGGCACTCCACTAGCAAACACCCACCAGCGTCTAGAAAAGAACTGAGTTTCTGGAGAGTTGTCTTCTTTTATTTTTACACAAATCCACAAAAGAGCTATTTTTCTTCTTCAGAGTTGCTTTATAATGAGTAATATAAGAAGCAAATTTATACCTAGCAACATTTGAGATGGATCCAACGCTTAGCAGTGGTCTGTGAGACAATTATACTGCATCATAACGTTTGCAAAGTGGTTAACTTCCAATTTTTAAAGTTTAACCGTTGTTTTTTTTTGTATGAATATTTGCTCCGAGAGAACTTTTTGCAGCAAGAAGCACTGTAGCTACATAATCACCAGGGATAACCTATCAAAATACGATAAAATTAGTTACATTTCTTCTGGGTTCATACCCGCTATTGTTAAAAGAAGAGGACAACTCTCAGTATTTTAAGGTTTTTCCTAGAAGCTGGTGGGGGTTTGATAGTGGAGCCCCACAAAGTCCCGCAAACCGACTAGGCCCCGACACTAAGTATACTTAAACATATGGCATATGCATACATACAGTATATATACTTGTAAGCTAAACACATATATAAATTACAACTACATGTACAATGTATTTAATTGTAGAAGATACCTGTATTTACAAAGTGTCTACATATTAAAAACACATTCCAAATGATACAAAATTTATTAGCAAAAGTTATTCATTGAAATGCTTACTTTTTTATAAGAACCTACAGGGTAATAGCGGCATAGGCTTGATCACTTGTGAAAGGCACTAGAGTGGCTGAGAGTATTCAATGTTTTTCATCACTGCCATCTGCAATTATACAAAACAGTAATTATTTGATAACCTGTAAGGTATGGTTACTTAACGCAATTAATTTTGTACTCCCTATATATCTTACTAATTGAAATGAACAAAAAAATGGTAATTGGCAAGAATAACTTAAACAGACTTGGTACACTAAATAGTTGACCAAGCTAAGTTTGTGCCTGCACACATCGGCTTTGTTTCTTTAAGTATGTACAATATGTACCATACACAGAACTGTACAGGAGACCTATATTTTCAATAAACTTACTGTACAATGTATTTACATAAATAGTGTTCCTATACTCATAGTATACACATTTGTGCAATAATTCTATATGTGAAGAATATTACTTTCAAAATACTCCAACACATACAGTGTACCTACATATGCAGCAGAGCTAAATGTAAAATGTGCATATATGTAAAATATACACACTTGTATAATATAGCTACATCAAAAACATACCTTTGTGCTAAGTATACTAATCTATCTACATGCTGAATATATTTATATGAAAAGTATACCTACACGCACAATATACCTATATGTACAACGTAACCACACATGCAGTGTACCTGCACGTACAACATACCTACATGAACAAAAAACTATACGTGTTGATTATACATATATGTGCGATACATTTACCTTTACAATTCACGTACATGTAGATATATCGTAGAAGTAAATATACTGAAGAATGTATCTACATGTGAAATATTCCTCAAAGTCCAATCTGACTACCTGAAAAATATATTTACGTTTTCATTTTAACTACAAACACAACATATATGCATATACAAGATACATGTATGGACAATATACGCACATGAACAACATACACATATATACAATACACATATGTGCACAATATACATTCATGCACAGTATACATATATGTACAATATGCATGATAGTGTAAGTTACGTATGTGTATGATATACATGTGTGTACAATATGTGTGTGTACAATATACATGCAAGTTCAGCATATATAAGCGTACAATACACATATATGTACAATTTACTTAGATGTACGGTATACTTACATGTAAAATATGCATAAAAGTACAAATATATACGCATTACAGTATGTTTACATGAACAGTATTCATACATGTACAAAATATTTTGATAAATTATATTTACATGTAGAGTATACATAAATGTAGAGTGTACATAGTTGTACAATCTGACTACATGTAGTGTATGTATACGTGTACAGTGAACATATATGTACTGTATATCCACATGTACATTATACCACCATGCCGAGTACCTTCATGGACAGTATATTTGCATATACGGTGATTAGTTCGCGGGTAGTAAGAATTGATTGAAATGGGATTAAAACTCCTCCGCGTTTTTCTGTGTGTGCACATGTTTATTAAATATTAATTTACAAAGTACCTACATGTGTACACCACATTCAAAGTGAGCGAAAATTTATCACCAAAAGATGCCTATTAGAATTTCTATTTTTTGATACGAACCTTCGGGGTAATAGTACTACAAGTCAGAGTTTCTGACAGTAGTCAATCTTGGTCACCACTGCCATCTTCAATTAAACAATACATTAATTAGTAGTTGATCTGTAAGATATGATTACATAATACTTTTCATCTTGTACTTTTTAAAGAGTTTTTGCATTTCAAGAGAACAAAAAATTGTTAATAGCAATAATAACTTCAACAGATTTCACACACTAGACAGTTCACAAAGCGTACTATGCATCTACACACAAATCAGAAATTTACATTATGTACCATACACATACCTGTAAAGGACACCTACTTGTTCAATAAACATACTGTACAACTTGTCTACATAAATAGTATTCCTGTACTTGTAGTATACATATTTGTTTAATAATTCTATAGGTGAAGAATATTAAATTCAAAATATTTAACACATACAGTGCACCAACATATGAATAAGAACTAAATGTAAAATGTTCTTATATGTAAACTATACGCACTTGTATAATATAGCTACATTCAAAACATACCTGAGTGCAAAATATACATACTTGGGTAATTTAGCTGCATTTCGAGTACATCTATACAGAAAATATACCTATATGCACAATATACATATATATACAACACAACCACACATGAAGTGTGCCTGCACGTACACTATACTTCTATGAAAAAAAATTTACATGGGGGTTATACTTATGTGCAATACATCTACCTTTACAGTACACCTACATGTAGATATATATGGTACAAATAGATACATTGTACAGGTAAATATACTGAAGAATGCATGTACATGTAAAATATTGACAGAAGTACAATCTAATTACCCAAAAAAACATTCTAACTTTCACGCTTGACGCGCATGCACAAGACAAATACAAGCGCAATAAACATTTATGTACAATATACACACACGTGCAATATACATACGCATATGAATAGAATAAAAATACATGCTCACCTTACATATGTGTAAAGTATACACATCTGTGAAATATACATGGTTGTACAATCTACTATACATATGTGAACAGCATACGAATGTTACAGTATACATACGCAAACAATATAAATATATGAAAAATATGCACACATGTACATACATATACAACATACGATGCGTGATATGCCTACATTTACAGTATACCGACTTGCAGATATGTTATAAATACCTGTACAATCTATCTGCATGTAGAGTAGTTACACATCAACTTGGTATAACTAGCTTGTTCACTTGTAGAATCAATGAAAGTATTGAATCTTGTTTATCACTGCCGTCTGTAATTAAACAATACGCTACTTAGTTGCTGGGCTGCAAGATATGATTACATAAGGCTTTTCATCTCCTACTTGCTAATAACTTTACACATTTCAAAAGAACAAAAGATTGTTGTTAACAAGAAAAGATTTAACAGATTTCACACACTAGACAGTTGACAAAGACCACTATGCATATATGCATTAGTCAATCTGTTTCATCATTTAGTAGCAGGGCTCAGTGCCAATCTTACAGAAGCATTTAAATGTAACCTTAGGGTTCATCTGCTTGCCAAACGTAAAATTTAGCACCTCCAGCTATGATATGTATTGTTGCCTTATCTTGAGAACAAGTTGAGAGATTGCAAAAAAACCAAAATGATTGGACCAGATATCAAAGGAATAAAAACAGTGCTAACAGACAATGAATAAAAACAAATAAGAATGTTTGACCGGTCACTAGATTTTCTTGAGTATTGTTTTCAACTCTGTAATAGCAGTGAATGATAACAATTTACAAAAAAACAGAACCCCAGCTTCACTGTTTTAACAAAATACTTGCAACTTTGACAAGAGGAGTTAGTATAGTGGTATGCTAGAAAATCTTTGTCATAATTTGCTAAGTCATTGTGACTACAGTAGCAATTTCCACTAGGCCACCACCTTAATTGCGTTTTTGTAGACAGGGGCGTTTTGCGCAACTGAAATAAGTTTGTTTTCTGATGTACCCTCACAGTCCATGCTGGAAAATTTATGAGCACTAATGTAAAAATTGGACAGTTTTTTTTCCCATGAACTGTTATGAAACTCCAATTTTGTGCAGAAAGTTGGCATAAAATTTGAGTCTTAAAACCGGAATTTGATTAGCACAGCTAAAACATGCTTACAATCTAATATAGAAATCAGTGCCGGCACATACTCAGATGAAAAAAAAAACAGATTAGAAATGAAAAATTTGCCAAAACTTGATCCAAAATCTTTTTAAATTTTTACAATGAACTAGGAGCGCAATAGTGTGACTTGCTTTGTTACTTGTAGCAATCATCAGCATCGCTGGCACTAGTAACTCTTCTTTGTTATCACCACCGATAATTATAACAATCAGTAATTAGTTGCTGTGATATAAGACATGATTACATAATACCTATCACCCTATGCATATATATGATGAGCATAAAAGTTCTCACTGACCAAAATATTGCAAGTAGCACACTTCAGTTAAAACCAGTTAGCGTACTTTGCAGTAGAAAGCTAGTTATGCATTCACATACAAGTCGACTAATGTTTATTAAATGGTAGCAGGTCTTCCTGTATACCAAGTGAAGGCAATGCAGGAATATGCAACAGGAGGACTCCTCAGTCAGCTACTTCGAAACGAGTTGGCAAAAAAATTAAATGCAAATCAAGAAAACCAAACAATTTTCTAGACAAATAAGAGAATAAATTTACCGAGTCCACACAAAACATTAGGATTGAGAAAGAATCACACACAATCTGGCAAGAAACTGTCAAAAACAAAACAAAAATGTGGATTGTAAATTGAGATGCAGTGGTTTCTTGGAACAAACAAAAAGATCATTGTTTAAAACTACAACAAACTAGGTTTTATATGTGCTGAGAAAACTACTGGAGACAAAGACTTTAATTTTTGACCAAACACAAATCATTCACAAAAGCATGTTGAAAATGCCAATTGAGAAATTACAAATTTGGTTGCAATATTCACTTAGCAAAGAAACCGACAAAATGGCAGGAAAGCTAAAAACAAGTACAAAAAATGTAACAGAAAATTGTCTCCATTATTGCGGTAGGGTGATCATGACACGGCAGAAATTTTTGAAGAACACTGAGCAAAAACCTTGAGCGAAACACCACGGAGAATAAAATAAGTTTAAGGGTTGTCAAAAGTTACTCATGTCAAAATCTAAAGTACGTTGTAGTGGAAAATGTAGAGTGACCAAAATGCTGTCTCAAAAAAATAAATGATACAATTTTGAAATCATTGAAGGACGAAAAAAGACAGTAGAAAAAATCACAGTTGTAAAAAGAGCAAAAGCTAGGAAGAGTTGATGTTTAAAGAATTTCACCATCAGGAACGATGCTGATTCTTTCTGTGTAACTGAATTTATACCAAACATGTAGAACTACAGATAATTAACTTTTACGAGCAACCAAATTATTTACCTTAGGAAGTTTGAGCTGGATAGATAAGTGGTGTCTCTCCTAAGCAGCATTGACCAAATGAGCTGTGCTGTAGATAAATGTACTTGCCTAATAAATGAAAGGTGCCTGTAAGCATTGTATGACCAGTATAGCCAAATTAACAAAGAGAGTTCGCCCGAGTGCGAAAAAATAAGAGAGCATAACTCCTCGAACAAAAACAATAAACAGGAGAAGACAATGACGGCATGAATTGCTTAACTCACCTGAGTTGACATTTTTACAACTGTTTGAAAATTGTTTTTAGTCATATGCTTAAATACTTCTACTGAATTGTCAACGTATTTATGTGTAGTGTATGGCCGGTATTGTACCGGTGAAAGTTCTCCATGTAAAGAAGCTACAGTTAGCAAATGCTGTGTCATACATAATAATATAGCTTGTAATGTCAAGCGATATCCAATCTTTTCCTGTACTTCAACATTTTCTTTAATATAGCTATGATATATCTTTGGAAGGTAGTCTTTGATTGTGTATCTTTTTGAACTCATAATGAACTAAAATAAAATGTTAAGTATTAGTATATGATGATTAAACAGTGTTGTAAAATAATTACATTTTAACTTTTATTAAATAATTTTTCTATTAATTCTTACCTTATCACCAAGAAATCAGCTGTAGTAGTTGATGAAATCAGTTGTAGTAGTTGATGAAATCAGTTGTAGTAGTTGATGAAATCAGCTGTAGTAGTTGATGTTTTATTGCTGGAGAGAATGATTTCTATGCAGAGAGAGCTGTTCTTATATAGTATAAGCCACTCCTACTCATTTAGCTTATAGCCATTAAAAACACTCACGCGAAAACTTTATCAGAATAGTGTTATTAGCGTGAAATATCCCTGTTTTATTCGCGTGAAAATGAAAAATTTCATTCCCGCGAAAGCAACGGTTTCCATTCGCGTGAAAATAAATTATATATTCCCGCGAAAGCACTGGTTTGTATTCGCGTGAAAATAAAATTTTTATTCCCGCGAAAGCAATGGTTTCCATTCGCGTGAAAATAAAATTATTTATTCCCGGGAAAACATTGGTTTGTATTCGCGTGAAAATAAAATGTTTATTCCCGCGAAAGCATTGGTTTGTATTCACGTGAAAATAAATTATTTATTCCCGCGAAAACATTGGTTTGTAGTCGCGTGAAAATAAAATGTTTATTCCCGCGAAAGCATTGGTTTGTATTCGCGCGAAAATAAATTATTTATTCCCGCGAAAACATTGGTTTGTATTCGCGTGAAAATAAAACGTTTATTCCCACGAAAGCAACGATTTCCATTCGCGTGAAAACAAATTATTTATTCCCGCGAAAACATTGGTTTGTATTCGCGTGAAAATAAAGTGTTTATTCCCGCGAAAGCAACGGCTTCCATTCGCGTGAAAATAATTTATTTATTCCCGCGAAAACATTGGTTTGTATTCGCGTGAAAATAAAATGTTTATTCCCGCGAAAGCAACGGTTTCCATTCGCGTGAAAATAAATTATTTATTCCCGCGAAAACATTGGTTTGTATTCGCGTGAAAAAAAAATGTTTATTCCCGCGAAAGCAACGGTTTGTATTCGCGTGAAAATAAATTATTTATTCCCGCGAAAACATTGGTTTGTATTCGCGTGAAAATAAAACGTTTATTCCCACGAAAGCAACGGTTTCCATTCGCGTGAAAACAAATTATTTATTCCCGCGAAAACATTGGTTTGTATTCGCGTGAAAATAAAGTGTTTATTCCCGCGAAAGCAACGGCTTCCATTCGCGTGAAAATAATTTATTTATTCCCGCGAAAACATTGGTTTGTATTCGCGTGAAAATAAAATGTTTATTCCCGCGAAAGCAACGGTTTCCATTCACGTGAAAATAAATTATTTATTCCCGCAAAAACATTGGTTTGTATTCGCGTGAAAATAAAATGTTTATTCCCGCGAAAGCAACGGTTTCCATTCGCGTGAAAATAAATTATTTATTCCCGCGAAAACATTGGTTTTTATTCGCATGAAAATAAAATATTTATTCCCGCGAAAGCAACAGGTTCTATTCGTGTGAAAATAAATTATTTATTCCCGCGAAAGCTATGGTTTGTATCCGCGTGAAAATAAAATGTATATTCCCGCAAAAGCAACAGGTTCTATTCGTGTGAAAATAAATTATTTATTCCCGCGAAAGCTATGGTTTGTATCCGCGTGAAAATAAAATTGTTATTCCCGCGAAAGCAACGGTTTCCATTCGCGTGAAAATAAATTATTTATTCCCGCGAAAGCATTGGGATGTATTCGCGTGAAAAAATGTTGATTCATAGGATTTAATCAGTGCAACTTTACCTATTTAAGAGCCACTGTTTTCACACAGAAAGCATCCAGTTCTACAACGGCTAGCGGAGAAGCAACATCTACTAAATCTTTCATTGCAACAACTAGGAGCTCATCTTCTTTATAAAGGTAAGAGTAAAAATATTTATTTTTTGTTAGCTAACACTACTAGCTGAAGGTTTATGATCTTTATGATCTTTTAAAATTAATTACGAAAAATTAAACAAAATGTTTTGTTTTTTTAGAATGAATACTCAAGACGAAGGAAGTCAACCGATGAATGAAGAAGCAGGATCCCAGCAAACCCTTTCCCCATCACCTTCTCCTATCTTTGATATGGCAGAAAGTCAATTGGTGGTTGATGAACCAGAATCCCAACAAGATTTTACTTCATTCACATCTCCTACTAACAAGCTGTCTTCAAAAAGAACATCGATGAGGAAACGATCTTTCATTGATTTGACAAAAGATGATATTGAAACTGGCTTGAAGTGCAAAAAACCAGCTTTGTCGACTGTTGGAGACGAAACGCTTTTTTGTCACGTCAGAATACCCTTTCAAGATGCTGGAAGTAATGAACTAACCACTCTCACCTACAAGAGCGCCGGGTTAATAAACTCTCTCTCTCCAGATAGTCTAGAAAAACTTGAAGAGTCCATGGAAATCTGCGAACTACCAGTACCAACGGTTATGGAGGTGTTGTCTGTTGAATTCCGTGATGAATCAAAGTGTGTCATCATTTACAACTACCGAAAGGATAAAAAGAGAACTCGGGTGAAGAGTGATGTTTCAACCAAAATAGGACTGCTTGTTAATAAAGCTAAGCAAACATGTCCAATTGTTTTAATTTATATGGGAGAAGGAAAGACAGGAGATGCGATTTTTCGTACTGCTGAATCTCAAGGGTGTAATCGAAAGATCAACGATCCATTCAACTCATTGTACAACAAGAGTTTGAGACAAATACAGGCTTATTTCACTGTCGCTCACCTACACGATTTTCCTACAGGAAGTGTTATAGCTTATGAGAATCCTGGAATGCTAAGAAAATGTGATACTCGTTGGAACAAGACTGCCGATATTATAGTGGCTAATTACAGAGGCATGGTGAATGGAGAGCTATTGATTGGAGATCTTAGCATCCCTGCTCAAATAGCTTCATCTGTGGTGGCTGAAAAAAGCGGTGTAATCGTATTCAAAGGACTAAGACAAAATACGAACAACATGATTTCCTATGATATCATTCTACTCTCGGCTCTTCAAGCTTTCATTCAAACCTCAGAACTGTTTGATACTTCGCTGCAACACAGCTGTCTCTCCTACTTTGATGAAAATGAAAAAGAGAATTGTCCAGAACAGTACATCGAAGTCTTAATCGATAACACAAAGGATGTGACTCGTCTTCGATGATGGTAAGTTTTATATCTATTTTAAAAAAAAAGCACCGAAGTATTTTTTTGTGAAATTAATTCATATAACTATGTATGATAGAGTCATTAGTTACTATGTCTTTTAGATATAGCTAAAGAGCGCTCCTGAGGAAGAAAATGAGAAGAACTTATTTATTTCTTGCTTGAAACATTACAAAATAATAGTAGTTTTTATAGGTTCTGTAGTGTTTAGCATAAATAATGAGATAAGTTGTATTTTATTCATTTTATTTGTTATATCAAATAAAAATCAATTATAATAATTTATTTTAACAATTTACTTAGTAAATTAGTTCCTTGTATATGTACACCATCTATTCCTTCTACTGTATTATCTTCTATGAACTCGAAGTTAGGATAGGTCTGTATGATAAATCTCCGTATTGAGTGATCTCTCATCTCACTATCTCCTATGTCTCGTAAACTTCTAACAATTTCATCCATACTCCATCCTCTACTTCTCAGTAAACAAAAGTATACACAATAATCGCCACATACAGTTGACAAAAAATTTTGTAGTTGTGTTTCATTACTTCGTATTGTTTCATATCCTCCATGAATACTTAGTATTTCATTTACATCCGGATAAAAGGAAACAGAACGCCCAAATGAGTCAAAAAAATCCACCTCTGAATCATTAGCGTACACAGCCAACCAATGCTCCCCAGGTTGGTGAGAATAATGGGTGTTGAATACGAAACATCCTCTTGGAAAATTGCAAATTTGCTTCCAAAACTGTTCTCTAGCTCCAACATGAATCCCTACGCTTTGACATAAAACGTCTGAAGATAAGATCGAACGAATTTGCATGGTATTCATCTCTAACTTTCTGTTTAAAGCACTGCGTCTCCCCCGATAGTTAATTGAAGAATGCTATCCATCTCCAGCACACCGTCTTTTACAAAGTATGCTACCAAGGATAATCCATCAGTCGTGTTAGCGCTAAAACGAATTTCCACACTTGTTGTGACATTTTTCATAGAGTGAAAGCCTTCTTTAAGAAAATCACCAGTCAAATCAAATCCATAAAGTGTAGTACCATCAAGGTATTGTTCTTTCGTAATACCGAGACTATCGCCTTCAAGCAAAGTTCCGGTAGCGTGTAGAAACTGATGATATTCTCTTCCAAAAACCCCTCTAGCATAATTTGGCTCAAATCTTCTTCCAATTGGACAATCACCAACTCTCAATACAATACTATCAACATTAGCGTGCGTCATTCTATATGGATTCAAGGCAAAACGTCCGTTCATTGCGTTGTGATCAACTAAACCTAAATAGACCCGTTTAGGTTTTTGTTTGTTTTCTTCCAAAGTGATGTCAATCTGCGCAACCCCAGCACAAATTCCATATAGTTTTATCCGTTTTCGATCAACTGGATAAATGTAGTTGTGTCCTTCCAACGCCAAACTGAGTTGGGAGTTTTGTATTGTAGGATTCACCTTAACTTTACAAAGATGAAGTTCAAATTTATCAATTCTAATCTTTGCTCCTCCTGCAGGCATCTCATTTGCAGCAAACAAAGCTAGTTTGCTGGAGGCACGCTCAAACTCCAGCTGCATACTAGGACCTGGAATTATTAGTTTTTTCTGCTGAAATAATGCAAGATGAGGTTTTCCAGTTAATTCTATTGTCTTTCCACCTATGATTAGAGCTCTCCTCTTTTTCTTATCCGCGGTTTTGTGATCAGCAGCGTCTTTGCTAGTTGAATCATCATACAGCCATCCTTCCATCTTACCTTGATATTTCTTTCTTTCTGCACTGTTTTCGAGTAGTTGTGAAAAGTAGGAGCGTAAACCGTAGTTGTTAGCGTATTCAACAGCGGTTCCTTCTATCGACATTTTCAACTCGCTGAATAATGTATGCATTGAATCCCCCATCCACACAACTGCATCATCATCATTACCTGTAATATCGGTTCCGTCATCTTGAACAACTGTGGCTTCAACTTGCAGAAATGAGTTGTAGAGATCTGTGTAATGTTCAGTGCTCCCTGACAAGGTTAACTCGATACTACCATAAGGATCTAACCTATCAGGTCTGATGACAACATATTCTGATCTTTCTACCGATATGTTTGTTGGTTCCGTAGCAAATACATCCAACGTTGGATTTATGTTGTAGGAAGAACCTTCCAACTTATTACCTGTTGTTCCATTTAGGCTAGCCATCTTTTGCGAATGATGATTGCTTGAGGTGTTACTGCTTAATGAATATAGTTATCAAGCTCTGCTGTCTTTATAGCGGATTCTACTGCTATTAAAATATACCACGTTTACCAACACCTCTCCTCTTCTTTCCACCTCTTGTTTTTCTCCTTTTCATACTATCTGGACGGACTGCATTGAGCACATCTCCCCCCCAGATCATTCAACTCTGCCAATCCCCTCTTCTTTGCTGACGCTGCAAAACTTTGACCATCGATGACATCACGCGCTACATTTCCACCTACAGACAATGCTCTTTTCCCCAAACTAATTGCTCCTCTTTTCAGCATTGGTGCTGCAGATTTAAGTGAACTTGAAAAAATACTACCAAGTCCATTTCCTCTCATATTAGGCATCACTCGTCGTCCACTATACACTCCAATTCCATTTCCAGCTTGCATCTTGTAGTACTCATCAAAAAAATCTTTTGAATCCTCAGGGGTGTATCGTACCAAACTCATTATAATTCTTTCTCTCTATAGTGAACCGTCAACACAACCTTTCCACCATCAAATGGTATTCGTTGACCGTCGTCACTCGTTATAAGTACTTGAATCATATCACTATTTAGTGATGAAGCGTCAACATAGTGAGGATTTTTAAATTCTTGATACACAACGCTATTCTTCTTTCCTTGAACTGGAACTACTCTCAATAAAGGTACATTCGTATCTCCTACCATTCTATTATCAACAATGTTGGAATAAACATACAGGGATGTTAAACCGGAATTTATATCAGGGGGTGTGATATTATTGTATCTACCACGAGGGTATGTAGTTTTTGATTCAAATCCAAAAATATATGCTATATCTTTGGAAAAGCTTATGGCAGTATCAGGATCACTGTTAGTTAGTAAAGCGGTGTTGGTGATCTTGTTGTAGGAGATGGCGAATTTCTTGTCTAAATCCATTTCATTCATTCTCTTTCGTATAATCTCCTCCAACTCCTCTATACTATCATATCTTCCATTACCGATTAGGATGAAGGACTTTTCGCTTTTACCAGAGACATTAGTCTTTTCTAGATATATTTTCCCTTCGGTAACATTTTTCCAATTATTAGAATAAGTCATATCTAGCAGAGCTACCTCCCATTTACCACCATTGATAACCAAATATTTATACAGTCTCACTGTAAATTCGGAATTGTTATTATCAGGAAACTCTTCACCACTAGAGTTTGAGGGTAAAGTTATCAGCATCGACATTTTCCCAATGTATGATGATTATATCAAGCGTTGTTTCCTTATAAACTATTCATCTACCCACTCATTGAACTTTTCTCCATAACCTAACCACTTAACCAGAATCTGTCTTTTACCTCTTCTCATTCTTCTTCCCAGTATCTTTTCAATTCTGAAAATCGTAGGTTTTTTTACTTTTTGCAACTCTTTTTCGTAAAAGGTACCATCAATCATCTCCTCAGCTAAATCTTTCACCCTATATACAACAGGTTTTTCATCAATAAGTACATCGGTGATTATAAAAATCTCAATCGTCCAATTCGGGGTGTATCCTCTTTCAAACACTCCTCTTGCCTTACTTATTCTCACATAATCCCCAACCTTTAGTTTTGCTTCTTGAGTTAAACTATGTTCACCTCCTTCATACACACGATTCCATACAAGTTCTTGATTTTGAAAATTCACATCATTTGGTCTCATACCTATAGCACCATGAATTGTGTTGTTGTATGCATTAACCATTTCTGGTAAAACATCAATGTATCTATCGTCATCTTTATATGTCAAATATCTATATATCTTCTCTTTTAAAGTTCTGTTAAAACGCTCCACCATTGATGCCTTTATCGTTTCATTTTCGGTTGTAAAGCGCTTGATCTTTTTTTCCGCCAGCAGAGTCTTGACATTGACGTTGTCAAACTCTTTACCTTTATCAGATTGTAAAGCTTTATAGTTTTCCCCTTCTAGTATTCTTCTCAATCCTCTTGCTACTACCGGTCCTGATTTGTTGATGAGCGGCACAGCCCAACCTTTTCTAGATAAAGAATCAATAGCAGTCAGTAAAAATGTTGTATTATTATTTTCATCTCTTCGAGATCGAACATCCATCAAATCTACCTGTAGCTGTTCCCCTATTCCAGCTACAATTGTAGGACGACGCTTAAACTTGGTTACAACTTTTTTATGTAACGTGTAGGCATCCTCACCACTCAACCATTCACGGATTCTTTTTTCTCCCTCTCGTTTTCTACGAGCTTTCAGTAAAGCTCTAGCTCCTCGTAGAGATGTATGTAATGCAGGATTGTAATACAACTCTTTTAGCGTATCGATGTCCATGAATTAGTACCGGGAACGACCAACTTTTTCTTCTGAGTACGTGTTCGATGCGGGGATTTTCTGACAGTTGTGATTCCTTCATCAGTTAGCAGGCTTTTAAATCTACTGTAATTGGTATTTCCCGATTGTATTTTACCTCCTTCGGTTAGAACGTCTCGTAGTAAAGTTTTGGAAGTCCTAGGATTCAACCAATGTTCTCCAATTTTCAGTCTGTTCTTCTCCGAGTCGAATCTACCAATTTTACTCAGATTATTCAACATTCTGACAGCGATCGTTTGATCACTCTTTTTTGTTGTTAAATCAGCTGCTTTTTTCTCAAAATCTTTTAAATTTTCGCTTTCACTATCGTGCTCATCTTCTCCATCAGTAAGAAATGTACTTCCTAGTAAGGTTGTGTCTTCAGTATCAAACAACCTTCCTTTTATTAATTCCATCCCGATATCATCATCATCAACCACTTTCATTGATTCTAACTCATTGTCTTTATCAACATTTGGTGAAAAGACATTAGGTTTATTATCAATAACTGTGCTATTGGCCAAAGGAAAAGTAGACTCTATCTTTTTTTTCTTAATGAGATTCCAACTATCCTTTTGTGTCTGGTTTTGGTTATTTTTAATCTTTTTGACATCAGACAAATACCTACGTAGGTTTTCAACATTTTCATCTAACTTTTCGTATGAGGATAAGTCAGAATCATAAGCCGTTTCCAGTAGATCATTTCGCTTTCGCTTCATATTTCTCACTGTTATAGCTTCCATAGGATTATAATACAATGGAGGTCTGGTTTTCTCTTCCTTTACCACTGTTTTATTATCCTTTCTTTCCGTTAATCTATAGTATTCATCTTCAGTGAGTATAAAATTACGTCTGGAGAATGTTAAAGGCTGACGATTCATTTTTTTATTCATGATAAAACAGATACAATAGGTGTTATAATAGCATCCAAAAGATTCCCTCTACCACTCTGAATCAAAATTTTACGCTTATCATCAACTGTCCCTCTACCACTAAGTTTATGTAGCTCCTTCTTGTAACGCTGCAACTCAATAAACTGCTCAGAATCAAGAGGAACATTACCTAATATAATATTTTTAACACTTTCTATCAATGATTGAAACAAATCTGAGTTGGCCTTTTCGACTATAGCGATTTTTCCTTTCTTACTCAGATCATCCAGAGCTAAAATCGCCATTCTATTTCGCATCATTCGTGTTGAGAGTTTCATCTTTATCTTCTCCCTCCGCCTAGCACACTTTTAAGTAACCCAGGAACTATATTGCTGATGATAGGTCCTAGTAAAGCGCCTAAAAATCCTCCTTTTTGCAATACAGCTTTCTTATCATCCAACGTTGATTTTCTTACTAAAGCGCTAATATCCTTCACGTTTCGCTGCAACTCATTATACTGAGATGATGTCAATGGTATCGTTCCATTTATAATAGCTTTAGCGCATTCCATTAGAGTCATAATAAACTCCTTTTTGGCTTTGGCTATAACAGACTTTTGAATAGCAAAGGTTGTATTGTTGAGCGATAACAACACAGCTGCATTTTTTGTTAATTTTTTCTCCAAAGCTTTAGACATTATAACGCTTTCGTGTTGCGTCGTTGAATAACAAAATATGATTGAGGTGAAGTGAATAGTAATTGTATTTATATCCTTTTACTTGGGTACATATAATATCATAGGGAGAACTGATGTAAAATTTCCCAATAGTCTATGTTGATCATTCGTTTGTTGAGTCGTATCTATTCGTAAATAAGAGTATGGTTTCTTTGTCGCATCTTCAAAAGCCTCTTGTACATATTTTATTTTTGATGGAAAACATTGTCGAGCCAAATAGGAAATAGAAGAAGCATCTCTAGGGTTTTTAAAAAGAAAAAAATAATGACTATTCAAGGAAATTGTACGATTTCCTTTTAAAAACAGATTCTGAACAATAAAAAACACACTTATGTTCAAATGATGACTATGTTTTGTATACAAAGCATTAGCATCGGCTTTACCAGAAACTTCATCCATGAGATCATCAATTATCAGCCATCGATTTTTACCATCTCTGGGAAAACTCACTGTTATATCTATCATGCCTTCATGAAAAATCACTCCTGATACATCATCAAAGGCTTTTTGGTAGGCTCCATAACAGTAGTGAATCTCTGTTGGTGGAGGGTGTGCTATAGTCTGACTAGCTTCAATCATTCGAAAAATCGCTTGCGTCTTTCCCGATCCAGTTGGTCCTGCAATCATTGCTGTAAAAGGAGATCGCATCCTCGGGTCATAATCTTCAGGTTTCCCATTCATCATAAAAAGATGTTCATCAATCAACAGTAGTTTCATTTATGATTCCAACAGGAGAGTTTCTTGCTTTTTGTATTTTTTCCATAGCTTCTTCATACATACTAAACTCAGTAACACCTCCAAAAGTGGAAAGCCCTACGACAAATACCAAAATTATCATAATTATCAACGCTTTACGCTTCATACTCGGTAAAACATCTATCATATCACGTTCAGTACCATCAATAGTATCAACTTCATTCATCGGTCTCATCTCAACATCATCCTCTGTCGACATCTTAACTTCCAATAACCATACAATCTTATCACGTTTTCATTTATATACAATGTTAAAACTATCAAAAAAATCAAATGCCATACATGCAAAATCTAGCTGCCATATGAGTTCAAATTAAGTAAAAAAATAATCAAAACTCAAATGCCACTTAAATGCCATTCAAATGCCACTCAAATGCCCCTCAAGTAAAATACAATATAAACTCGGCGAATTCATCCAACGTCGTAACCCATTGCCTCAACCCCCAGATCAAATCCACAAAAAAACACTTGGTAGGGAGATCTGCTCATATATTACTACTAATATGAACATGGACATGTACATAAATGGACATGAACATAAATATGTACATGTACATGGTTATGGACATGTACATAAATGGACATGAATATGGACATAGATATGGACATGTACATAAATGGATATGTACATGGATATGTACATGGATATGTACATGGATATGTATATGGTCATGGATATGTATATGGTTATGTATGGAAACAGCTTAAATTTTCTTGTAATAATACAACTATACCAATATAACAACGTTAATACAACAATCAAAATCACAATAAAAAACTCAGTATAAACCCACACAAACCAGCCAAGCTCTAACAACATAAAAAATCGCAATATAAACCCCTTGCCCAACTAAACGCAACACAAAAAATTAAAACACCCGGTGCACACAAAAAGCTACCCAACACAACTAATTACAAAACAACCGGTGCACACAAAAAGGCACCTCATGTGGTTCACGGGAACAGGGGCATCATTTACATATAGAACCAGAAAAACTTTCTAATCCATGCAATCCAACGCAGAAATTTTCTCCCTTATTACTACTTACATATCTATGATGAAAAGAAAGGCTCGGAGTCCACTCAAATCTTCTGCTGCTGGTCGGGTAAAGGGCGTAGGGGGATTTAGGGTGGGAGAGAATGGGGAAAGGGGCCTAGTTTGTCAAATTATTATAAAAATCTCCCACATTATTTCATCTTGGGAGTGAAAAACATTTCCTAGGTGTCCAAATTCCTTAGTGATAGGCAAAAACGTATGTAAACAAAGAAATTCTGTCAGTCGAATAACTACGCGATGATTACCATACAGTTTCATTCATTTTGACTCGCACCATCAACATATTCCTCTAGTATCCCTATAAGTGCAATTTTTTAGAGTTGTAGTCAATTTTGCCCAGCCACAAGCCATAAACAACATAATTCCACTGTCATTTATAGCTGGACACGATCAAAGAGTTGTGCAGTGCTCTTGCACTGATACAATCCAGCATTGTTTGGTGCATTCATCACTATAACACCACTTCATATATTGATAGGTTTCAATTTAAAATAAGTCAGCTTACAAACAAAACAACCAAAGCACAATCTTTGATCAGGAAAGAGACATCCATGTGACTAATCACTATAAGTAGTAATGTAGGAGCAGATCTCTGTAAAACAAAAGACCTGCCAACATACCCCAAGAATTTTTTGATTGTTAGATTTGTTGGATTGTTTTACAGACCTGTCAAAAATGTATTTGCTAGTTTTTAGATGATTTCTGTTAGTATAATATGTATATGCATAGGAAAACAGATCTGCTAACATGTTACATTGTTGTTTTTGGTATGAATATTTTTACATACCTGTTACAGTATAATATTCATATAGGTCTGTATGTATGTTTGGTAATGTTGTAATAGATTTGCACAATGCAGCTATTCCTTCTCTCAGCTGGTGCTATTATTAACTTTCTTATACATAAAGATTACACGCTAGATGGTTACGCTTGAATACACCCAAGAGTACAGTTGACCCGCTGCTGACACAGCCAAGCCTAAGGATGGATTCCTGCCACTAGTGAACTGGCGCATTAACACGTATTTATATATATTATCATTTAGCATTAATGCGCTAGCCTATTGACTCATGGATTTCTTTTGTGCCAGATTATGATTACTTATTTACACCTCGCTGGGGGTATTCTTTCTGTCCAATTATATGCATATATTTTCAACTGTTTACCTTTCCTATAAATACTCTTGCATTCAGCCCAGAGGGCAGACATTTAGTAGTAGT
Organism: Cryptosula pallasiana; assembly: GCA_945261195.1. Classification (NCBI taxonomy): domain Eukaryota; kingdom Metazoa; phylum Bryozoa; class Gymnolaemata; order Cheilostomatida; family Cryptosulidae; genus Cryptosula; species Cryptosula pallasiana. Next base: position 34,468,867 of record OX183136.1, read on the forward strand.
TAGAGTGAGAAGTAACTCTCGTGTACCAAGTGAACTGTTTTGACCAGTTACTGTTGAGTCTTCACTCGACCCTTGCCGTCAGTTGCTACAAATCTCGTTATTATATACTTTGTGTCAAACCTTCAGTTTTGTGCGTGAAATTAGACATTGTTTGCTTTTGCTGGTAATAATAAATCATTGTTACCTCCAACTCTGTGATATCTGTGAGGCCGGTTGCCTGAACACAGTTGTGCCTGCTACACAGCAGCATCCGGTTGCATCTAGTGCAAGATAAACCACATGGAGCCGTACTGCCTTGCAGTGACGCTCTTAGTAGAGTGCAGATAAAGCCGGACAGTATAGCCCTCCTTGTAGTGCCAGTAACGGTTCTATCCAGTGAAGGAGAAAACCATTACAATGTAAATGATAGTTGACATTTGCACAGAGCTGCAAGATATTTATAGGTTTGTTATATGATTATGCTGGAGGTTTCCCTCCCAATATAGATTGTGGTTGACACGGGCCCTTTGTTTGTTTACTCTTGTTTTGGCAGTGAGTTAGGTATTATGTTTATTTGATTAAAACGGTAATAGCTAGCATAATAAAGTACATATGAATCTGATTTGGTAGTGAGTTAGGTTTTATGTTTATTTGATTAAAATCGTAATAGTGAGTGTAATAAAGTATATAGTAACAGTGTAAAAAGGGAATGTACAAAAGTGTAACGTAATAGGTTGAAAAGTGTAGATATAGTGGAAAACGCTTGTATTAGATACTATAAAATAGTCCAGTATGAAGTCTATAAATAAAAAACTTTTTAATTTGTAAAATGTTTATTGATATTGCAAGAAATATCGTCACATTCGGGATGAATGATAATGAAAAGATTTTTTCCATTTTTTAGTTCACTATTTTTCGACACACACAGACTCGTTCTGAAAAATTTTCCAAATCGTTATAACTAAAAACTCTATAAAAAGGAGGTGGAGTTTTAATTGCTATCAAATTGTTTTCGCATACGGTTTATTGTTTTTCACACGTGCAATCATTAGTTGTTTCCATAGTAGTGTTGGTTTTTGTTAGAGTAGAGGTTGTAGTCACAGGAAGTGTGGTGGTTGTCAGATCTGTAATTGCTAGCTCAGTTGTTGTTGTTGTCAGAGTAGTTGTTGTTGTTCTCCGTGCTGTAGCTCTTGATCATTCCAAATATAATTTAACGTATGACTAAGTTTCATCGGTTTTGCAAACAAGTTGGTAATCGTTCATCCTGTCGGTTCTGGAGCAGTTTGGTGGTCGTCTATCAGGTCTAGAGCATGTGAGTGAGCGCATTTGGTATTTCAAAGTTTGATCCAACAGATGAGCCGCTACTCGAACACCTCCGCTACCAAGAATTCCATGATGAAATTCTGAAGCCCAAGGAGATAAAACAAAGGGAAGTGTTGGATCCGTAGTTGGTAGAGTTGTTGTTGTGGTCGTAGTCAGAGTAGTTGCTGTTGTTGACGTCGTAGGAGTAGTCGTTGTCAGAGTAGCTGTTGTTGCTCTCTGAGTTGTAGCTCTTGATCTATCCAAGCATATTTGGATGTAAGACAAAGCTTCATCGGTTTTGCAAACAAACTGGTATTCTTTCATCCTGTCGGTTCTGGAGCAGTTTGGTAGTCGACCGTCAGGAGATATGGAACATGTGAGTGAACGCATTTGGTATTTTAAAGTTTGATCCTAAAGATGAGCCGCTACTCGAACATCTGTGATACCAAGAGTGCCATGGTGACATTCCAAAGCTCGAGGAGATAAAACGGATGGAAGAGTCTCCGTTGCAAGACAATGTCTGAAAAGGATAGAGAACAATAGAAGATAAATCCAGTATTTCAGTTTTTTTCTTGAGAGAGATACTTTGTTTTACTCTAGTTCATGCTTACATTGTCTAGAGGTAACCGTCTCAAACATCAGCTGCACTCAATTAATATAATACAATTAAAACTCGGCATACAGGACATTGGAATCACATCTGTTTTTGTTGTCTCCTTTACACCTGATGCCAATGATAATCTTGTTTTGAACAGTCTTTAGACTTTCAAAACTCGAAAACGACAAATTCACACCTTTGACACCATCGAAATCGGTGATGATAGTAGTTGGTTCAATTTTGATCAAGTGATTACACCTCGTGCATGCAAAGTCGAATGTCTCAAATTCTTGTGACAATTGATCGATCAGATGTGAGGCTTTGTAGTCAAATGCACACAATTCTCCATTCCAAAACAGTTTTGGGTAAGATCTTCCGTATCGTATTCAACTCTCATCATACATTTCTCTTCATTTGTAGTGTATTTTGTCGGAGTATTACAGGGTGGTTCATTTGTAGACTTATAATTTTTGCAAATCCAAAAGGTTTTTCGAGAGATGAAAAATCCGCAATACAAAAAGTAAGAGGGGTAGATTTTCACGAAGTTATTGTCATCTGTATATTGTATACTCCTTTCAAAAAGCACAAAGAATAAGACATCATCTGATTCCATAGCTCCGTCGATACATTCATCAATGTTGTCAGTGTAGAAGTTTTCATCGACATTGAGAAATAAAGCTGTGAATAGCAATACAATTGTGCAACTCATCTCCAACGTGCTTTTGCTTTCAGCATCGACAACTAAATGCTTTTACTCGTTGACAAGCGTGTTATTTATATGTAAACGACTATTGGCTTATTCATCTCACGCAGTTGTTTTTGGAGATGTGAAACAATTCCATCAAAATGATTGACTATGTCCTCTGTAATACGCATAAACCTTTTAAAATCGAAATATCCACCAAATCACCAAGCTCAGTGTCAGTATTAGCTAACTGGTGTCACATGACAGTCAGCTAGCCTTAGGTACCTGGCTAATAATAGTTATATGTAATGGGTGGGGAGGTGGGACCATAGATAAAATATAACAGGAGTGCCATAAAACTGAATTGGATTTAGCCAAAATTAACAATGTCATCTTGCAACCTTTGAAAACATTTGGTTTTGTAAAACTTGACTATCTTAGTAACTCCCACAAATTAATAATTGATGAAGGGTGTGGTAAGAGGCCCCCATGGATAATAACTCACATGTGGGCAGAGTTGTCTTTCCTCAGAAGAAGACAACTCAATTCTTATAAAAACACAATATTGTGGTTGTTGCGATATGACCAGTGATTATCTACAGATAAGATCGTTCACGTGGCCATTTAAAAATCATGGTCTGGAAATTACGTGAAAATGTGTCATTATGGTGGCTTCCACAAACAGCTACATTTGAATTTTAAATAAAGTTTTATATAGGATAGTGGCCGCATCCAGCAACATTGGTATATTTGAAGCATGGGTAAGGCCGAGTCCTGTGAATAAAACAAAATATTCTTTCCGTTTCTCTCGATCACAAAATAATTTGAAGTGGTGGCTATCACATAGCCCAAGATCAGCCTGGGCCAAGTCAAATGGCTACAAGCACCACCAACGATATTGCGAATGACACACTGTGCCAGTTTTGGTTTTAACATGATGTAATGGAGCGATAGATTGATTTTTAGGTTAAAAAAAACTTTCTTTTACTTTCAGTCAAAAATCAATTTTTGTTTCGGGGTAAAAACTATTTGTTATTGATAGTCAAATTTGATTGGTCCTACTCACGTTTTCTAGGCAAAATCTAACACTTGTGTATAGATTATAAATACTATACTGGTATATTTTTTAGCGCGAGTCGTTTTGTTTGATGTGTTAGACAATAAGAGTATTCGCGACGTGTTCATTAAATAAAGGAAAAAGAGAAATAGGTGTTTGTAATTCAATAGAACATCATTATAATTTTTCAATAAATTCTTATATATTACCAAACAAATCATAAGGAAGATAACTCCCAGTTGTTAAATGATCAAGAAAAGACAATTGAGCAGTGTCATTATAAACAAAAATAATTTGTAAAGTCTCACTTTTAGTTTAGTTTATTTTCAGCAATGGTAATCATTCCACCATATTTTCAGGGCAACAGGACCGGTTTATAAAAATAAGAGTATTCGTGACCTGTTCGTTGAACAAAATACAAAAAATAATAGGTGTCTTTAATTCAATACGTCGCGTATGCAACGGAACATTAGTTTAGAACAACATAAATATTTAATAAAATGTTATAGTTTATCAAGCAAATCATAAAGAACATAACTCCTAATTTTTAAAATTATCGAGAAAATAATAAAATTTGAACTGCTATAATACGTTGGATAGTTTGTAGAGCTGGTCCTTCAATTTAGTAAATTTCGAATGCTTTCAATTATTTTAAATTATTTTTCAAGGATATAAAACCGGTCTATGAAAATGAAAAAAAATCAACTCTCTCGTTATAATTTATTTAGTATTCAGTTTCGTTTGCAACCTATGAACAATGTAAATAAATGGTCGTTGATCTTTTTTTTATTCACTGAGCTACTTTTTGTTGATCTACGAGTTCCAAACAAAATGATTATTTATCGATTAAATTTATTGACGACCTGATTAATTCTCCTGCATTTTGTTCAGCAAACATTAGTCGCGAATACCCTTAATGTGGAAAAATTAGCTCAAAGAATGTCGATCTAATGGAAAATTCACTGTGTGTTGTTTTGGTCAAGTTTGTTGTAGAGATAAAGCTCAGATAATCTCTCGTGGTGCAATATTGTAAAGGATTTCTGCGTGGTTTTACACAGAGCCTTTACCAACACGTGTGAGAGGATAGCTGGTGTACCGTATAGAGTACACGGGGTGCACTAGAGCAATTAGTGGTAGCGTAGCTGCTCAGTGATAAGGCAACGATCCATTATACAAGACTACTATCCCAGTAGTAATAACTCCAATGTATATGGTAAATGATCAGTCTATATCTGTATTGATCTGGAGACTTTCTGTTCTCTTACAACTGAGATCTGTTTAACTACGCACAGATCCGGTTTCACTTTAGATTTACAAATTAATTGCAAGCACGTGTATAGTTCACAATAATGTGTTCGGCAGCTTTGTGACAATGTCCAAGAGTGTATAGTATCTCTAAGAACGTGTTATCGACAATGTAATACTGTAGGCAAGGCAATGACAGTATGAGAAGAGTTGTAGATTTATCAACAATAATGTATTAAACGAGAAGATACAAAACCTTACAACGAGAGAAGTTTCGAAGTGTACAATAGCTGACGATAATTAGATCCCACTAAAAATCCAGTCCAGACTGTATAAGAATACACGACGTTAACCCTAACGTACCCTGGTGCACCCACTACACAACTCCTACTAACTCTAACTCACTGGGCGATCTGCCCTTCTATTTATGCAGTATGCTAGCAGTTGAAAATCACATGATATAATTGGCTAAATAAAATACAATATGATTGGTTGCTACAAGACAGGCGCATTACTAACCATACACAATAGCGCCAAAACATAAACATATATAATACAATGCAACAAACAAGCGGGCGCTTCTCCGCCAGATTAAACAATAATAATTAATTACACAATCAAGATGGCTACCGGAACTGTTAGCTTGGCTTCTCTAGCTTGATCCTTACGGCTAGCTTTCCTCGGCTGGTAAGAACGGAGGCTCCTCTGGTTGCTAAGCTCCCAATGTCAGTTCATCTGCTTCTTATGATAAGACAACTCTGGCTCGTCTGTTCACACATGTACATCAATAATCGTTCCATTGATAATTTTTTATTTTAATTTTTTGTTCTAATACTAATTACCGTGCTTATTCTGTGTACAACTTGGTAGCTGTACAATTAGTAACACAAACTAGTATTTGAAATGCAGCCCAAACTTATCATTGAGTGAAAAAATTTTGGTCAAATCTAGTACATCATTACCTCTCTTACATAAACGGGTCACTAAATAGTTTTATAAAAAATGTGCAACTGATGTATTTGTAACATCAAATCGTTGAATTGTGCAAATCTTTGGTAGCTCTCTAATTTCAAACAAAAATTGAAACTGTTGCAAATGTGATTTTTCTGATACTTTATAAAGCACATAACACTTTCAATGCTACCTGGTCAGTTAAAGCATAGTTAAGTTTACTCTGACCGTCAAGGTTTGCAATAAACCCTTTTTCAAGCGTTTTAACCTCAAAAAAGGGGAGTTGTCCTCCCAAAAAGAGTAACCGATTTTACAATGGTGAGCAATGGGCTTAATCACTGTTTCGGTTCATAGCCGACAACCTATGAGCCACAGTAAAGTATAACTACTAGTACCTTTTGGGTAATTTACCGTTTTATATTAAGAGTGAAAGTATATCAAAAGTTTTTTTGTAGGTTTACAATTTTTTTAGCGGTAGACAAAAAGGCATGTAAACAAAGAAATTCTTGAAAGAAAATAAATGCTGGAAGAATACTGAAGTGATTTTGGTATGGTTTCCACAAAATACCACTAGTCTCGCGTTTTCTGCCTCTCTCGAGCAGGACACTGCCAATATGACAGTGACAACTGTTTGAGTTTTTAATGCCGGATCACTTGGCAAACACGGAGCCCATGGCTCGGGCCAACTACACAGAGGGTCAGCTTGCTAAATGGCCTTGTTCATAATCACCAAATTCTAGGGTGGCAACCATCAAGAATGGTTGGCAGTATATGAATGAATGCAACGAATACAATGAAATCCAGCCTTTATATAGCCTGCTGGCAAGAATTTATTTGTATAAAATATATACTAACACATTAACAGGAAGTAATTTAACCAATACAATCTAAAAATAGTTAACCAATCATGTCATGCAGTAATGTTAAAGAAATAAGTTGCCAAGTTGCTAGAAGGCGGAGTCATTTTTTTATTTTCCAATAGTAATTTCCTGCCATTCCTAGGGCTATAGATATAGTCTGGTTTCGATGATATTGCTCACTCGAGGAAGGGCACTCCCGGCGTCAGAACCAGTGGCGGCCATCTTCTGTTAGTATAGCACAGCAGGGGTCAATACCATCCCTGCAGGCTGTGTCACTCGCACGGCAAATTGTATTACCGGCACAGCACCTTGTCTTAGGGCTGGGGTAGCACTCCAGCGCATATATGATTGCTGTTTCTGAGGTAAGTGTGGGTTTTTACCTGTATCGTACCTCAAAATCTACCGCAATGCCATCAACATATTCCTCTAGTATACCAATGAGTGAGTGTATTTTATCAGGTTGTGGCCAATTCTGCTCAGCTCTGGTTATTAATAACAATAATTATATTAATAGAAATATCATTAATTAACTAAATCTTTATGTGAAAGTTCAATGATATAAGAAATAATTTATAATTCGTATTTTTTGATAATTTAAGTGTTAGTAAAAGTCCTAGATTTCGGCCCTTATTATGTGCTTCAAATCACATATTTTGTTCGAATTTCGCAGAGAACTAGAAGACATATTGAGCTTTTGGTTGCATGGTTGTTTAAAGCTTTATTATGTCAATTTGTTGAGTTATGAGCGGTTCAAAATGTCTTTTTTTCCTATAAGTTATAGTGTAGTCACTCACGCATTTGGCACCAGAGGGTCACGTGACAAAAGCAGTTATCCATGCTTTGATTACTTCTTTTAGGGGTGAGAGGGTTATGAATATTGTAAGTACTTGAGTGACTGAAATATCATAAGAATGATGAATACATGGGAAACATTTAAAGACCTTTCACTGGGTATTGACGTGCTGTGAAATAAATCAACAAATGATTTTTAGGTGATTTTACACGAGACACACTCAGAAATATCCTGGGCCAGCTGCTGCCTGCTTGTTCTATTTGAACGTCATAGAATTAGCCTTGTGCATTCATGCGAATGATAACAACAAGTTAACGACTACTTATATTGTAGGAATGAAGTAAATAAATTGGTGGTCAAGTTCAACTGCCTTTACGTGTTAAAACCTCAGCCAAGCAATCCACTCCAAAAGAGGATAGTAAAAGACCACCCCATTGCATATTTTTCTTTATATAACTAATAAATGTGCTAAATCCTTTCGCTAAAACGAATTATAACTCATTATTTATTAGTAATGTGTGGTCGAGGCTAGTGTTATTGTTGATTGTCTTGTACCCTTTAAAAACAAAGTGTAAAGTTGGCGTTAAAGCTTAAAGTCTAGTACGCACCCAGACACTATCATTGGTTAGCGCCCTAGGAGGGAGACAATTCTATGGTATACATATAGGCAAATATTTTGGGTCATGTGAAACACTCTACACCTACCCTACCATCGAAACCGCCTACCTAAAGACGAAACCCCTACCTCTAGACTGGTTGTTTTTTCTTATAGTAAAAGAGTGCCAAATAGTCGCTACCAAGTTACTAAGTGTGTCACACATGAAAGGCGATCTTGGTTTTATATAGTTAGCCAGATCATACGTGATTGACCAGTCAATTAATGTTCTGACATCGTATAGAAGGCTAACTTTATGGCAAATAAACGTGACAGGTCGCAAGGTACAAACACATAGTTAAAATTGAAAAGCACGTCTCAACAACTCATCTAAGAATGAATGTACAAAAATAAATTTATATACAAGCGGCTATTGGCTAGGCTAATGTTTATTGCTTGATTGGCAAATGCTGTACTTAATCAAAAAGGAGAAAAAGTAATGGGTGTTTGTAATTCAATACTGTAAAATATTTTGCGGTGCCTTCACCGAACAGCTACTAGAACAAGTGTACCGCTTAAGCAAGATAACAATACTTGCTATAGAGCGCTACTGTAGACAGTAGTGATAGCTCTTCTACCGGCTATCTGTATATAGAGATAGCTCAGAGTTCTGTCGTGTGCAGACGAACTAACAATATCAGGCAACCTGCCAGACTAAACACACGGAGTTCAGATTATGAATACTTTATTTTTCTCAAGACACAAAAGCTTGCTTAGATTCTTTCTGTACAAGCTCACAATCAACTCTGCCTCTCAGGGCTATTGTCCATAAATTTATAGAGTCAATATGAAATAACAGGCGCCAGATTGGCTACAAAACATCAGGCCGTACACACATGAGTAAGCATAAAAATAGCAACAAGCAGACGCTACACAAAACATTAACAAGTATTGTGGGAGATTTGCATGATGATTGAGTGATGTCGGACTCCTCCCCACCCTTCCCCACCCTAACCCCCCCCCCCCTACACCCCTTGTGCCCTCTGGTAACGGAGTTACAGTACCGCCAGAACTCTCCCCCCCCCCCCTTCGTAGTTACATAAATCCCCTTAAAAAGGGATACCAGGTACCCCGGGCCTGTATCAACCCTGCATCCCTCTATATAAACATATAGTAGCTACCCCGGGTCTACCCCAGGTCAGGACCCCGACCCTGTATCCAAACAGACTGATTCAGGGAGCCTGTGCCCCTAGGAGCCCGAAAGCCTTAACAGAATGGAGACCGGAGCCTTCCCCCTACCAGGAGCCCAGACTAGGAAGTGGCACTTCCAAACAAGGAGTGGAAAAGTTTCAACACTCAGAAAAGAGCGGGAAGCACAGCCCAGTGCCAATTTACCATGTGTCTTTATTCTCATTGGCTGGTTGTGTTATTAAACTTTGTATCGTATTATATTATTTGTGCATTCCTTGTATTATGTTCCATTATTGGCTACGCCTAATAAGGCAATGAATGTATCCCTTTTCTCCTATAAAAGGAGCTGCTGTGCATTGAGAAGATCAGTAGTTGTGTGGATAGTACTAAATACCCTTTTAATCGTGTTATCAAATGAAGTATTTGCTTGATAAAATCTCTAGTAGTGTGTTTGGGTCGTGAACCCCGTGCAAAGTTGTTAAAGTCTATTCGGGATAGACCCCGAAGTGTGAGGAGAGAAGGAGAGGATTCCGTTGTGCCGTGATAGAGGACAGAAATCTATTACAGTATACTAAATGGTTGAAAATAGATAATAATTATTTCATGGCGCTTTTGAGGATATAAAACTGGTGTAGTAAGATGAAAGAAATTACACTTGCTTGTTAGATCTTATGTAGTGTTCAGTTTCATTGGCAACAAGCAACCTACGAACAATAAAAACAGCAATTATATATAATTGTCGATATAAATACACGCTCATTGATGATTTTTATTCAGTTAGTTACAGTCTGTTGATCTTTGAGCTCGAAACAAAATGATCATTTTTTGATTCAATTTATTGCAGCTCTGATTATTAGTGTTTTCTAGAATCTAAAGCACTGTTGTTACTGCTTTTTTCTCATTTCATTTTGTTTTGATAACATTGGCTGCGAATACGCTTAATATTTGTCAAGTGATATCAAAATAGTTGAGGAAAACTGCAATCATTTCTATAAATCCTGTAGAATACCGCAAAAGAAGTTACATCAAAATGAATGGTCACTATATTAAGCTAAATCAGATCATGCAGTACAGAGATATTAAAATTCTATGGTTCAATTCTATCAATATTAAACTGTGTACTGCCATCTGCCCTAAACTGATCTAAACAGAAGTGTTTTCCTGGCTCCGTGCAATTGGCAAACTTGCCAGGTTCATAGAAAGCCCAGCCGCTTCCAGCACCTGCTTTACTCCAGTGGTTGGCATGCTGGTATATCTCATGGCCATACCTAAACATAGAAAAGGTGAGTCATATAATCTAAATATATAAAGGTGAAACACATCTGGCTTCTGTACAGATGTCTGTGTGTGTATGTGTTTGTCTGTCATTCCAGAAGGGTAAACTCCTGAACTGTTACACTTGAAGAAATAAAAACTGCTGTACAAATTGCCCATCGCATTAATCTAATGTATGGCAGGGGTATAAATTTATTTTTTGTTCTTGAACCGGAGATTTTTGTGTTTCTAGCATTTTTAAATGGTCCAGACGAAACTAATTTCAATGACTGTTATAACGAACTATACAGAAGTGCACAATAACTCGCAATGTCCATTGGTTGGTTTAACATTGTTTTAAGTTGTACTTTGAAAGTAGGGCAAAAATGCTGTTTTAACGAGCCGATTTTTCTAAATTCATTGCTACAATACATTATTTGGTTATAGATTTTAGTTATGTCACCTGAAAAAAAAACAATACTAATACAAGAATAATGCATTTTGAATAATTATTACACAGATTACAATCAAAGTTTCTGAGTAAATAATAAAATATATCATGATTGACGACGACGACGACGACGACGACGACGACGACGACGACGACGGCGACGGCGACGGCGACGGCGACGGCGACGGCGACGGCGACGGCGACGGCGACGGCGACGGCGACGGCGACGACGACGACGGCGGCGGCGGCGGCGATGACGACGACGACAATGATGATGATGATATATTATTAATATTACTACTATCATTATTAGTAATATTATTGTTCATTATTATCATCATCCATGGTTGTTGCTTTTTTGCTACAAAAAAACGTCTCAATTTGGCAATAAAATAATAATAATAATCATAACAACTCTTCCATTTAGTTCAATCCAAAATAATTATTGTAATTAGTAATTATTATTATTATGTTTATTAAATCTCATTGTTATCAGCTTTAGTTATCCTCATTAGGATCAAAATATCTTTTACTGTTTATTACTACTCAGTAACAGCTACTGTTGTTATTACTTGGTTTTATTGTTTGTGATTTTGTGACTTGGTGTATGACAAAACTGTTAAAAGTAAAAGACAATAACCACATCAAAATTTACGACCACATGTATGTATCATCATCATCGGTTGGTAGTTTTAGAATAAAAACGTGATTGATAATGATAATCATAGTATTGCCAGTTTATTATTATTTATTAATCGTGTCATTTGATTTTATCACTACCACAATGCTGCTGTTATGTATTTTTCTATTGAAGACTCCTTAGAGCTACTGTCAAACTATGTGTTCATCACAAACTTGTCCATAAATGTCATGAGGAAATGGCCACAGGAGGAACCTACCACAAATGAAGGTGACCACAGGAGGAGATGACCGCGAAAGGAGGCATCCATGGAAGGAGGTGAACCTGGGAGGAGGCGACCTCGAGAGGAGATGACCCCGGGAGAAGGTGACGACAAGAGGTTGCGATCACGGGAGAAGGCATCCATGGAAGGAGGTGACCCTGGGAGGAGGCGGCCTCGAGAGGAGATGACCCCGGAGAAAAGGTGACCACAGGAAGTTGCAATCACGGGAGGAGGCATCCATAGGAGGAGGTGACCACAAGAAGTGGCCGCGGTAGTAGAGGGGCAATGGTACGGGAGGAGGTGATAACAGGGAAAAGAAAAACAGGGCTTTCGAGAAGGGCAACGGTATGCCTGACTATATCAATTCATTGTTGTTCACAATGAGTGAGCCAGCTAGTTCATAAATAAAAACAAAAAAAATATATGCTGGTATATGAGTTATCCAATTTATATATACATGTACGTATTTTCAGTACAAGGAGAGAAACAGCTATTGGACCACTTGGTGTTAGGTTTGGTTTTTGATTAATTTTGACCTTTGCCCTCAAATCAGAGGTTTTCTATTTTTCTTTTCACCTATTAATCACTAGATTTCCATGCGTCAAAGTTTTGACGAATTTTGGAACAACGGATTGTTGAAAAATTCGAAGTTTTAAATGGGCGTACTTACATTACACGAATTTTTAAACAAAATTATGCAGAGTTATCTACTCCAAAGGGAGGATAACTAACTACTGCTTTTTTATCAATATTTTTGCGGCGAGTAATAAGCAGTTTTTTTGTCAAAGCGATACCAATATGAGAAAAATATTGTTGTCATCACATGGTTTAAATTTTAAATATTATGTGGTCTAAATATACTCACTAACACAGGGAGAGGGTTATTTAAGACTTATCAGCCAGTGTAGGTTTGGCTTTCATCGCCAACTGAATATTATTAAGGAGTAGTTAGTTGTCAAACTCTGATAAATATAAATAAGTAATAACTTTTATTAATTATTATAATTACTATTATTAAACATTACAGCATTCATATGGATTATACTATTATTTATTATCATGATGAAGAGGATCTTTTTCAGGGCAATTGTGCGTGAGCAAGCTCAAGCTTAACTTAAATAACAATTCATTTCTGGTGATTTTCATGACTGATAAAAATTTACTATTGCTAAAAGTATGAAGTTTTCAACTTCCATTATATTACGGCCCAAAGTTTGAAGAGTCAAACAATTCCACCCTGAGCATCAGCGCATTCAAAAGGTCGAAGAATTTAAAACTTCGAACTTTTGACCCACATCCATGCATAATAGATTTGAAAAATCCAAAAATCCGTCAAAACTTTGACGTATGGAAAATCTAATAAGTTGCTAATAAGTTGAAGTAATTTCATGATGGTTTAACAATCATATAATTTTCTGCCAGTATGCATAAAGTGCATCATTTTTTTCATAGCTTAATTACTTTACTGTTTTTTTTTCGATTAATCTACATATAAAAAAATGAAAAACATCTGTCAGTGTGTGTCTGCGTATTTATCTGTAATTCTACCTTGATAAATGTCAGAACAATAGAATTATCTCCTCTCCTGGAATGCTAAGTGCTTTTAATAATTTTCGAGCGGTAGCATATGGGGCCTTATTAAAATGGCATACCATACTATGTTATTCGACATCATTTTGTCCTGTGTCATGTTACATATATAGATTATATATAAAAACTGCTTACTTTGTGTCACCAGCCACCCATGCTCTAGTTTATCTATGGTTAGCATTCTAGAAAAGGAGATAATTTTGCGGCCTAAAGACAAACTGATAGGAATGAAAGCTACTGTGAAATCATTCTATCGGACCAAATTTGATGTATGGTGGAAATTTGACCTTTTTATTTGTTTTCAAACTCAAGATTTAAGATTTAACAACTTTTTCTATAATCAGTGCGGAGACATCAAAAAAAATCGCATTCTGCCTTTACTAGATGGTTTCAGTGGGAAATTTATAAGTAATTTTATGCTAGTTAATGAATCACATTTTATCTTTTCCAGTATGCATAGATCAACACATTCTTTTATAATGTTGTTTTTGCAAGTAGATTACTTCTGTAGTAACTGCAATTAGATAGCACAATGTCCTGTCTCATTTTTGAAAGTGAGTGGGGAGAAAAAGAGAGATAAAGGCAAAGATGGAGGGGGTAAAGAGGGTACGGATGGAAACGGGAGGGGCTAAGCTAGGTGAGAGTGACAAAATAGAAAAGTACAAGCACGGGGCAAGGTTGGGGAGAGGGAACAGCTGGGCAAGAATAGGGAAGATCAGTGTACTTGAATAGGACAAATGATACTACTAGTGAAATGTAATTAATTAGTAAATCGCCACATGGACCCCCATGAAACATGCTTTCTTACTTGAAGTCAAACTGAGGACAAGCGAAAGAAAAATGGAAAGGGTAGAACCAGGCAGAACTGGAACGCAGTCTGGGTAGAGCAAGGCGCAGGGTGAGAAGTGTAGTGAGATGGGGAAGGACTGGGTGGGGTAAGGTGGGAGGGTGGACATAGAGCAAGGAAAGAGTGAGGAAATCGCGAGACAGAGCAATGCAGGGCTGAGAATTAGATTTGCGCTGGGCTAGGACCGAGGCGGGAGAAGGCAGGTAGGTATGCAGTGAAGCCCGCATATTTCTAAGTTGAAAGACCAAAAAGATACTTGGAATTAGGGATAGTAATGAATTCCACAATCATAGATATAGCAATAATAATAAATGATTATATAACTAACAGTATGATAATATTATGAATAATATGCATACTTCCAGGCATTTCTTTCACATAACTTACATCATGTATTATTTTAAAAACAATAACAACTTAAACTATCTTTAATTAAGAATAATTATTCTAATTTGGATGATAATCATAATAAATGATAACAAAAAACAGGGAAGTTTGCTTTGTTTATGTTTTAAAATTATTATCATTGGTGAAATGCGGTATCATTTAATGACATTAATTATTTCAAGTATTGTCATTTTATAGTAGGATTCGTGTTTTTTATTGCTGGTAGCCTTAGATCTTTGTTGCATCCCAAGATCGTTACAATAATTACGCTTTCAATTTTCTTGCTCATGCGTCGTAGTCAATTACATAACCTACAGTGTATGGTTGCCAAGACTTCTGGTATTCAATGAAATAAAAAAACGGCTTGGACACGCCATACCTCACCTATGGCTTTTCACTTAATCTGCGTGTCAATTAAAAAGGCTGTAAACGTTTCTGTCAAATCAAAGATGGTAATATTGAATCATGTGAAGCAATTTTCAATGGATGATGTGTGGGACCTTCACTGTCACAATAAATAAACCTGGTTACTGATTTTTCCAAGGTCACTTTATACAAGTTTCACAGTAAGTAATCGCAGCAAGATCCATCCAAAGATCCTTTGTCAAACATTAGCATCCTCCAACACTCTTTTTATAAAACTAAAAATTTATCTCAAGTCCCTAGCAAATCATAGCCCTAGGAGCCGTGAATGAATAATTTGGTTCAAAGATTTGTTTTTTGTGTTGCAATTTTTACAATCAATATAACATAATTTTTTTCAATTTTCTAATAGTATTATTATTATTTTTTAAATAAATATTTATTTAGGACTTTTTGTTAAATCAAAAATTACCAAAACTCAAATAATGCACAACTTTATATAAATTACAATGAAAAGGTTTTAGTACGAATCTGGCATTTTTATGGCTCAGTTTTACTGTTTTATAAAATCTGTAGTATTATTACTAGTTGATTTATCAACCTATGCTACGATAACTTAATAAAAAAGTTCTAATAATTTTAATAATATCATACCGTAACCAATTCACAATAATCATGTTTTACCTGTTTCTACCAAGTAGTCCAGGACTCTCACATGTACTGATATATTCTCCATCTAGTAATACTTGTGTGACTGATACTCCACTTCCTCTAAGTCTGGTTGAACCCAAGGCCTTGATAGGAAACAACTCTATGGACCAACCAGAAATCTGTCCGTTTATAGTTTCAAAGCTGGTGTGATCATTCTAAGACAAATAAACAAATTAAACAATAACAACACAATACAACTGGTACAATAAAATAGGATTATTACAAAAACAAACATTGTGAAGAAAATTTACAACTATATATCCAAGCTTGGTCAGCTTAGGAACAATCAGTTCCTTAAATGCAGAGTAATTGGTGTTGGCTACTTCTAAATCGGCATCAACCTCCCACGGCAGCGAACTCTCAAACTTCAATGTGCCCAGTATAGTTCCATCAGTTAGCTCACAGAATAAGCCTGCTGCCTACAAATGGTAGTTAATTTAACATCATGCATCAAAGCAAAATATTATTAACATCAGATAAGCTCTCTTA
The DNA here is from genome assembly GCA_945261195.1 of Cryptosula pallasiana. Lineage (NCBI taxonomy): Eukaryota > Metazoa > Bryozoa > Gymnolaemata > Cheilostomatida > Cryptosulidae > Cryptosula > Cryptosula pallasiana. The sequence goes on from OX183136.1 coordinate 34,485,117, forward strand.
ACTGTTGTATCAAGCACCATATCAATTAATAAAAACACTAGTACAATTTTTTATCTCATGTTTATTTTGAAAATGCAACAGCAGGAGAAGCAAGACGGAGACAAACTTTTGCATTAAAAATCACGGTGTTCTCAATTTTTCCCCTTCTCACTTAAGAATAAAAACACTTCTAATTCAGTTACATCTTCAAGTTTGAACCAAATTTTTTGCAATGGATATTTTTCTTCTAAATCAAGAAAATTATGTAACGTAATGTAGACGGCTAATGCAGTGATATGGAGCTGTATAAAGAAAGGTCTGTCATAGACTTTTACATTTCATTGTAAGCGTATGAACTGAATACCTGACATTCTCTCATAACCAATCTCACACCGTCCCCTAGTTCTTTTAAACAACACCAAGATCTGGCTGTACCAGGTGGATGATCCCGGAGACATTGTGTGTTTGCTTCATCACAACCAAATGTTAGAAGTGCTTTATCTGGTAGATATACAGCTTCTACCTAAAACGCAAGGTACATATGTGTACCAAGCTTTTTACTAACAACTAAACAACAGCTTTTTACTAATGGCTAACAACAAATCTATTACATCACAGATCTGATACCAATCGTGCTCAACAATGAATGGCAAGAGTTGGGCAGACATACGAGACTACTTCTATAGAGTTGGTCAGGCATACGAGACTACTTCTATAGAGTTGGGCAGACATACGAGACCACTTCTATAGAGTTGGTCAGGCATACGAGACCACTTCTATAGAGTTGGTCAGGCATACGAGACTACTTCTATAGAGTTGGGCAGACATACGAGACTACTTCTATAGAGTTGGTCAGGCATACAAGACTACTTCTATAGAGTTGGGCAGACATACGAGACTACTTCTATAGAGTTGGGCAGACATACGAGACTATTTCTATAGAGTTGGTCAGACATGAGACTACTTCTATAGAGTTGGTAAGACATGAGACTACTTCTATAGAGTTGGTCAGGCATACGAGACCACTTCTATAGAGTTGGTCAGGCATACAAGACTACTTCTATAGAGTTGGGCAGACATACGAGACCACTTCTATAGAGTTGGGCAGACATACGAGACCACTTCTATAGAGTTGGTCAGGCATACGAGACCACTTCTATAGAGTTGGTCAGGCATACAAGACTACTTCTATAGAGTTGGGCAGACATACGAGACTACTTCTATAGAGTTGGGCAGACATACGAGACCACTTCTATAGAGTTGGTCAGACATACGAGACCACTTCTATAGAGTTGGTAAGGCATACGAGACCACTTCTATAGAGTTGGTAAGGCATACGAGACCACTTCTATAGAGTTGGTCAGGCATACAAGACTACTTCTATAGAGTTGGGCAGACATACGAGACTACTTCTATAGAGTTGGGCAGACATACGAGACCACTTCTATAGAGTTGGTCAGACATACGAGACCACTTCTATAGAGTTGGTCAGGCATACGAGACTACTTCTATAGAGTTGGTCAGGCATACGAGACTACTTCTATAGAGTTGGTCATACATACGAGACCACTTCTATAGAGCTGGTCAGACATATAAGATGACTTCTATAGAGTTGGTCAGGCATACAAGACTACTTCTATAGAGTCGGTCAAGTATACGAGACTACTTCTATAGAGTTGGGCAGACATACAAGACTACTTCTATAGAGTTGGTCAGACATACGAGACTACTTCTATAGAGTTGGTCAGACATACGAGACCACTTCTATAGAGTTGGTCAGGCATACAAGACTACTTCTATAGAGTCGGTCAAGCATACGAGACTACCTCTATAGAGTTGGTCAGACATATGAGACTGATTATACAGGGTTAGTGAGGCATACAAAAAATGGACTGAGTTTTGTGTAATATATCAATAGGCTTTACCTGCTATACAAAGTACTTTATATGTCCGTAGTATATACGTAGTTACCTGATGGTATTTGACTAGATCTATCCAATCACCGTGTTGTGTAGACAGCTCCATAGTTTTGCTTGCTAATGCCATAGATTCAGGACAAGAGAGAACCACCCTGTTCGCTCTCTGAAGTTCTAAGAACCAAATAGGGAAACCGCTGGTATCTGTCATTCCTTTCTGTAGTGGTACCTGTTACAGTTTTGTGTGTGACTAACACGACTAATATATCATATAGCAACAGTAACAGTAACTAGCATGACTAATACACCAGCTAATACATACTTACCAGTTTAGTAATAAGATATGTGTAAGTAAGAAATGGACCAGATAAATAATGGCAGACAAGACAAGAGCTGGCAGATGTATGATATCCGTGTCTATATTTTAGTTGATAGTTTTGGAACACAGTCTGTAGGCATCCATTACTCCACTACAATACATAGACATATACATACAAACACATAGTGTAGTAGAAATAACATGTATGTCTATTTAATATGCTATACTACTACAGAGTTATGTAACACGAATAACAATACAAATATGCAGACAATAGATTATATAAATAAATATAATATCATACCTGACCAGTATGTAGATCCTTACTAGCACTGGATACAGCTAATGCCATAGTTGTATTTAATATATCAACTAATGACTCTAGTCTTGTGTCTTTACTAAACTTGTATATATCTCTACTTACATATACATAACTAGTAGTTACGCTAGAGAGGAGATGATTCCATACATCTGTCTCACTTTCACTACAAATACATTGTAAATAACATGTCAATAGTTAAGCGCTCACAGAAAAAATCCCGCTGAAATCCATGACTTGAAAAAAATTCTACATTTTACTTCTTTTGAATCAAATGATTGAATGGGCAGCTGGTATGTTTACTGACAGATAAAGACATAATAGACATTTTCGGATCGAGAACATTCATGCCAAAACAGGCGATTTTTTCTTTTTTCGGCGAGTACAAAACCTGATTTTTGGAACTCTATGCTGAACGGTGGTTTTACCGTTCAGGGGGTTGTTCAGTGTACGACGTTGTTGCTCCGAATACGTACAGTTCTGCTATAATAAATATTTTTGCATAATACAAGCCCTTTTACGGCAGCTACCATTTTCGCTTAGATGCAGCATATATATATAACAACTAAAACTATTATTTGTTATTTTTATTATTATTATTATGGATGGTAATAAAAATTATTATTTATTTCTTGAAGTATTATTATTGTTATTGTTTATTATTATAATAATTATTTATCACTGTTATTTTCCGTTGTTAGTTAGTAAATAGATAGAAAACGATGATGATTTTTAAATAATTAAAACTTGACGTCTTCTGGAGGAGGCCATTTTTTCATTTGTTTCCGGATTTTTTAGACTAGTTGATAGCAAAAGAACACAACTCCTGATATAGAAGTTTGCATTTTTGAACGTTCAACTCACAGAAATTATGCCAGGAATGAACGTCAAAATTTCATTCGGAAGCACATTCCTGTACCAATTTTTTCAAGGCATGGACGTTCTTGATCCGAAAACGCCTCATGTTTCCTCTACGCACTTACCGATTGTCAAATCTCTCTATTAGGACTTGTTCATATTTTCCATTCGATATCTGCATAGCCTTCGGAATGCCAATGATGACTGTCACATCCGGGTACGTTGCATGTAGGGTACGCATGAATGTGTCGACTATGTTATTACTGTTAACATCAGCATTATGTACAAAATTGGCCACAATACTAACAGTATTGCTCAATGGTTCTCTTTGGGTTGTTTTCATCCCTACAACATGTTGTTAAGTGTTAAATACACGCCTAGCGCATTCTGTTATTTTCGTTCATCTGAATGACACAATAATAAACAAGCATAAAGGTCTGGCCACACACACATCAGAGTTTCTCACCTGACTGCTGCGGCAAGCATACCACCAATGCTGGTGAGACACAGGCGTGTAATGTGTTGCGCAGTGTCGCAATGACGCAATGACTAGAAAGTTAACTAGTAGTGCTAGTTGCATGTGCTACTGTGTGGGACAATGTCACTGGTGAATGCCGCACTTCACATTTCAGGTCACACGAAAAAAATGCTGGTGTTTGTGGTCAGGTCTCAATTTAGTAATGTACGCCATAAAACTCAGCTATGTCTATTTGTCAATTTTCATACAGTAAAAACATTAAACTACTTTTAGTGCTTTTCACTAAAACTGCTAAACATTTCTGGCTCACAGTTTTGCTTGTCTCATTAATTCATGCTCACCTGTCTCTGTGCCAAGTTTTGATATTATATCCTGTCTACGGTGAGTCAGTGTATCTACTAACTGCATCACCTACATATAACATAACAATGTTTACTGCTCCCTTCTCTGGATCATATGCAAATATACAATACTTCACCGTAAAGCCTTGGCAACACACATACGATTTGTAGGAATGTGATGAGAAACACGTTTCTTAGCAACGCTCAGGTGGCTGGCTACACCCACGAAATTTGTAACATCAATGCAAAGTTGCATATCAACCAGTGAGGCAAAAAAGGTATGTTATTATAAGCAATCATTGCTATAATTATTTTAAGTATAAACCATAATAACTATCATAAATATAAAGAAAGGTAATTAAATAACTATTATATTGTTTACAATATTATATTCATAATTATAATATCCATAATAATTAGTATTTGTGAATAATAATTGGTTTATCAATAAAAAATACCCTTTCTAAAATAGATAAACGGAATGAAACTTGCGCCAATTGGCCAGTTGATAAGGTCAAGATCCTAATATAAAAAAATCACTGGAGCGGTCAAGTTTCATCACCATATTTTATCAGATAGAAAGTTGTTGCCCAACCATAATTGTCCAACCACCGAAGAGTTAGACATATAACATTTTCATAGGCTGTCATTTTGGTCTACGCAGGTGAGCGTCTTTTTGTAACAAAAACAAGGTCCGTGGAAAGAAAAACTTCGTTTTGACCCACATACCGATAAAACACAGGTTTTGTTTAGCCACAGCTTAAGGCCAATGGTTGTATTATTTCTGGACCATGGAGAAAAACGGCTTCGAATCAAACCATGACACCTAGCAAATGAAACACTTGCGAAAAGTTTTTGGCGCATCGTATCTGGATAAACAGAACTTGGCACATCCCCTTCTAGCGATCTTTTTTACAGTAACATGTATCACCCCGTCGAAAAATTTGGTAGTCCAGAAATATGTACTTTATGGCAGCTACAGTAGATCAAGAAAATTTTGAACACCCACAGGTGTTCCAATCGGCCGAAAAAATCGATAGTTCAGAAACGCTATGTCTAGGATAGGGCAAGAGGTGCGAGTAGCACAAACCAATAACACTGAGTACAGAATACCGTTTACCTCAAAGTAGGCGGAGTTTAAGGCGAGAGAGTCTTCATATGACTGAGTTAGTCCAGTAGATGTAGATAGCTTTGCAGCCAGATGAACTAGGTCTTGCTCTGTGCCAATCTCTTTCATAGCAGTTGAGGGCAATGATATAGCTCGGTGAAATTGCTTTCTATAATGTGGAATTATGAAAGTAAATACCAATTTGAAAAAAAAAATGCAACAAATTATATTCAAAGTTGAAATGAAAAGAGTGCATCAAATTTTTCAAATTTATAATAATTATCATGTAGTCATTTAAATTTTGAACCAGTTATAAATACTAAACTGGAAAAACTTTTGGCTTTGCTCTACAGTGTTTTAGTGACTGTACACTCATCAAGACAATATAGAAGTGGGCTGAGAGAAAATGTTAAATGTACATACCTATGTTTTAGATGAGAAGCTGTGAAACAGACAATAGCCAGGAGACATATAACAATCACACAGGTCTTTAATCTGCCAATTGTGCTCCAGTGCTCGCAACAGTTACAGCCCTGAGACAAATAAAACCAAAAGATAAAAAAAATTACGTGTGAGTTCATCTTACGTGAAAAATCTCTAACGTAATTTTATAAAAACAAAAACAAGACTTTCGAAAGTTTTCGGATTAAGAAAAAAAACTGGAGGCCCTTTCAGGTCAAAAGTCATGCAGCCCCAGGGTATAAAAAAAACTCGACCTACGTCTATCCACAATTTAGCATAGGAGAAACAGAAGAGTGTGCAGAGTAGAGGCGGGCATTCAGCAATTTCTTGCGATTAAAACTGATTAAGATTGTTTTCCAGCATGTTTAGATTAATTGGCGATTAAATGAGATGCTTTGTATCTCGATTAGGATTACAAGTATCGGAAAATATACAGGAGACGATTTGGATTGATTACTCACAATCATGGGAATATATCAATCAAACTTGATAAAGAGACTATAAAACTGACTTGAATACATGTTTTTAAGATCTGAACATGGAAATTTGCGTTAGAGAAACATATTCATGATGAACAATTTATGAATGAAACAAATATTCTTGTTGCATCTAGCTATTTATCATTTTCTTTCTTTACAGCCTGGAATATTTTAGTAACATAACTTCACTTGGCAGAATATAACTGATATTGTTGGCACGATTAGGGTAGGTGGCAATATCCCTTGTGAAAAAGACAGCACATCAAACCGGTACTACTGAGATAGATTTTCATTTAGCATTTATGATCTGTTAGTGGGGATTGAAGCAAACGTAGACAGTAATGAACGTTGATAGGAAAGAATGCAGACGCAGCTATTTTTGCTAGAAAGTGATAGCTAATGTAACGCTTTGTTACAAAAAGTATTCAAGCATTGAATTTGTTATTTATAATAATTATCACTTATTACTACTATGAAATTTGGTGAAGTTACCATAGTAGTAGTAAGTAAGTAGCAATAATTATGATCAGTAGTAGAGGCAGTGAAAGTGGTAAGCCGAAGTCAAATATAGCATCTACCACTAGTAGTTGAAGTTTGAGTGGTAGTACTAATAGTGAAAAAAGTAGTTGTTTTGCCTTAATAAAAGCAACTGTTGTGTAAAATCATCAAGATGAAAAAAAATAGTAAATTGATAATAATAATACCTGTTATTATTTATCGAATCATTAAACCATAATAATAATTATTATTACTCAAAACCTTGATGGATTTAACAATAATAATTATAATTGTAAAAGTTAATTGCTAATATTTTTTTATTATCATTTATTATTTTATTTATATTTATTATTATTACAATGGTAAGATTATTTGTACATTTCATATTGTAAAGGTTTTCATTGTGATCTCGAAATATCTTTACCGACACTGTTGAAAGTAGCCCGTATTGTGAGTAGAGACAATACGGCGTTGCAGGGTGCAAGTCAACTGGTAGCGTTAGCTCTCAGTGCGTGGCAATTAATTACAACTATCAAATGCTACCGGTACGGTAGTAATGTCTTTTATCATAGAAAGTAATAATATATACGAGCAGCAGGCGCTACCGGAAGGTAGCAATGGCTCTCTGTTGTAGGAGATCTGTATAGCAGACAGATCCAGTTGAACGAGGTATGCAAACTGAGTGTTACAGGCGACTGGCCACACTAAATACACGATTTTCAGATTAACAATAATCTATTATTAATTATACAAAACCTTGCGAAGTAATAGTTCTCGAAGCGTCTAGTAAAACTTGGCGTCCCTTAGATCACAAACTAAGATGGTACAAGAATATCGCTGAATACACCTCCAGAGCAACTAAACGTTATCTCCAGCAAAGCTAAGCAAACTCTGCCCAGTGGGCGATCAGCCTCACTACTAGTAGTGATATAAGAGCAGATCTCCCTGATGGAGATAAGGTTCTCCTGGTCCCAAATGCCTTTTTGTTAGCACCAGTTACCATGAGAACCTGGGTATTTATTTTTGCGCACCATTTTAGGTTGTTTGAAGATATAGTTTGTAATTGTATGATTAACTAAGTATTTATTGAGCAGGGGTTGTATTTATTATGGTTTGTATGATTATTTAGATTAGGGTGATTGAGTATTGTATAAAAATGAAGTGTTGTGCCATGGCAGCAGGTGCGATGAGAGCCTGAAAGGTACCTTTTTGTTGCATCAGGTGTAATCGGTGTTTTAATTTGTTGGTGTAATTGCTTGGAGTATTTATTGTGCAGGGGGTTTATATTGGGATTTTTATGTCGATTTAGATCATGAGGCTGACTAGTTTATAATTGTATGTATAAGGTTCTCCTGGTTCTCTATATGTAAATGATGCCCTGTTCTCGTGAACCCAATGAGGTACCTTTTTGTGTGCACCAGTTGTTTGAATGGGTGTAATTACTATGGTGTTGAATGTTGATTAATACATTGTATGGTGTTGGTATGTGCTGGAGGTTATCCCGGAGGTTATCATGGTATTACGTTTATTTGGTTAGAAAATGGTAATAGTGAATGTAACAAAGTATATAATAAAGTGTAATAGGTTGAAAAATATAGTATTAAAGACTATAAAAAAATTTTAATTTGTAAGATATTCAATGACATTACAAGAAACATCATCACATTCAGGTTGAATGATGATGAGAAGAGTTTTTTCGTTTTTTAGTTCAGTATCTTCCGATACAGACAGAGTTAGTCCTGAAAAACTCTATAAACTGGAGGTGATGGAGTTGTAACTGCTACGTAATTGTTTTCGCATATGATGTGTCTATCACACATGCAATCATTAGTTCTTTCCATAGTAGTTTCGGTTTCTTCATAGTAGTGTATAGTAGACTCTGTAGGTCTTGTTCGTTCCAAAAGTTAATCAACGTAAGCCAGAGGCTGTATAACAGAGGGAATGGTTGGAAATGTAGTTGGTAGAGCTGATGTTGTCATCTGTGAATTCAAAGCTAAATCAACGAAAGCCCGCCGGCGTAAAGCAAAGGCCCGTGTTGAAAGTGTATTTGGTAGAGTTGGAGTTTTTGTCGTCGTTGGAGTTGTTGCCGTCGTAGTTGTTGAAGTTTTTGTCGTCGTTGGAGTTTTTGTCGTCGTTGGAGTTGTTGTCGTCGTTGGAATTTTTGTTGTCGTTGGAGTTGTTGTCGTCATTGGAGTTGTTGTTGTCATTGGAGTTGCTGTCATTGTTGGAGTTGGTGTCATCGTTGGAGTTGTTGTAATCGTTAGGGTAGTTGTTGGCTGAGTAGTTGTTCTCCGAGTTGTAGTTAATGATCCTTCGCGGTATAAACGGATATAATTTAAAGGTTCATCAGTTTTGCAAACAAAGTAGTGTTGAGTCCATCTATCACGTCTGTCACAGGTTCTTCGTTGGCCGGGAGATTGCATGATACATGAGTCTAAAATATCGATATTTTAAAGTTTGTCCTAAAATGCGACTCACTGAAACAACTTCTTTCATACCAAGAATTCCATGACGAGAACCCGAAGCTCAATGAGATAAATTGAATGGATGCGTCTCTGTTGCAAGACAATATCTGATCAGAATAGGAAATGATAGAAGATAGATTCGGTATCCCAATTTATTGAGAGACTGTTTTTACCCCAGTTTACCCTTTCATCATCTAGAGTTAACTGTCTTGAATTTCAGCTGTATTTGGTTAATATGTTTCAATTAAAGCTCAGTATATATAATCTTCGGATCGCATCTGTCTTTGTTATCTCCTTGACACGTGATACTGATGATAATCTTGTTTTGAAAAGACTTCAGACTTTCAAAACTCGAAAACGACAAATTCACACCTTTGATACCATCGAAATTAGTGATGATAGTAGCTGGTTCCGGTTCCTTGTTGATCGAACGATTGCACCTCACGCATGCAAAGTCGAACGTCTCAAACTCTTCTGTTAGTGGACAGATCAGACGTGAGGCGTTGTATTCAAATGCGCATAATTCTCCATTCCAAAATAATTTTGTATTTTGAGTAAGTCCTTTCGTATTATTTTTAACCCCTATCACATATTCTTCTTCATTCAGAGTGTATTTTGTTGGAGGATTACAAGATAGGTTATTTGTAGAAGTTTGGCTCTTGCAAATCCAAAAAGCGTTTCAGGGAATGAAAAAACCGCAATACAAAAAGTCAGAGGGGTAGAGTCTCACACAGTTTTTTCCATTTCCATCTGTATATCGTATACTCCTTTCGAAAGGCGAAAAAAATACGACATCATTTTTTCCATAGTTCCATCAATGCATTCATCAATTTTGTTGGTATAAAGACTCCACTAGCATTGAGAAATGTTAGCATCAATAGCAAGATGAATGCGCAACCCATCTCCAAAATGCTTTTGCTTTCAATGCCGGTAGCTAAATACTGTCATTTGTTGATGATCTTGTCATTTATACGTAAACAACTAGTGACTTATTCAGCTCACTCAGCTGCTTTTGGAGATGGGAGACCATCCCATCAAAGTGATTACCGAAATGCAAGTACGGTTCCAGTCGTGTCTGAGGCAAAAGAATATGTGAAGCTGTCCAGCGAAATGAAGATAATCCTTTTAAAATCGAAATATCTACTAAATCACCTAGCTCAGCAGCTTCCAAACATTGCTTCACATTAATCAGTTCGATCACTCTTTTGAGATCTTCAAAATCTTTCAACTTGTCTTGTGGACAGCAGGCTTTTGGATCAAAGTTCCTGGAGCAGTTTAAATATTCGAGAGGATTTGAAATACACTTACATCGTAAAAATCTACTTTGTATCGATTTACGAGCTAGATTGAGTCCAAAAACGAAGTAAAATACTTCTTCAGTAATGTGTTGAACAAAAAGAGGGTCCATGCGCTCCAAAGGAATGTGTTCAAGTGGTTCCTTATGAAGTTAGGAACAAAATCGGCCAATGTAGCGATCGACTTGAACCCTCGAGTTTTTCTACTGATGTTTCTTCTGTAGCTCAGAGATGAATGTAGCAGGATTTTTTGTAACACTTCTTTTATGAATCCTTGGATATGTCTGTTGAATCAACAGTGTTCATCAAGTCACCCGAGTTATCTTCTTCATCAATACTGTAGGCATACGGATAGCCTTCCGCTATTGCAAGTAATCTATCTTCCAAACGCTGATAAGACAGTTTACGTTGAGTTGCAGGTAATAGGTAGGGATTTAATCGTATGCATAAATTTTTTAACATAAAGGGAGACTTTAAATCAGCAGAGGAAAGATTCAAAAAAGAGTTAATCCGTTCATCATGCACCAAAAATCCCATTTTGGCATTTTTTAAAACTTGACTTTTATCAATCCAGTTGATAGCATCTGTCAGTTCTTGTTCAGTAGGTGTACGCCTTCTACCAACTCGGCGTATCTGTCACAAGTGCTACATTGTCAATCAATGTGTGAACAGTGACAGGTTAGTAGTGATAGATTTGTTGCTTGCTTGTAAAAACTTCCTCCTAGTACACAGTATACGCATTCTTCCGTAAAATAAATCCTCAACATTTCATCAGAAACCTCAGCCAAAAAGCTCTTGGGTCCTATAGCATCGGAAGCTCCTTGGTGAGCAAAGTCTTCAACACACAACATGTTTGTTGTTATTCCGTTGAGTTACAAAACGCGAATGATCCGTTATCAAATCAAAATATCTATTTAATCTTTAAACATTTTAACTATTCATCATTTTTTTTTTTTTGAGGTTAAATATTGTGCTAACCCATGTAGATCTTCATAAATCCTCTAATCTCAACTTGACAATCATGGATTGGGCAATGTTTTAGTTCTGATGAGCAATCAGTAAGTGCTTTTTCCTTACACTCACTGCAGTAAATGAGATGTCCGCATGGAAGAGAGATATGATTAGCGGATACTTTTTTTTCATGTGACTCAGACACACATTGAGCAATTGTGCTTTGCTTACTGATCTTTATCTTTCTATAACGCTTTAATTGTTTTAGCATGTAACAAAACTTTTTCATCATACACTCCTGATTTACTCCCATCCAAAAGATAAGTTTCATGGTCATTTTTCGACTTGGTTTTCGGATTCTCATCAGGAATAAAAATATTTTCCAAAGCGTGTAAAGCTTCAATCATAAAACCTATTCGCTCAAAAGGTTTCCCATTCAACACTAAGACTTGTTCGATATCATTTTGACTATATCCTAGTTTTTTGCAGATAAGTTTCATTGTTTCTTTTTCATCAGACTGCGCTATACATTTCATTTTTCCTCAATATTTCTCAAGCTGGCGCTCACACTTTTTGGATTTTTCCGTTCGGTCGTAAACTTCCTCAACGTATTTTTCTACTTTACTCGCGAGTAAAAAAGAACAGTCAGGGAACCATCGACAGTGTTCCTCCCACGGTATATCACTCTCTTCCCATTCTTTAAGTTCACCTGAGCAAAAGAAACATTTTACACTCTCCAAATTTAGTATATTAAAAACCTGGGGTGGAAAGGAGTTTCATAGAAACTTTACCCTTCCATTGTTTAAAACTGGTTTCTCTCATTGATTCAGTTGCGAATTGGGGTGCACCAGCACGGTCAATCGAGATACCTAGGGGTAAAACTTCCACAGTCGAATCCGCTCCCATCTAGTTCTTTGTTCTACCATTGTATAACTTTCGACAATGGATATGTTTTTCATTTCTTCTTCGGTTAGTTTCCTGGGGCTATACAGTCGATTGTGAGTGTTAAATCCTCTAACCAAACGACAATACGGAAAACTTTTAGCATGTTCTTTTGTTGGATGTTCGTCTTCATCCTTCCAGTTTAGTAATATCCCTTTGCAAAAAGCACATTTAACACCGTGTCTTTTCCGAGATTGTAAAATCCAGCTGCCGCCATGTTTTCACCTCTGTGTGTATCCGTATGACCCCAGTTTGTAACAAACGACTTTCTTCGAAAACTCTCATCAAGCATCAAAGTCTCTCTTTCATAAAAAGAGAGTTGAAAAAGTCCTTCGGGAAAAGCTCCGCAATAGTTTTTTGTAACTTTAGTGACAAAAGACTACAGTGATTATCCGGATAAGTTAAAACGACATAAGTCACCGTATTAATATCAGGAAAAGAGCGTTGTAAAAACAACGAGTTAGTATCGAGTAAACTATCATCTATCCAGCTGATAGAGCCCTCAGTATTTCCTATCTTTTTCTTCATTACGAATGGTATTCGCTACACATCTGTTGTTTGATGTACGACACATTATTTATGTACAATATAAGTAGTAACTTCAATTATTAGTAGTAATATAAGAGCAGATCTCCCTACCAAGTGTTTTTTTGTGGATCAGACCTTGGGGTTGAGGCAATGGGTTACGGCGTTGAATGAATTCGCCGAGTTTATATTGTATTTCATTTGAAGGGCATTTGAGTGGCATTTGAGTGGCATTTAAGTGGCATTTGAGTTTTGATTATTTTTTTACTTATTTTGAACTCATATGGCAGCTAGATTTTGAATGTATGGCATTTAAGTTTTGATAATTTTTTTACATAATTCGAACTCACATGGCATCTTGAGAGAGAGGAGAGAGAAGAGAGAGAGGAGAGAGGAGAGAGGAGTTTTATCTACATTGAATAAATATATTGATCAAAAATGAAACATTATATGATTATATACATTGATTACATAATAAATAGGGAAAATCTTCCTATATAATATAGCTAGAGTCAGTAAATACTAAGTAATACAAAGCACTACAACTTGTAATGACAATCAATGCATACATACATACATACATATGGTATCTTGAGAGAAAGAAAGAGATAGAGGAGAGAGGGAGAGAGAGGAGAGAGGGAGAGAGAGGAGAGAGAGATTTTTTAGTTTTCTATACATTCATATATATATATAAGGTTAATTATGTACATATTTATGGATATATTTATATCTACATAGAGAGAGAGAGAGATTTTTTAGTTTTTTATACAACCATGTATATATGGATAATTATGTACATATTTATGGATATATTTATATCTAGATTGAATAATATACATTTATGACATAATAACTATATTGAATGCTATAAAATATGTTGGAAAATCACCAAATTAGCTCTCTAGATGGTTAAAATTTACAGTATTTGGGAAATAACTGCAAGAGAGGAGAGAGGAGTAGTTGGTAGAGGAGAGAGGAGAGAGGAGAGAGAGGAGGCTTGAGCGTAAATATTTCTTTTAGTTATTTACATAATAAGTATATTGAATACTATAAAATATCTTGGAAAATCGTCAAATTAGACCTCTAGATGGTTAAAATTTACAGTATTTGGGAAATAACTACAATAGAAAACATTATGAATGTATGGCATTCAAGTATTGACAGTTTTTTACATAATTCGAACTCATATGGTATCTTGAGAGAAAGGAGAGAGGAAAAGAGGAGAGAGGAGGGGAAGTAATTGCACTCAAATGAAAAAAATAGATGAAGCTAGATATTCATCTATTTGTATATATCCACAAGAAAACTGGGGTATTTGGTGAAATATTTTTTTTTTCCATTCAATTTTCATTAATTTTATTTGAGTTGAAGTATCATTTACAATGGTTAGAACTTATTAAAATTACTGCTCAATCCTTTATATAACACCTACAATAATTCTTAGTAATAGTAGTGTAATGAAACTGAGTAATAATCTACACACACCTTGTTCACTCTGTATGCTGTAGCACATGTTTTTCCTTTAGTTATCTGCAGTTACTTCAATTGGATCTTATCCAGATGTTTTATAGTCTTTGCTGATACTGCGTTTTGTCTCAAACAAAAGTCCAAAGTAGGCATTGTGTCTACAAAATACAAAAAAATTCATTGTTACAATTGATTCATTTATTTTCATTGACTTTGTCTACATATACATAAAGTAGCGAAGAAACAGTTTGTGTATGAAACTATCTAGTAGAGATAAATTTATATCTAGGTTCAACTAGCATTAAATAAGTACTTATTATTTTGTTAATAATAAACAATTAGAGTCAGTTATTTTACTAGTGCTCGGACAAACACACAATGTTGTTAATGTCAAAGTCTGAGATCTTACAAAGAAATAGCTTAGATATTATTAGCATAAAATTATCTAGTAAAGATAAATTACCTAGGAGTGAATTCTAGTTGAGGTTCGATTTTTTTTAAATATAAATAATTAAAACCGCTTGGACAAACAGACAGATTTGTCAATGTCACAGCTTGCGTTCTTGCGAGCGAATAACTTAGACACTGTGCGTATAAAATTATCAAGTGAAGTTGAAATTATGTCTAGAGGCGAAAATGGAGGACAACTCCGTATCGCAACTAGTTGAGCTTTTCTACTAGCGTTAAATGATTGTTTATTATTTATTTTAAAAATAAATAATTAGAGCTTTCTACTAGTGTTAAATAATTATTGAATATTTTTTATCTTATCACCACTTAGAGCCAGATGATTTAATTAACTAAAGACAAATAATTATTTTAGCATTTCTTACCTTGATGCTCTCCTAGTAGCTGTAGTAGATGATGCTTCTCCGCTTGCTGTTGAAGAACTGGATGCTTTCTATGTGAAAACAGTGGCTCTTAAATAGCTAAAGTTGCACTGATTAAACCCTATGAATCAGCATTTTTTCCAATGCTTACGCGGGAATAAACAGATTTTATTCCCGCGAAAGCAAAGGTTTCCATTCGCGTGAAAATAAATTATTTATTCCCGCGAAAGCAACGGTTTCTATTCGCGTGAAAATAAATTGTTTATTCCCGCGAAAGCAAAGGTTTCCATTCGCGTGAAAATAAAATGTTTATTCCCGCGAAAGCAACAGTTTCTATTTGGGTGAAAATAAATTATTTATTCCCGCGAAAGCAACGGTTTGTATTCGCGTGAAAATAAAGTATTTATTCCCGCGAAAGTATTGGTTTGTATTCGCGTGAAAATAAACTTTTTATTCCTGCGAAAGCAACGGTTTCCATTCGCGTGAAAATAAATTATTTATTCCCGCGAAAGCAACGGTTTGTATTCACCTGAAAATAAAATGTTTATTCCCGCAAAAGCAACGGTTTCCATTCTCGTGAAAATAAATTAATTATTCCCGCGAAAGCAATGGTTTGTATTTGCCTGAAAATAAAATGTTTATTCCCGCGAAAGCAACGGTTTCTATTCGCGTGAAAATAAATTATTTATTCCCGCGAAAGCATTGGTTTGTATCCGCGTGAAAACAAAGTTTTTGTTCCCGCGAAAGCATTGGAAAAACTGCTGATTCATAGGGTTTAATCAGTTCAACTTTAGCTATTTAAGAGCCACTGTTTTCACACAGAAAGCATCCAGTTCTTCAACAACAAGCGGAGAAGCATCATCTACTACAGATACTAGGAGAGCATCAAAGTAAGAAATGCTAAAATAATTATTTGTCTTTAGTTAATTAAATCAACTGGCTCTAAGTGGTGATAGGGTAAAAAATATTCAATAATTATTTAACACTAGTAGAAAGCTCTAATTATTTATTTTTAAAATAAATAATGAACAATTAGTTAACGCTAGTAGAAAAGCTCAACTAGTTGCGATACGGAGTTGTCCTCCATTTTCGCCTCTAGACATAATTTCAACTTTACTTGATAATTTTATACGCACAGTGTCTAAGTTAGTGTCTAAGTTATTCGCTCGCAAGAACGCAAGCTGTGACATTGACAAATCTGTCTGTTTGTCCAAGCGGTTTTAATTATTTATATTTAAAAAAATCGAACCTCAACTAGAATTCACTCCTAGGTGATTTATCTTTACTAGATAACTTTATGCTAATAATGACTAAGCTATCTCTTTGTAAGATCACAGACTTTGACATTAACAAAATTGTGTGTTTGTCCAAGCTCTAGTAATGTAACTGACTTTAATTATTTATTATTACCAAAATAATAAGTAAATATTTAATGCTAGTTGAACCTAGATATAAATTTATCTCTACTAGATAGTTTCATACTCACACAAACTTTTTCTTGGCTACTTTATGTAGATAAAGCCAATGAAAATAAATGAATCAATTGTAACAATCAATTTTTTGTATTTTGTAGACATGATGTCTACTTTAGACTCTTGTTTGAGACAAAACGCAGCAGTGCAAAGACTATAAAACATTTGGTTAAGATCTACCAACACCAACGATAGATGTAACACAACATGACTTTCTCTCCTACTTATATGATACCAAACCAATAAAGACTCAAACTATATGGATTTTGAAGACAGCACACTTCTTCAACACAGCAAGAATTCCTTTCAAGATCTACAACCACCACCTACTTAGATGATGCCAAGCCAATGAAGACTCAAACTACATGGATTTTGAAGACAGCACACTTCTCCAACACAGCAAGAATTCCTTTCAAGATCTACCACCTACTTAGATGATACCAAATCAATGAACACTCAAACCACACGGATTTTGAAGACGACAGACTTTTCCGACACACCAAGAATCCCTTTAAAGATGTTACACAACATGACTTTCTCCCCTACTTAGATGATGCCAAACCAATGAAGACTCAAACTACACGGATTTTGAAGACAGCACACTTCTCCATAATAGCAAGAATTATTTTCAAGATCTACCATCTACTTAGATGATACCAAACCAATAAAGACTCAAACTACATGGGTTTTGAAGACAGCATACTTCTCCAACACAGCAAAAATTCATTTCAAGATCTACCACCTACTTAGATGATACCAAACCAATGAAGACTCAAACTACATGGATTTTGAAGACAGCACACTTCTCCAACACAGCAATAATTCCTTTCAAGATCTACCACCTACTTAGATGATACCAAATCCAAATCAATGAAGACTCAAACTACATAGATTTTGAAGACAGCACACTTCTCCAACACAGCAAGAATTCCTTTCAAGATCTACCACCTACTTAGATGATACCAAACCAATGAAGACTCAAACTACATGGATTTTAAAGACAGCACACTTCTCCAACACAGCAAGAATTCCTTTCAAGATCTACCACCTACTTAGATGATACCAAACCAATGAAGACTCAAACTACATGGATTTTGAAGACAGCATACTTCTCCAACACAGCAAGAATTCCTTTCAAGATCTACCACCTACTTAGATGATACCAAACCAATGAAGACTCAAACTACATGGATTTTGAAGACAGCACACCTCTCCAACACAGCAAGAATTCCTTTCAAGATTTACCACCTACTTAGATGATACCAAATCAATGAAGACTCAAACTACATGGATTTTGAGCACAGCACACTTATCCAACACAGAAAGAAATCCTTTCAAGATCTACCACCTACTTAGACGATACCAAACCAATGAAGACTCAAACTACATGGATTTTGAAGACAGCACACTTCTCCAACACAGCAAGAATTCTTTTCAAGATCTACCACCTACATAGACGATACCAAACCAATGAAGACTCAAACTGCATGGATTTTGAAGACAGCATACTTCTCCAACACAGCAAGAAGTCATTTCAAGATCTACCACCTACTTAGATGATACCAAACCAATGAAGACTGAAACTACATGGATTTTGAAGACAGCATACTTCTCCAACACAGCAAGAACTCCTTTCAAGATCTACCACCTACTTAGATGATACCAAATCAATGAAGACTCAAACTACATGGATTTTGAAGACAGCACACTTCTCCAACACAGCAAGAATTCCTTTCAAGATCTACCACCTACTTAGATGATACCAAACCAATGAAGACTCAAACTACATGGATTTTGAACACAGCACACTTATCCAACACAGAAAGAAATCCTTTCAAGATCTACCACCTACTTAGACGATACCAAACCAATGAAGACTCAAACTACATGGATTTTGAAGACAGCATACTTCTCCAACACAGCAAAAATTCCTTTTAAGATCTAGCACCTACTTAGATGATACCAAACCAATGAAGACTCAAAATACATGGATTCTACTTCGATGATGCTGAAAAATAAAACTGTCCGGAACAAGAGCTCAAGAAGCTAATCTATAACTCAAGGCAATCATATCACTATAGGTGAGTTTTACTAGTTTTTACCATAAATTAAACAAAATGCTGAATGTATACATTTTCCAGGTGAAAAAAAGACTTTTTTGGTGAAATTAGTGTATTTTTTACAACAAAATGCTGAATATATACATTTTCCAGGTGAAAAAATTACTTTTTTGATGTAATTAGTGTATTTTTTTACAACAAAATGCTGAATATATACATTTTTCCAGGTAAAAAAAGGACTTTTTTGGTGTAAATAATGTATTTTTTACAACAAAATGCTGAATATATACATTTTCCAGGTGAAAAAAGGACTTTTTTGATGTAATTAGTGTATTTTTTACAACAAAACGCTGAATATATACATTTTCCAGGTGAAAAAAGGACTTTTTTGGTGTAAATAATGTATTTTTTACAACAAAATGCTGAATATATACATTTTCCAAGTCAAAAAAAGGCTTTTTTGATGTAATTAGTGTACTTTTTTACAACAAAATCCTGAATATATACATTTTCCAGGTGAAAAAAAGGACTTTTTTGATGTAATTAGTGTATTTTTTTACAACAAAATGCTGAATATATACATTTTCCAGGTGAAAAAAGGGCTTTCTTGGTGTAAATAATGTATTTTTTACAACAAGATCCTGAATATAAACATTTTCCAGGTGAAAAAAAGGACTTTTTTGGTTTAATTAGTGTATTTTTTACAACAAAATGCTGAATATATTCATTTTCAAGGTAAAAAAAAGGACTTTTTTGGTGTAATTAGTGTATTTTTTTACAACAAAATGCTGAATATATACATTTTCCAGGTGAAAAAGGGATGTTTTTGGAGTAATTAGTGTATTTTTTACAACAAAATGCTGAATGTATACATTTTCAAGGTAAATAAAGGACTTTTTTGGTGTAATTAGTGTAGTTTTTACAACAAAATGTTGAATATATACATTTTTCCAGGTGAAAAAAGCACCTTTTTGGTGTAATTAGTGTATTTTTTAAAACATATTTATAAAGCAAGTATTTTTTGTTTTGTTTTAGATAGATGAGAGAGAATCAAAAACACTTAGTGAAAATAATGCTCAAGAAAGAACAAGCTGAACAATGTAACTTGGTGAGTTATTTCCCTTTTCTAATAATGTAAACTATCCAATGTAACTAGAACTATAATTCCAATTCATGTAATTATTTTACATTTTTGCTTAATCATTCTATACTAATACATAACTTTTTTATTTTAGTTCATTACGAAAGTAAAAGCACATAGAACAGAAGTCTTCCTTCCTAAGATATAACATCAGTACATCAAAGAAATCATTGTAAAGGAACAAACTATGCATTAACTGTTATTACTTTGTATTTATTACAAGTTGTAGTGCTTTGTATTACTTAGTATTCACTGACTCTAGCTATATTATATGGGGAGATTTTCTTTACTTATTATGTAATAAATGTATATAATCATATAATGATTCATTATTAATCAATGTATTTATTCAATTTAGATATATCTCCTCTCTCTCTATGTAGATATAAATATACCCATAAATATGTACATAATTGACCATATATACATGAATGTATAGAAAACTAAAAGATCTCTCTCTCTCATCTCTCTCTTTCTCTCTCTCAAGATACCATATGTATGTATGTATGTATGTATGAATGCATTGATTGTCATTACAAGTTGTAGTGCTTTGTATTACTTAGTATTTACTGACTCTAGCTATATTATATAGGAAGATTTTCCCTACTTATTATGTAATAAATGTATATAATCATATAATGATTCAATTTTTATCAATATATTTATTCAATGTAGATATATCTCTTATCTCCTCTCTCAATGTAGATATAAATATACCCATAAATATGTACATAATTAACCATATATTCATGAATGTATAGAAAACTAAAAAATCTCTCTCCTCTCTCTCCCTCTCTCCTCTCTCTCCCTCTCTCCTCTCTCTCTCTTTCTTTCTCTCAAGATACCATATGTATGTATGTATGCATTGATTGTCATTACAAGTTGTAGTGCTTTGTATTACTTAGTATTTACTGACTCTAGCTATATTATATAGGAAGATTTTCCCTACTTATTATGTAATCAATGTATATAATCATATAATGTTTCATTTTTGATCAATATATTTATTCAATGTAGATAAAACTCCTCTCTCCTTTCTCTCTCCTCTCTCCTCTCTCTCTTCTCTCTCCTCTCTCTCAAGATGCCATTATGTGAAAAAATTATCAAAACTTAAATGCCATACATTCAAAATCTAGCTGCCATATGAGTTCAAATCAAGTAAAAAAATAATCAAAACTCAAATGCCACTTAAATGCCACTCAAATGCCACTCAAATGCCTCTCAAATGAAATACAATATAAACTCGGCGAATCCATCCAACGTCGTAACCCATTGCATAACCCCCAAGGTCTAATCCACAAAAAAACACTTGGTAGGGAGATCTGCTCATATATTACTACTGTTATTACTCAAGACGTAGCTTTTGTTGAAAACTTCTTCTCCTCCATCCTTGATAATTGTTATTCTAAAATAAAATAATAATGTTGTGGAGGAAAAATAAAAACTAACAAAAATGACTTCGACTTCAACTTTTTTGTTTTACATTTGAATTGATTACAATTGAAACGAATATAAAGACTTACGTTACAAATGAAGGCTTTTTATTTGATTTAGATGAATGATATGTATAGTTGTTGGAATGTAAGCTGATTCCTACTAAACTCGGATGAAGAAACTAATTTTCATTTAAAATCCTAAAATAATAATAATAAAACGCGTTACTAAAGCTTACATCTGGTTTTTTGTGATAACATGAATTTTATTTATTAGTGTGCTATAATCAAATTATTTTAAAAATTAGGTAATATTGCATAAAGAGCATGTAGTCAAGTTTTTCAGCTAGTGCTAATTAATTTTTTAATATTTCTTACTTTGATACAGAGAGTAGTAGTAATAGTAGTAGTTCTAGTATGTGTTGTAGTAAATGCTGTAGTAGATGCTTTTCCTTCAGATGCTGTTGTTGAAGTGGATGCTTTCTGTGTAAAAGCGTTGGTTCTTAAATAGTAAAAGTTGCACCGATTGACCTGTTCTGAAACCAATGAGAAGTCTCACGCGAAAATCCTTTTATATCATATAACAAAGTGAATAAGCTTGTTCATTCGCATCAAAATTAATTTTTATCCGCATGAAATTGTATTGTTTTCAGCTAAAAAAAACTATTTTTCATTCACGCGATAAATAATGTTTCATTCACGTGAAAACCAAACTTTTCAGAATAAAAAAGATTGATTTCCACGCGACAAAATTGATTTTTATTCGCCTGAAATTGTGTTATTTTTCAAGTCAGAAATAATATATTTTTCAACCAGAAAAATTATGTTTCATTCACACAAAAACGAATTTTTTTTTCAGATCAAAAATGAATGTTTTCCGCGTGACAAAATTATTTTTTATCCGCGTGAAATTGTAATGTTTTCAGTTAAAATCTATTTTTCATTCTCGCGATAAAGAATTTTTCATTCGCGGGAAAACTAAACTGTTTTTCAGAGCATTCCGCGTGAATAAAGCAATGTTTTGCATAAAAAATAAGAGATTTGAATAGGTCAATCGGTGCAATTTTGACTATATATGATCCACCGTTTAAACAGTAAAATCATTCACACCAACAACATCTACATAGCAACTACTACATCTACTTGAAATGCTAGAAAGACTCTCAGCAATAAGGTTAGAATTAACAAATAATTATTCAACGCATATTGGTAAAAAAATTAACTAGCTTTACTATGACGTATCAGAAAGTTAATTTTAGGTTTTTAATTATTTATTCTTATTGGTAAAGATCAACTAGTTTTACTATGTTGTATCAGAAAGTTAATTTTAGGTTTTCAATTATTTATTCCTAAGAGCACTTGGTTAGTTTTCATTTTAGGAACAAAAATTTTTTACATTGAACAATCTGTTTCCTAGTTTTTTATTTTGTTTCCAGTTAAACTTCTCACTCAGTACTATGAATATAGATAAAAACCACAGAACCTACTGCCTTCCAACATTCGAACCATACTCTGATGATAAAGAAAATATCCCTACTAATTCATCTATAATAAAAAAAGAAACTAAAAAATTTGACCAAAACCATGGGATTCCGATAGAAATAAAACAATTGACTATGGTTGGACTCTGAGAGAACCTTCTAATTAAAATATTTCCAGCTGATCAAAAAACGCTACTAGTATGCTCAACTTTTGCCATATCAATGAAAGAGTAATGATTGGGAGGTTTCAACTACTCCACCTAAATCCAACACCATCGCTTTTCGAGATAACCTACATCGAAACACCGACTGAGGATGTCTATGAAATCTTATGCATTATCTACTACAATGTCAAAACATTTGGTAACAGACGACAAATCAGATCTATGGTGAGAAATGAAGAATACGACAAATTAGCTCCACCAGGACTTGATGTTCCAAGACTGGTGACCTTTATGGGATTCGATCAAGAAAAACGACCGATCTTTCATCCAATCAGATTTCCACCTAATACTTCCGTTGAGCAAGCTAAACAGTTAACCAGGATAATAAGAATGAAGACAGCTAGTCAGTTGATCAGCACGGTTCGTATCGCAACTCTCTCTCAGTTTTCTGTAGGTAGCGTCATCAGCTTTGAATCTCCTCAAATAACTCCTCAGTGAACATTACCTAATGGGGAAGGGGTAATGAATGAGTTACCGGTGAACTACAGATGTTTGCAATACGACGGTTTGACGATGGGAGTTCTATACATACCCGAAAAACATGCTATTGATGTAAAACTAATTGGAACATGAGTTATCCTTTTACAAAATCGAGAAGTCAGTAGATTTGGTCATCTTTGTCATGATATCTTCACATTCACGCCGTTGCAAGCGATAGAAGCAGCTCAAAACATAACGGACAAACTTGATGAATCCGAACAGATGAAATACTTTACTCCAGATGAGATTGTCGAAAACAAGGTCTTACTGCTTTCAGTAGAAAATGTATCTTTTACGACTTCGAAAGAATCACAAGTACGAGACAAAAATTGTGCTCAAACAGAACAAGACGGACAATACAACTTGGCGAGTGATTTCTCTTTTCTATTTAATATAAACTAGCCAATGTAACTAATACTTCAACTCAAATTAGATGAAATTATTTATACACCAAGTAATTTTATTTTTAGATTTGCAAAGATAGAACTGAACAGAGGAACTGAACAAAATACTCTAGTTTCATCGAGGATTCAGTAAAAATTCTTATAATAACATTGAATCAATTAGTAAAAGGTGTTGCTCAAACTCTTTATTAACAAATAGATATAATGCTTTCTATTGCAAATATTTCCAAATACTGTAAATTCTAAATCACTTTCTATGTATTTTCTTATGTATATACGTAATGTTACCAATGGATGAGAAAAATGAGTAAACTATTTCTACATGTCAATGTAAAAATAGCTAGAGTATTGTGAATAGTATATTAAACTCTTATATACTCTATGTACAATTATGGCTAAATACTCCATAATACAAACGCTTTGTTTCTATACAATACTCAAAGAATGCTCAAACCCCACAATCTAACATCACACCAATAACCTCCGGGATAACCTTCGGGATAACCTCCGGGATAACCTCCAGCGCATACCAACGCCATACAACGTATTAATCAACATTCAACACCATAGTAATTACACCCATTCAAACAACTGGTGCACACAAAAAGGCACCTCATTGGGTTCACGGGAACAGGGGTATCATTTACATATAGAGAACCAGGAGAACCTTATACATAAAATTATAAACTAGTCAGCCTCATGATCTAAATCAACATAAAAATCCCAACATAAACCCCCTGCACAATAAAGACTCCGAGCAATTACACCAACAAATTAAAACACCGATTACGCCTGGTGCAACAAAAAGGTACCTTTCAGGCTCTCATCGCACCTGCTGCCATGACACAACACTTCATTTTTATACAATACTCAATCACCCCAATCTAAATAATCATACAAACCATAATAAATACAACCCCTGCTCAATAAATACTTAGTTAATCATACAATTACAAACTATATCTTCAAACAATCTAAAATGGTGCGCAAAAATAAATAACCGGGTTCTCATGGTAACTGGTGCTAACAAAAAGGCACTTGGGACCAGGAGAACCTTATCTCCATCAAGGAGATCTGCTCCTATATTACTACTACTATTTATACAGAAAGACAACATTTGGAAATAAACAACAATGATTGGCTAAACATAAGAGCAGTGGCGTTAAAAAATGCAATCACAACCTTGGTGGATTAAAAATATAATAATTATTATTATAAGCAGATACATTGGGAATTAGCTTGCAGCTAAATAACTCAAGCATTAATAATAATAATATGGCATACACAGAATAGCGTCACTCAACAGTCCTTGGCTGGCAATCCTAGCGTTGGATCTTTACAGCTACGGGTCCTGTACTTGTCTGGCTCATCTGGTCAGGATTCTTTGCTATACTTGGCATCGCTTGCTCTTGACTATACTTCATAGTGAACCACTGCTCATTCACTGCAGCTACTGTGTTGATTGCTAACAGGCAGCAGTCCATCGAATGGCTACTCTGCGCATTTCCATTACAATATCAAGTACAGTACTTAATATGAAATGTTAATTAGATCTGAGACCACTCATGGAAACATAGGATGTGTGTGCTGAAGTGGGTAATTGCTAAAAGCTGTAGCAGTTGAAATACAGGCAGCTTACCCGATCGATGTGGGCCAGCTTATTTATATCAACGCAGAGGATGAGTCCAGCTGCAGCACCAGTGATGGACTAGTAAAATCTTGCTTCTTCTATTACTATCACTAGATTTCCATGCATCAAAGTTTTGGAGTTTTGCACAACAGAATGATGAAAGAGCCGAAGTTTTGATTTGCCGTACTTCCATTACACAAACTTTTCAAAGAATTATGCATATTTGTCTACTGCGAAGAAGCGATAACTACGCAAATAGTGTTTCAGTGATTTGGGGCTTACAATATTATGATATTGTTGTCAGAGATGAGAAGCTTCTATCGAAACTATAACAATATAAGAAAAATAGTGTTTTCACAAGTAAGTTGTCACCAAATTGTTTAAATTCCAAGTCATGTAGTCTAAAATTAAACACTAACACAGCAGATGAGTTTTTTATGACTTATCAACCAGTGTATGAAGGGCTTTTCATAGTCAACTAAACCTTATAAGTAAGTAGTAGTTAGTTGTCAAAACCTGATATAAATCAATAATAATTGTTATTATTATCAATACACACCGATAGTGATTATTTTTCATCATTTATTAATATGGTAATGATGATGATAATGATAATGATAATATTTTCGTGAAAGAAGGACATTGAAGTTTACTATAAGTAATAATTTATTTCTTATGATTCCCACTAACGTTAATAGTTTGTTATCATGAGAACGACAAAGTTTTCAACTTCCATGATCCTACGGTCAGAAATTTGTAGTTTTGAATCTTGGAAGAGTTGAAAAATTCCACCCTCAGGATCGGCGCACTAAAAAGTTCAAACTTTTAAAAATTTAGAACTTTTCATTAACTTCTATCTTTCAATGACTTGAAAAATCAAAGAATCCATCAAAACTGGGACACATGAAAATCTAATAACTAAATAGAGTGATGACTTTAATCACACTTGACTGTTTTTGGTTTGCCCAATTTGTCAATACAATATCAAACCTCTGAAACCGCTCATGGGAACATAGTGCTTGCGCGGTCTAGCGCAATCAAGAAAGTCCCCTACAGATAGCTAACTTGATGCCAAGGGGCAACTTGAGTAAATAAATCAATGACAGCATTACAGTGCAAGTAGTAATTATAGTAGTAAAAACAACGCTGAGGGTACAAGTAGCAACAGCAGTAGAATGTCATTTAACAATATGCAGCAGTGGACTCTAGTAGACTACAGTTATAGCCAGAAAAGTTTGAAGCTCACTGTAGTATTACATATAAAGATCGTTAGGTTGCTAATAAAATAATGTTCAGTTACCTCGAGATTCCAATATATTGTTGTTAGCTGTTATGACCAGTTATTTAACATAGGGTTTATTATCACTGGCTGGCCAGGGTGGATGGACACCTAAGGATAGCTAGTCATAAAGTAACTTGTTCAACAGAGTTTGTACAGTTCTTTCTCTGAGTGGTAGTTCTTTGCCTCAGGCAAGATCCTCGTGAGATCCGATAGCCTCCTAACTAATAATATTCTATAATAGATTTTGTGACTAAAAATTATAAAGGGCTGGAAGATGGCTTCAGCAATCCTTGGGAGAGACCATATGTCGGAAAAGTACACATCGGGGAATATTGCCAGCCAAATTTGCTGTGCTGTGCTGATCAAAGAATGGAAACTGACTGACAAACTTAAATATTTCATTATCAGTAATACTGCCCATAACATTGTGAAGGCGCACCTCTTCTAATCTCACAAACTTACTTTTCATTGCCCGCACACTTCTGCTATCAATTAGGCTTGGCATTGAACAATCAGGCATGAGTGGAGTTATTAGCAAATGCCTAGAGACAGTTGAGCATTACAAACATTGTGTGCTTTGCAAACAGCAGAACTGCCATCAAACGGAGAGAAAGGAAGGAGCAGATGCCTCAATCTCTAGTAGAAGTCCTGGTCTGCTAAGTAATCTTTGCTAAGTAAGTAAGTCGCTACTCATCCTCTGTTTATCTACTCAATTTATCATCTGTTTTTGCATGTTCAAAATCAGTTTTTAAAAAGTTTCGGTTTTCCAAAATGTTTTGTTAAAGTTCCAATGTACCAACTATGTGGGGCTCAACCTCGGCTATGATAGCGCTGTTGTTACAGCATCAAGAGGCAGTAGTAGTAGTAGTAGTGGTGACTAATCTTGCAAAGCACAAGCTCTACCTTAATCTAATCAGTGAAGCTGAATGGTCCAAGCTTGAAGCATTCAGAACATAACTAAGTTCGTCGAGAAAGTTTCAAAGCCGCTATTATATGACTATTAATTGTGTTATATTGTCAACTGTTGTTTTTTGAAGAACAAACAATGCTTGTTACTGATGATGGTCCAGGAAGCTGTTTGGAGTGACTTAGTAGTTAGTCACTTGGATAAGGTTTCTGATAACGCTTATTGTCAAATTGTCACAGCCCTCGCTATTCTAATAATAATAATACTGAATAGTTTGAAATATTATAACAGGGCCCCATTGTAAATAAGCAGACCAGAATATATTTATTGGTATGCAGTAGTTAATTAAACTGTTGAGCTACTAGCAATAAAGCCAAAGAAATACTTACTTTACTTGAAGGTTTCGTCATTGCCATTATGTTCGGCTAGAGCCAGTTACTGTCTGACTAACTAGCAATTATTTACTAGCAGTTATAGATAACAGGGCAATTGATGTACTGTTATCTACTACTAGAGCAACTCTACTCACTAGTGACCCTAATCAACTATTCGATTGCGAAAAACAATTGGCATCTCAAAGTCGAACTAGAAGAAACTGTTTGTTGAGCTCAAAATATTTCATGGTCAGTAAACTTAGGAGATTTTTATAGTTTTGGTATTGATTTGGTTAGTACAATTATTATATGTGGAATTGCTTGAAATCAATTTAAAAATATTATCAAAAAAGTTTATAGAATAAAAACAGTTCATTTTGATTTTTCTTACAGTAGATTTGATTTTTGACATTAGCTAAAGGTGCAGGTCGGTCGCACTTGACTGATGTTGGTAAAGATCTGGCCACAGTTGTCTACCCACAGTTGTCTACCCACAGTTACACGAATCATGCAGCTTATATAAAAGTGAATTTGAGGTCCTAAATAAAGGGGCGGAGCCTATTTTTTATATAAGCTACAATCGAGAAATTTTGTTGAGCCTACTAAAAATTTATCTGAAGAAAATGGCATGGCTTTAGAGTTTTTAGTGATTACAAAATATTCAAGAAAACCTCTAAAGCTACAAAAGCATACAAATTTCAAGTTTCTATCGGCAGCCTAAGAAAAGATAATTAGATCGAAGTGTCAATTTTTCATAAAACTTCCCATTTTTGATGAAAAAGACCTATATAAGTTGAAATCATTTTGTTGAAAAATTTTATGAGCAACAAATTCTCCATTGAAATACCATACCAAAGATCTTGCTTGCTAGTAACAGGAAATAACTTTTCAAAATAATAAGACAGCCAAACACCCATTATTCATATTGTTCATGCTAAAAATGACGATTAGCCCTGTTCAGAATAGCTAACTTTCTGTATTAACTACCAAAAGTTATATAATTGGCTCTTCAGCACATATTTTTGTAAAAGAGTGCAAGGTATGACAGTTGACAGGTATTTGTATGGTAAAACAATGTTTTTTTCATACCACACCAACCATTTTTAATGGTAAGTTATATGATTGGCAGTAATTTTTAGGACCTCGTTTCCTTGGTAACCACTTTCGTTCGCGTAACTGTGGGTAGACGACTGTGGATCTGGCAATGCTAGGTTGTTAAATAATATCAGCGGCGTACTAGTGGTTGACTAAGGAGTTTTTTATCGCTATTGGCTGCCAAGCTTCATGCATCAACAAGCGCTCTGTGCTCAGTTACTAGCGTTGAGTGCTATTATTATAGTTCCGTAGTTACTAGTGGATTCTACTCTTTTCTAATCATTGTTTACCATAAACAAGCGGTCGTTCCCAAAAAGGGAACTGATTTTGATATAGTTGCAATAGGCTTAATCTCTGTTTTGGCTCATAACCGACAAACTACCTATGAGTCACAAAAAAATATAACTACCAATACATGTTGAGTAATTCAGTATTGTAGTGATTTTCCTCCTTACACTACGAACACAATGGCATCCACTCCAAACAGGCTGCATCAACTGTTTCAGGGTCCACGCCCCAGACAATCACACAGAGTCTTGTACGAATAAATCGCTTTATTATATCATTCTATTTAGCAATGTAACATAGTTACTACACAAAATCTACTAGACTTCTGCTCTCCTCATGTGCTGCAATTCTTTTTATATAGGAAGGCAGGAAATCTCACGCCTTTTTAGGGGTGAGCCAATGACAGTCAACAATGCAAAATATATACAAATAATAATAGATATTACAAAGTACAATAACACAGTAAGCCAATCGGAAGAGAGGGCACATGGCAAAGCATCTCTGGGCTGCTTTCCCGCTCTTTTTAGAGTAATGGAAAGTTTTCATTCCTTATTAGGTCCTTTATTTCCTTGGTCGTTGCTCCTATAGGCTGTAAATTCTTGGCTCCTTCTCCAGTCTCATTATGATGAGGTGTTTTTGCCTCCTGGGGCCCCAGGCTATTTTTTGCAGCCAATTTTATTGACTGGTCCGGGGTAATGACTCAGGGTAGGTCTTGTGTAATTAATATGTAGAATACAGGGTCTATACAGGCCCGGAGTAGACCCAGGGTAGCCGGTATCCCCAAATTCCGGATAATATGTAGATATGATGAAGAGAAAGGCTCCGAGTCCACTCGAAGCTTCTGTCGCTGATAGGGTAAAGGGTGAAGGGGGATTTAGGGTGGGAGAGGGTGGGGAAAGGGACGTAGTTTGTCTAATTATTATGAAAACCTTCCACAGTGTTCTATATTGGGAGTGAAAAACATTTCCTAAGTGTCCAAATTCTTTAGTGGTAGGCAAAACAGGTATGTAAACAAAGAACTTATTTCAGCCCATTAACTACTGGAGGATTACCTGACATTTTTCATTCATTTTGACTTGCACCATCAACATATTCCTCTAGTATCCCTATGAGTGCAATTTTATAGAGTTGTGGTCAATTTTGCTCAGCCACAAGCCATAAACAACATCATTCCACTGCTCATTTATAGCTGTACACTATCAAAGAGCTGTGCAGTGCGCTTGCACTGATACAAGCCCGCATTGTTCGGTGCATTCATCACTATAACACCACTTAATATATTGATAGGTTTCAATTTAAAATAAGTCAGCTTACAAACAAAAAACCAAAGCACAATCTTTGATCAAGAAAGAGACATCCATGTGACTAATTACTATGAGTAGTAATGTAGGAGCAGATCTCTGTAAAAACAGACCTGTCAACATACCCAAAAAGTTTTTGACAGTTAGATTTGTTGGATTGTTTGACAGACCTGTCAAAAATGTATTTGTTAGTTTTTAGATGAGTTTTGTTAGTATAATATGTATGTACATAGGAAAACAGATCTGCTAACGTGTTACATTGTTGTTTTTTGGTATGAATATTTTTACAGGCCTGTTACAGTATAATATTTATATAGGTATGTATGTATGTTTGGTAATGTAAATGATAGTTGACATTTGCACATAGCTGTAAGATATTTATTGGTTTGCTATTTGCTTATGCTGGAGATTTTCCTCCCGATATAGATTGTGGTTGACACGGGTCCTTTGTTTGTTTACTCTTGTTTTGGTAGTGGGTTAGGTATTATGTTTATTTGATTAAAACGGTAATAGTGAGTGTAATAAAGTGTATAATAACAGTGTAAGAAGTGAATGTAATAAAGTATAACATAAAAGGTTGAAAAGTGTAGATATAGTGGATAACGCTTGTATTAGATACTATAAAATAGTGTAGTATGAAGTCTATAAAAAAGCTCTTTAATTTGTAAAATATTTAATGATATTGCAAGAAATACTGTCACATTCGGGATGAATGATAATGAGAAAATTTTTTCCATTTTCTAGTTCACTATTTTCCAACACAGACAGTCATTCCTGAAACATTTTCCAAATCGTTATAACTAAAAACTCTATAAAAAGAAGGTGGAGTTGTAATTGCTACCGAATTGTTTTTCGCATACGGTGTATTGTTTTTCACAAGTGCAATAATCGGTCATTTCCACAGTAGTGCTGGTTTTTGTTAAAGTAGAGGTTGTAGTCACAGGAAGTGTGTTGGTTGTCGGATCTGTAGTTGCTAGCTCAGTTGTTGTTGTCATTGTCAGAGTAGTTGTTGTTGTTCTCCGTGCTGTAGCTCTTGATCATTCCAAATATAATTGAACGTATGACAAAGCTTCATCGGTTTTGCAAACAAGTTGGTAATCGTTCATCCTGTCGATTCTGGAGCAGTTCGGTGGTCATCTATCAGGTCCTATAGAGCATGTGAGTGAGCGCATTTGATATTTAAAAGTTTGATCTAACAGATGAGTCACTACTCGAACACCTCTGCTACCAAGAATTCTATGATGAAATTCTGAAGCCCAAAGGGATAAAACAATGGGGAGTGTTGGATCCGTAGTTGGTAGAGTTGTTGTTGTTGTCATCGTCAGAGTAGTTGTTGTTGTTGACATCATAGGAGTAGCTGTTGTCGTTGTCCGAGCAGCTGTTGTTGTTCTCTGAGTTGTAGCTCTTGATCGATCCAAGTCTATTTGGATGTACGACAAAGCTTCATCAGTTTAGCAAACAAAGTAGTCGGCCGTCAGGAGCTATGAAACATGTGAGTGAATGCATTTGATATTTTAAAGTTTGCTGCAAAAAGATGAGCCGCTACTCAAACATCTGTGATACAAAGAGTTCCATGATGACATTCCAAAGCTGAAGGGGATGAAACAGATGGGAGAGTCTCCGTTGCAAGACAATGTCTGAAAAGGATAGAGAACAATCGAAGATAAATCCGGTATTTCATCTTTTTCTTGAGAGAGAGGCTGGTTTTTACTCTAGTTTATACTTTCATCGTCTAGAGTTAACTGTCTCAAACATCAGCTGCACTCGGTTAATATGATACAATTAAAACTCGGTATACAGGACGTTGGGATTGCATCTGTCTTTGTTGTCTCCTTGACACGTGATGCTAATGATAATCTTGTTTTGAAAGGTCTTCAGACTTTCAAAACTCGAAAATGACAAATTCACATTTTTGACACCATCGACATCGGTGATGACAGTAGTTGGTTCGATGTTGCTCGAGCGATTACACCTCGTGCATGCAAAGACGAATGTCTCAAATTCTTGTGGCAATGGACAGATCAGATGTGATGTTTTGTAGTAAAATGCACCCGATTCTCCATTCCAAAACAGTTTTGCATTTTGGGTAAGACCTTCCGAATCATATTTAACTCCCATCATACATTCCTCTTCATTTGGAGTGTATTTTGTCGGAGTATTACAGGATGATTCATTTGTAGACTTATAACTTTTGCAAATCCACAAGGCGTTTCAAGAGATGAAAAATCCGCAATACAAAAAGTCAGAGGGGTAGATTTTCACGAAGTTATTGTCATCTGCATCTGTATATCGTATATTCCTTTCAAAAAGCGCAAAGAATAAGACATCATCCCTTTCCATAGCGCCATCGATACATTCATCAATGTTGCCGGTGTAGAAGTTTCCATCGACATTGAGAAATAAAGCTGTGAATAGCAATACAATTGAGCAACTCATCTCCAAAGTGCTTTTGCTTTCAGCATCGACAACTAAACGCTTTTACTCATTGACGAGCATGTCATTTATACTTATACGACTATTGGCTTATTCATCTCACTCAGTTGTTTTTGGAGATTTGAGACAATTTCATCAAAGCGATTGGCGATGTCCACTGTAATATGCATAAACCTTTTAAAATCAAAATATTAACCAAATCACCAAGCTCAGCGTCTTCCAAACATTGCTTTACATCACTCAGTTTGATCTCTCTCTTTAGATCCTCAAAATCTATCGTCTTGTCTTCTGGAGAACAGACTTTTGGATCCAAGTCCCTATAGCAGTTTAAGCATTCAAGAAGATTAGCTCTTGAAATACAATTACATCAAAGAAATCTACATTGTATCAACTTGCGAGCTAGGTTCTAACACAAAACAGAAAACTTCTTCGGTAACGAGTTGAACGAAAAGAGGATCCAAGCATTCTAAAGGAATGTGCTCAAAGTGGGTCTTTATGAATTTGGGAACAAAATCAGTCAATGTGGCGATTGATTTGAAGTCTCGAGTTTTCCACTCATGTTTCTTTTACGGCTCATATCAGTGATGAATGATGCAGATTCTTTTGTGTCACTTCTTATATATGAGCCCATGATCGTTGAGTCATCATCATCAAGACTGAATGCATATGGATAACCTTCTGCTATTGCAAGTAATCTATTTTTTAAACGCTGGTAAGATAGTTTGCTTTGAGATGTAGGTAGTAGATAGGGGTTTAATCGAGCACGAAATTTTTTTAACATAAAGGGAGTCTTTGAATCGTCAGAGGAAAGTTCCAAAAAATCATCTAACTATTCATCATGCACACTAACAATCCCATTTTAGCGTTTTTTAAAACTCATCTTTTGTCGATCCAGTCTATAGCGTCTGACGGTTCTTGTTCGCTAGGTACAACTACTTTCACCAACCCAGCATATCTGTCACAAATGATACATTGCCAATCGCTGTGTGAACAGTGACAGTTTAATAGTGATACATTTGGCGCTTGTTTGTAACAACTACCTCCTAGTATGCAGTATACACATTCTTTCGTTAAAAAAAAATCCTCAACTTTTCATTGGAGACTTCAGCCAAAAAGATCTGGTCTCCTATAACATTGGAAGTTTCTTGGTGAGCAAAGTATTCAACGCTCAACATGTTTGTTGTTATTTTGTTGAGCTACAAAACGTGAATGACGTGTCGTCAAACGAGAATATGTATTTAATCTTTAAAAATTTTTATGATTTTGTTTTTTGTTTTTTTTTCTTGAGGGTAAGTGTGACAAACATTGTGTTAACTCAGGTAGATTCTCATAAAACCTTTAATCACGGCTTGACAATCATAGATTAGACAGAGTTTTAGTTCCAATGAGCATTCGGCAAATCTTCTTTCTTTACATTGACTGCAGTAAATGAGATGTCCTCATGGAAGAGAGACATGATTGGCGGGGATTTTTTTTCATGTGACTCTGATACACATTGAGCAAGTACGGATTGCTTTGAGTGGTCTTCATCTTTCTTCTCGGCTTTATTTTTTTTAGCGATGAATAAAACTTTTTCACCACACACTCCTGGTTTACTCTCATCCAAAACATAAGTTTCATCAACCTTCAATTTTTTTTCTGGATTCCCATCGGGAGTGCTCAAATTTTCCAAAACGTGTAAAGCTTCAATTATAAGTCCTATTTGGTCAAAAGGCTTTCCATTCAGTGTCAAGACTTTTTCTATATCGTTTCGACCATGTCCCAGCTTTTTTGCAGATACATTTCATTGTCTTTTTTCATCGGACTGAGCTGAATGATTCTTTTTTTTCCATCGATGTGATTCAACCTCTTGCTCACATTTTTTGGACTTATTTGCTCGTTCGTGAACTTTTTCAACTTATTTTTCTCCCCTACTCATAAGTAAAAAGGAACAGTCTGGAAACTAATGACAGTGTTCCACCCATGGTACATCACGTTCTCTCCAATATTTGAGCTCCCCCAAGCAAAAGAAACATCTTACGCTATCACCAAAACCAGTGTAGTAAAAACCCTCATTGGAAAGAAGTTTTATAGGAACTTTACCCTTCCACTGCGTAAAACTTTCTTCTCTCACCGATTCAGGGGCAAATCTGACTTCACCAGCGCGATCAATTGAGATACCCAGAGGTTAAACTTCTGTAGCCAAACCCGTCAACCGTCTATTTCTTTGTTCTTTGATCTTATAACTTTTGACAACAGAGATGTTTGTCATTTCTTCTTCAGTTAGTTTCCTACCTCTGTAAACTTTATTGTGAGTCGATAGTCCTTTAACAAAACGACAAAATCGAAAAATTTTAGCATGCTCTATTGTCAGATGTTCATTTTCTCTCTTCCATTTTAGTTATGTTCCTCTGCAGAACGCGCACTAAACACTATTGTCTCTTTGGAGATTGTAAAATCCGGACATTGCTATGTTTTCACCCAAGTGTCTACCTACATGACTCCAGTTTGTGAAAAATGACTTTCTTCGATAATTTTCATCGAGCATCAAAGTCTCTCTTTCAAAAAAGAAGAGCTCGCCGTAAATGAACTTGATAAAGTCCTTTGGGGAAAGTTCCACAATTGTTCTTTGTAATTTTAATGACAGTAGACTACAGTGGTTGTCTGGATAAGTTGCAACAACATATGTAAATGTATTAACGATGGGAAAAGAGCGTTGTAAAAACAACGAGTTGGTGTTGTGTAGAACATCACTTTTCCATCGATTGGAATCTCAGCATTATCAAAGATGTTTGGACTTTTTTATCATCGTCATTTTCGTTGTGGATGGTATTCGCTACATGTTTGTTGTTCGATGCACGACACATAATTTTAATACAATGGTGACTTGTTTTTTAGTTGTGTACAAAACGACAAATAGTAACTTGTCAGTTATTGCCCAAAGAGGAATTTTTGTTGAAAGTTGAACTTGTCTTCTCATCTTCGATAATTAATAATCTATAAAATAAAAAAATAATGATGTAAAGCAAAATAAAAAAAACTAAAGAAAAAGAACTAAACTTTGAGTTTTTTTTTCGATGTGTATTTGAATAGATTACAATTAATATGTTTAGAAAGACTTTTGTTATAAATAAAGGTTTTTTTTGGTTTAAGTGAATTTTGTGTATAGTCGTTTGAACATGAGCTGATTCCTGCTGAAGAAGAAGCTAATTCTCATTGAGAACCTAGAACAAATAATAATTACACGTGTTAGTAAAGTTTGTTTGTGATTTACGACTACATAAACAATATCTGTTACCAGACTATACCTATAGTTTTAAAACTTGCATAACATTAAAACCTTGATAATCTTTGGATATGTGAGGATTGGTTGACTTTTGATCATAAAGATATCAAATCATTGTAACTGTAAAGTAATTAAATATATTTTATTAAAGCTAAACGTCCTACGTAAATACCTGAGATAATAGGGAGTTTGCGAAAGCCCAACGAGGCCGTTAACGAGTACGTGAGAGAGGTCACGTGGTACCACTAGAGCGGATTATCGGTGATTATCTGTCTCGTCCCACGTAGTACCTCTCGTAAACGTGAGATTTTTTACGTCAATTTACTGTTTTGACGGAAGGGAATATTTGGTACGTGAGGCGCCTCTTTTACACTGGAGGGAATTTTGTTACCGCCATCGCAAATTTTATTATAAATTATTATTTATTATTTTTATCATTGTTGATTAAACGCCATAAAAAACATGAAAATTACAATCACTCACTGGCGTATATACATTTTGAATAAACATCAGTTAGGCCAGTAATCCATGTACAGGAAGCCACCACCATTCATAATAAATACAGCTGTGTGTTAATAGTAACTTATAACTTTGTTTGGGAGGCTATTATTAGTAAAATAAAAATACAAAAGGTGTAAATGCTATCGCTGTGAAAAGGGAAATGATTTTCAGTCAGGGAATTGGCTCGCTCGGCGAGATTGTCGCAACGTACTTGTTGGTGAGCTTATCCCAGAACTTAATTTGGCCAATTGGCGCGCACCCTACGTTAACGTACTCGTTAGTCAGGGTTTTTCGCAAACTCCCTAATAAGTAATTACAGCTCGGTTGTTACCTCTTTGTCCAAAAGCTAATTTTGTCAACAACTAAAACTATGTAATTCTGAAAGCAAACCAGATAGGTTTATGAGTATATTTTTTTAAAGCACATCTAGGTGAGTTTTTCAACTAGTGCTAAATAATTTTTATTATTTCTTACCTTCATGCTGAAAGTCCTCCTAGTAGTGGTAGTAGCAGTAGTAGCAGTAGTAGCAGTAGCAGTAGTAATAGTAGTAGTAGTAGTAATAGTAGTAGTAATAGTAGTAGTAATAGTAGTAGATGTTGTTCCTTCAGTTGCTGTTGTGGGATTGGATGCTATCTGTGTGAAAACAGTAGCTCTGAATTAGCTAAAGTTGCACTAATTGACCTAGCCCGAAAATCCTGATATATTATAAGGGGATTTTCAATCGAAGAAGGTTGTTTTTTGCACAAAAATCTCTTTATAGCATATACGGATTTTTGCGCAAAAAACACTTTTTTCTTGCGCAAAAATTCTCATATACTACAAAGAAATTTTCGCGTGAAAAAACAACATTCTTCACGCAAAAAAGACAACTTTGTTGCTCGAAATTCCCTTTATAATGTATAAGAGCTTTTAGCGTGAAAAAAATATTTTTCGTCGCGCGAAAATCCTTATAAATTATAAAGGAAATTTCGCGTGAAAAAACAACATTCTTCGCGCGACAAAAACAACATTCTTCAAGCGAAGAAACAACTTTTTTGCGCAAAAGACCGTTAATAGCATATAAGGATTTTCGTATGAAGATAAAATTTTTTGGGCAAAAGTCCTTATATATTATAAACGGATTTTTGCGCGAAAAAAAACAACATTTTCCAGGTAAAGAAAACAACATTCATTGCACAAAAAAAGGCAACTTTGTTGCGCAAAAATCCCTTTATAATATATGAAGACTTTTTGCGCAAATAAAAAAGTTTCTTTGCGCAAAAATTCTTATATATTATAAAGGGAGTTTTTGCGCGAAAAAACAACAATCTTTGTGCAAAAAAAACAGCATTATTTGCGCAAAAAAACAACTTTTTTGCTCAAAAATCTCTTTATAGCCTATAAGGATTTTTGTACAAAAAAGATTTTCTTCGTGCAAAAATCGTTATACATTATAAAAGGATTTCCGCGCAACAAAAAAGACAAATCCTTTTATAGGATATAAGAATTTTCGCGCAGAAAAAAACAACGTTTTTTCAGACAAGTGGGAGTTCTGATTGGGTCAATCAGTGCAACTTTGAATATATAATAAGCACTGTTTTTACACTGAAATCATTCACTCCACCAACATCATCTAAAGGAACAACATCTACACAACATCTACTACAACTACTAGGAGGACTCTCATCAATAAAGTGAGAATTAATAAATAATTATTTAAAAATTATTAGTAAAAATCAACTAGCTGTGCTGTGAAGTGTTAGAGGGTTGTTTTCAGAGTTTTAATGATTTATTATTAATAGCGCTTGGTTAGTTCTTATTTTAAAGGATATTTTTTTATATTGCTGAATCTATCAAACCAAAACTCTACTATTATCTAGTTTTTTTGTTTTGTTTCCAGTTCAACTTCTCACTCAATTTGATGGATAAGGATGACGACATCAGAACAGACAAACTTGCAAAATTCGAACCATATCCCGATGAGAAAGAAAACATTCCACCTGAGTCGTCTATACCAAGGAAGAGTCCAAGAAAACGTAGACTGAAACCATAGAATTACGATAAAAGTAAAACACTCAACTGGGCATTTGCTCTGAAAGATCCTTCTAATTTGAACCTTTCCTGCTTGGCAACAAACGCTGCCAGTATACTGAACTCTTGTCATATAAATGGAAGAATAATGATTGGAAGGTTTCAACCACTTCCTCTAAATCCAACACCATCGCTTTTGGCGATAACTACATTGAAACACCAATTGAGGATATCTATAAAAGCTTGTCCATTATCCACTACAATGTCACAGCATTTAGTAGCAGACAACAAGTCAGATCTACTGTGAAAAAAATAAGCCGTCAAATTAGGACCATTGCAACTCAGTGCGCCAAGGCTGGTGATCTTCATGGGTTTCGATCAGGAAAAGCAACCGATCTTCCATCCAATCAGATTTTCCACTATTACAACTGCTGAAAACGCTAAACAAGTAACTAGGTTAATAAGAAGCAAAACACCTTCTCAGTTGCTCAACATAATCCGTATCACAACCCTGTCTCAATTTTCAGTAGTTAGTGTAATCTCCTCAAGTATTTTGTCATTTAACTTTACGTAATGGAGAAATGGTAATGAATGCACTACTAGTGAGCTACAGGTGTGTGCAAAATGATGGATTGATGATGGGGGTTTTGTACATACCTGAAAAGCAATGCTGGCATAAAAAGAATTGAAACAGGAGTTATCCTTTTATGAAATCGAGAAGTTAGTAGATTTGGAAACCTTCGACACGACACTGTCGCATTCACACCAATGCAAGCAATGGAAGCAGCCCAAAACATAAACAACAAACCTGATGAGTCTAAAAAGTTGAAATACTTTGCCGCGGATGAACTTTTCGAGAGTAGGATGTTACTACTTTTCAGCAGGAAATTTCAGTTCTACCGATTTGGAAGAACCCAAACTACAAGTCAAGAATTGTGATCGAGGAGTTCAAGACGAACAATACAACTCGGTGAGTGATCTATCTTTTCTATATAATATAACCTATCAATTGTAAATGATACTTCATCTCAATTTAGTCCCAATAATTTATTTGTCAAGTAATTTTTTGTTTTAGAGATAAAGAAGATGAAGCCGCTAAGAGAATCTAAGAGAACGCACTATTATCATCCAAGTAAAGGCCCACTACAAATAGCAATGTGTTGATTAGTAAAATTGTTCTCGAACTCTTTGGTAACAAACATTTTATTTAGTCAACATTTATTCATTATACGCTACTATTATTTACTTTCTATTACAAATATTATATTATCCATTTTACCTAAGCTTCTTACACTATTATTATATACTTTATTACACTTGTTATTACCGTTTTAATCAAATAAACATAAAACCTAACCCACTACCAAAACAAGAGTAAACCACAATCTATATTGGGAGGGAAACCTCCAGCATAAGCAAATAACAAACCAACAAATCTCAACATCATTTACATTACCAAACATACATACATACCTAAATAAATATTATACTGTAGCAGGTCTGTAAAAATATTCATATCAAAAACAACAATGTAACATGTTAGCAGATATGTTTTCCTGTGTGTATACATATTATACTAACAAAACTCATCTAAAAAGTAACAAATACATTTTTGACAGGTCTGTCAAACAATCCAACAAATCTGACTATCAAAAAAGTTTTGTGGTATGTTGGCAGGTCTTTTTTCACAGAAATCTGCTCCTACATTACTACTACTATAAATGATATTTGTGCATTTATATTTGTGATTTGACTTTCCTTAGGCCATTTTTAATGAGCTATTGCCTCATAATACTGTAATGGATTTGGGGGCTTAAAAATCATTAGCTGAGTGTATGTGATCCAACGAATTTCTAGTTTGCCAGCACAAAGAAGTTGATAGCATTCCGACGGTATGCTGTCATTAGTTACCTTTCTCCTAGAGATAACAACAGGTCGGTATACGCCGAATCAGACGTAAAGGAGTATGTTCAACTCCACAATTAATACAGAGCCCTCCGCTCAAACGCATAACTCAGTGCTTTAGAGTAATATGCTTCTATTCTAATCCAAAGAATACGAGTAGATAAAAGTCACAATACAAGACTACATTACAAACTGGTTAGATATCGCACAACCTCTGCCTTTTAAAAGCAGAGCACAGGAAGTAAAATGAGACAATAACCATTGGCACAAAAGTAGAACATATTGTGATGGAATTGCGTGAGAGATTGTGTGCGGCCAGATCGGCCAGGAGTTACCTTACCTTACTGAAGCAAACTTTAGCTTGGATGCCTAGCAACCCGAGGGGCCTGAGTTCCTACAGATCGTGGAGACGTGGTAGCCAAGGTCAAGTAAAGAACTCGTACTAGGATCGTTCCGGTAGCCATCTTGTTCTCATTGATTAATCATTATTATTGTCATTGTGTTGCGTAGTTCGTAATGCACCCTGTTTATATTATATGTGTATGTCTATGCTTGGCGCTATTGTGCTTGAATGTAGTGTCCTAGTTTTGTCT
The DNA here is from genome assembly GCA_945261195.1 of Cryptosula pallasiana. Classification (NCBI taxonomy): domain Eukaryota; kingdom Metazoa; phylum Bryozoa; class Gymnolaemata; order Cheilostomatida; family Cryptosulidae; genus Cryptosula; species Cryptosula pallasiana. Next base: position 34,526,628 of record OX183136.1, read on the forward strand.
GCCAATCATACTATGCTATTTTTATCCAATCGCAAGTTGCAGTTTTCAACTGCTTTATTTGTATATTGTTTTTATAAGTATTAGGGCAGATCGCCCAGCAGTCAGAGTTCTTGGAGTAGTTGTGTTGAGTTGATACATTCGAAGCGTTAGGGTAACGTTGTGCATCCTCATAGTCGTAGCTGGATTATTAGTTTTGTCTAACGTACCAGGACTATTATACACTTCGAAACACCTCTCGTTGTAAGTTTTATATTTTGCGTTTGAATATATTATTATTGATAACTACAACTCTCCTTGTGCTGTACAACTTGTGAAGCAGAATAACTTTATCGATAATTAACACTCTTAGAGAATAATCACACTTTTTGAAATTGTCACAAGTCTGCCTAACTCGATTGCTGAAATCTATACCCGTGCTTGCTAAGCAAACTTGAGAAGTAAAGTGAAACCGGATCTGTGTGTGTTGCGAAACAGATCCCCGTACTAAAAAGTAAAAAGTCTCTGTATTGAGACAGTGAGATCAATTAAGTACCGTATACAGTGGAGTTATACTACCGGTTAGTAGATACTGTATAACGGGTTTGTGCCTTGACCCTAGATTGGCTACGCTACCACAAAGCCCTAGTGCTCAATAGCCTAGGACAGCATACTCGACAGTGGTCGGGTGAAGGTGCTGTGGCTATACACAAACAAATCCGTTACAATATCGCAACGATAATATAAGCATATATAAATAGTCAACAGATGAGGTAAGGTATATGGGCTTAAAGGTAAGTGGCGCCCAGAAGTAGTGGGAGGAGTCCTAGACTCCTTAGCCAGTCACAAGCACTTCTGCTTCCTGTGGTAAAAGCTTGGTTCCTTGACTTTCCTCGAAAGTACGGTTAAGTATTTGGTGGATATGGTTTTCTACTCCCTCTAAAGCTACTTTCAAGTCTCAAGCGATGGTGAGTCACCTCCTGCCGGCTGGGTATGGCACCCACACGGCCGGTAATGAGTCATGCGGTGTCGGTTTGGTCAGTCACTTCAGTGTAATTAATTATTATTGTTCTGGCCACCCAATGGCTATATAGTGATGCCAGAATAAGTACTAACACATCTGGGCACATGTTTGTGACATGAAAATCCACCACAGTACACACAGCATTAAAAAAGAAAATTTCAGCATCACCTGTAAAATTCCGAAGTGTGGCATTGTGGTTTACCAGTTTGTTTTTGTTGACAGCAACTTGTGTGAATTGCTAGAAATCCTTTTCTATGTAATTTATGATGCAACATTTTTTATTAATCAGGAGCGATCTGTGAAAGATGTCCTGCTGCTTTTACTTTCCATTTTACTACTTATCCTAGCAAATATCAGAACCTATGCTGCAAACATAACCATAGTTTGATGTTTTGATAACAAGCATTGTCTTCCGTACTCAACTGCTAGCAGAATTTGTAAGAGAGACCATAAATTTATGTCGACATTAGAACAAACTTGTATTATTCAACTACTAACCGTGTTGCGACAACAGTATGAATAAAAATAAATCTTTGAAAAGAAACAAATGAGAAACTCATTGATTCTTGTAGTCTGGCTGCCTGGCCGGCTTGTGCGATTTTGTGTCGCTCTACTATCAAACACCCCCAGAAACTATGATTCTTGTATCATTTGAGAGAGCAATTTAAAATTGGTCTAACAAAAAAGCCAGAACGTTTTACTGTTTTTTTACACAGAATTTTATAAAGCTTTTTCACTTTTTCAGCATTTTGCACGCTGCCTGTACTTTGAGTTTTTACAAACTTTGGTAACTCCTGATTGGAGTGGTCAACTTTGTAGGAGAGTTAAATAAAACAGGCTTCAACTAATTCATCACCAGAGTTATATATAATTGAACGTGCTTTTGGATACTCTATATAATTTAGCGATACCATTCAAAAACCCGTCGTTGAGTGGAAAAAACATGGTGGAAATGAGGACATAAAGTTATCTTCCTTGTACGTTTGAGGAGCCGATTTGACTTTGACTGAGCATGCCAGCCAACGTCGACCGAGCTCAATTTCAACGAGTCAAAACACTAGCATTGCACTCTCCTGGTTATAAATCGAGACAAAACTTTGTAATTAAATTTTCATTTGAAACCAAGATGAATGGGCTCGCTTTAGCTATAGAGTTTCCACAGAGGTTTCGAGAAATCAATATGCCTATGGTTTAAAGCACAAAACAACTCTCATTATACAAGACACATCGATGAAGCCTCACAGACTGTTGAGCGACTACCTTACACGTATGATATCCGGAAGCACCTTGACTTAGCTGCTGGTCAGATTTGACCCCAGGAAACCTGCTATATGGATCTAATAAAAAAAAATCTACTAAAAAAAAGCTCTTGATTTTTTATTCACAAACCAACCAGGTTACAATGAAGAGTTTGCTAAAAACCTTGACTTATGCGTATGCGAACAAAGAATACACATCAAGTGAGCATCAATCACATTGAGGTAAAAGTGTATTGAGTAGGTTGCAAAAATCTCTTCGAGGGAGTCAATTCTGTTACTGCTGGATTTTTAATTTTTTCACTAATTCATTCATTAAGATTTTGTTTTTGGATGATAGTTATCCTCTCTTCACCCATAGTTTTAACTGCTTAATGTTGACAATTTAAAAGGTTTTGCTACAAAAACTTATATTTTAGTAGCATTTCTAAATGAATTGCAAAACAAAAAAGTGTAGGTTTTAAATTGCACCACCAGATATTTGCTTAGTCGTAAGATTTGAAACGAATATGCTGCATTTAAGTATTTATTTACTAATTATATATTGCTTTACTGTTTTATTGGAGTTGCTTTCCCACAATGCTCTTCTAGGCAACTTTATGTGAAGTTGTGTAAGTTTTATTTTTGATCATTGTAATGAAATTATGTGACAAGATTGGCTTTCCTGCTTTCTTGCATTCACTCAATGCCCCCTATCTATTCCACTCCTTGATGCCTGCCACCACCGCAGTCCCCCCCCCCCCATTCTTACCCAAATTTTACACACACATAAGCTTCATGTACATATAGCGATCGTGCTAGCGATTTTGCTTAGCGATTGGGGAAGTCCCTCCCCCAAATTGCGCAATTTTTCACTGCTGCCAATTCTTCAGCAATTCCGGTCAAACTCGCTGTTACAAAGCATAGCCTTCAATTTATTACAGGATCGTTAATAGATCGGAGCGCTGAACATGACAAGACATTATTGGAAACAAGGGTAAAGTTTCTTTACGTTGCGATTGGCTGATCAAAGAATCCGCTAGCGATTTTTTGATCTCGATCAAAACCTGACGATAACCTCAAATAAAATGCTTGAGATTGCGTAGCGATTTTGTAGGAAACAGAAGTTGCAAAATCACGCAATCGCTAAGGAAATCGCTTGGTAATCGCTATATGTACACGGGTTTTAAAGCTACGTTCACACTATGCGATTCTCGGCCGAGGGGGCGGAGCAAAAAATCGGCTCGCAAGTGTGACCAGTGAAATCTTCAAGATTTTACAATCGGTGGCCGATATTTTTTCATCGGGCAGTGATGGTTCTCTATACGATTATCGGCCTGTCTAGCCAATCAACATCCACATCACAGCTTTTCAATTTAATACTTTTCAAGAAACTTGCAGCTGCTTGATAATTATTATTTAACCAATTTTAGAATATTTTTAATTATATTTCCCTGATAAACTGCAAGTCTTGTTTACTAGTAGAATATTAAGGTGGGTATACTAACTATTATCAATAGCAATAGATAACAAGTACCAGCGCCATGATTATAATAAACAATTGCATTGAAAAAAGTTATCATTTAATTATTATTCATTATAATTGAGTGAACTACTTACCATTATTTATTATTATTATTTGTAATTCATTTCCTATTATTGATGAGTGAAGAAATGGTATAATCTATTTAAATATCTGATAATATCAGCTATATTATATTATTATTAATAATAATTTGATGTTCTGTAATTATCAATTAAATGCGGTATCTTGACAACATGTCAAGGCCATGCAATATCGGGCACAAAAAATCGCAAGTGTGAACTCTTCTAAATAATTGGGAGAGCAACTCCCGAATCCCCCAGATAATCGCATGGCCGAGAATCGTATAGTGTGAACGTAGCTTTAGAAAACTTTTTCCCACCTTTGGTGGATATACCAACTCTTACAGAGCTGAGTGATATACTAAACTGTACGCCGCCTAGGCATTCCCGCTCCCCCCCCCCCCCCCCCCTCCCCACTCCTCAACTCATATGACGTGCTCCCAAGAACCCTCTCTGCCCTTCCTGTATAATAGCAACCACTTCTCTTCATAACTTGGCAGGCCTCTAGTCTTCTGTTAAAGCAACCTCGCCCGATCAAACCCTCAAATTGAAATTTGTCCTCTCTCTTTCATGTTTTCTTAATTAAAGCTTAAATACTTGAATTTTGTCACTAAAACTTGAGTTTCAAAATGAAATTTAATAGATAAATCCCAATTTCCAGAGTATACACCAAGTAAAATCAAAATCTAGACTAACCCCCAGAACCAGAGATATGGGCAGATTATCATTAAATGAAGATAACTCCCAAGAATCGCAAAGCCAGTAGAAGGAGATACAAAAAAGCAATTTAAAACAACTGCTGCTTTGTCTATGATTAAACTGTTTAAACTGCACACTCATTCTATAAATTGGATAGAATATATTTTTCTAGTTTCAGTTTGTATTATCAATAAACTTGGGGATGAGCTCACTAAAAGCCGGACTTCAACCGAAGGTTGCAGACCTGTGAGACCCATGAGACTCAATAAATATTGCAATGGCATTGTGGGAGAAGGCCCACTGTGTTTCCCTGTGCTAAATGGACAATACCCCGCACTTTGTGCATGTGGAATGTCTCTGGAGTGCAGGTAAGGCTGGTGAAAGTTTTCAGAGTTTTTATACCCATAGCAATGTGTGGTACGGATTAGATCGCCGATCACCTCTGTGGGCCTAACTCGTCCTAACGAGTCATGATAATTGCTATGAGTAACCGGCTGGTTGGTTTGCATATGCAATAAGTTCCTAAGCATTTTGCACTCAGCTCAACACACAGTTAGGCCCTAGTAAGCCAAAAGCGAATGTGCTAGTAGGTGAGTCGAGTAGAAAGGTATTCAGTCATGGTTGCGCCCAAACTCTGGAGGTATATTCACGTGCTGGATCAATCAGTACAATAAATTAAATAAATAATATTTTTTGCAATTTATTTAATGCGAATGGGTTGGTAGCAATATTTTTAGTGGATCGCAAAATACCATTCTCACCGGCAAAAAATGTTAATTTGTCAGGCATACTCATAGGTCGGGAACACTACTGATCCATAACATAAAAATCAATAAATACCCAATTGGTGATGTTTGTTTCAAAGCAGTTCATTATCGGCATTATTTATTATTTTTATTACTTTACCCTTATTTATTATTGATTATAATAAATCATACATGTTGTCCATTATTATTAATTATTATGATTGTCATGTACAATATTGATACATTGGAAATAGATTGATTATAATAATGCATAGCAGAGCTATTTTGTTAAAACAATACAGATCAAAGTTATACTTAATCAAGATTGAATTACTTTAAAATAAACATTGTCAACGGTGCGAGTGTGAAACTGTTTACTCTTTGACTCGCTACCACTATCTGCTACTTACCGATGCATCATGCTAATAGTACCAATATAGAATCAACACTGATGAGTTGCTTACACATGTGAAAATAATTATACTTGCTCCATTTCAAATTGGAATTTTTTATCTTTACATTTGATGCGAACGATGGATATTATTTCTTATTATTATATAATAAAATTTAAACTCCTGGATCGATGCTTTCGCCGCCCAGCGATGTGGATCCAAAATATGACTTATAGCAGATGCTCATCGATCCAGCCCGCAAATGCACCTTAGGACATGATCTGGGACACCAAATGGTACAAGCATTGAATAAAGAGTATTTCTTATACCCTTTAGATTCTTGAATCATTAAAGCATTAGAATCTGTAAACTATCCAGATTTTCTGAATGGCTGGACACCATCCTTGTATTGTTGGTAGTTTGACAGTTGACAGCAAAGACCAATGGAGATTGGGGCAAGACTCCGTCCATCTGTAAATGGAGTAAGACTCCGTAAAAGATCAGAGTCAGACTCTGAAGTAGACATGACGTAACAAGTTGCACATTTTGAAGTAGTCGAGAAAGACTACAGCTATAGCTACTGTGTTACACTAGCCCTGGAGGTTTACTAGGGTACAGGCAACTTGTGTAGTATATCCCACCTCAACCAAGTAAAGTTTTAAGCTAAAGGACTTGCAAAAATTCTTTACAATATTCCAACATGAGAATTTTACAGGAATGCCCACTCAGCAGGGGCATATGAGTTTACATGCAGTCAAAAGACTGAATAGTGACTCCGGTTAGTCTTTTTCTGTGCATTTTTTGTGAACGTTTTGTTTCATGTTTATTGAAAGTAAACTTTAGCAGAAGTGCTATTTCCTTTGATGTATTCTCATCAAAAGCAGTCATTCAACCACTTCAGTGGTCTTTGCATCAATAATATATGATCAACCATGTGAGCACTTGATGCAGAGTAATAATTTCATCATTCACAAATACCAAATAGTGCAAATTACTTTTCTCTTCAGTCTTATCGGTATTTAACTAAATGTATGCAAAAAAACAAACAAAAAATTACTTTTTTGCGAAAGCTGGAATGAAAGTTGAAACGATATTTTACATATCGCCGGAAACAAGTTTCGACGGTCCCAGCAATGCATGTCAGTATTTTCTTTTCCGTGGCATAATAGTCACTCATTCTAGGTCTGTCAAGCTTCATTCCATGAGTAGTCAACATCTATTTTAGCAATGTCTGTATTCATCTTTGTCAACATTCATTCCAAGCGCTAAAAATACAGTTTCAGCAACAAAGTATTTCTTTGAAAGGGGATTAGCCAAACTTTATACTAAATTTTGCTTTCTGCGTTAAACTTTGTAAATTAGTAGTGCAAGTCTATTTGAGTATTACGTGCATACATTAGCAAACAGCAAACCAAAATTTAGTGTATTTAAAAAATCTCAAATTTCTTTCAAGCTACCAACTTACCAAGAACTTTAATACATATGATAGAACCAAAAATGTAGCAAGCATTAATGATAAATACAGCGATTAATGTAAAAGATTATGCATACATACCTCACTTATCAATTTTTTGTTCATTTTTTTTCGAAAGAAAAAAACATAGTATTGTATTTGTTTGCTAGTGCCAATATTTTGCTTTCATCATTTCAATAATTCTTTGGTCACCCTGAGATTGGTTGAAGTATGTTGTGTTTGATTATGGATACGATCAGTTTACATGTCAATAACTATGGTCTAGTTAGTGACACTGCAAAAAGTCAAGTTCCATATTTGTACAGTTTGCTGTGATTATTTGGCACTTCAACAACACGGTGAAGTTCTGTGCTGAGATCATAATTATGAAATTTTGAGTTTGATAAAATTAATTGTATAAAGCTAAATGTTAAAAACCTTTATACATATTTATCCATATAGGCGCCCATGGTGTTAGATTGCGATTACGATACGAAAAAGTTATAAAAGTAAAAGTAACAAATAAAAGTAACATAAAAGTAAAAGTAAAAAAGTAACAATAATATAAAAGTAACAATATATATATATACAAAAGTAACAATTAAAAATTAAACAAAATTAACAATTAAATCCCCATAAAAGTAACAATCAGAGTCATATCTTTTTACTAAAATTTTTTATGTATTTTGAGGCAATTTTGCAAAGTATTTATTGCCTTTCTCAAGTTTTTAAACACTCAGAAGCCTCTGTTTAAGGTACCACATAAATCAAAATATGTAAAAGTTGTTTTACAGCATGGTTGCTGGTGAGTAATTGTTTGCATGAAACAGTTAATTTTTTACTGACTTCGCTGTTTGCTGACTGTTTGCTACAACTGCACCAAACTAATGAAGCAGGTTTTAATGGCCCGCTACTTATCCACTAGACAGTGTCACCGGGCAAACTCTTGTCTGCCACCACAACAGCACAGTCAGCCTTCCAATAACCGACAACCAGCAAGAACCTTTCCTCAGACCTGATTCTGTGCCAGGATGGCACTTCAAACTACTGCAAAGGAGTGACCTCAACTGCACAACTGTGGTGAACCTTCAATTAAAACATACAAATCATTACTTTCATATAGTATACATTTATTGTATTCCAGAACAAATAGTGGCCTCAATACATGTAAAAGAGCGTAATGTTAAACGTAATGCAAAGGGTAAGTGAACAGCTCAGCCTCTTATAGGCTGAGTTACAGGAAGTGACAAGAAGTACTTGGCCTAGATAAACAAGTAATTAAATACATGCAGTATCAATACAAATATACAACTAAGCATAATAGATATAAATACTATCAACTAGAATAAATGATAATTAACTAAAAAAATCTGGTGTCTAGAGGTATGAGGTTCAGTCAGGATCTTCCAGACAGTAAAAACAGTCTTAAGGTGGCACTTTCCCTTCTCTGGAGATCCTGGTCTTTGATGGTCTCCGTTCCTGGAATCCTGACATCTGAGGATGGCAGCAGTCTAGATACGGGCTCTGGGGACTCTTCGAACTGTGCTTTGTCTCTCAGGCTATGGCAGTCATCTTGCTGCCGGCCCAGGATAGCTACTCAGGCTCAGTATACCTCAGTATACCGAGCCGGTGTGGTTATATAGTGATGCCATTGCCTATTTAAGCTAATAGGATGACTGCAATCAATGCTGATCTTATTGTATTACTTTAATTATAGGCTGTTTGATGCCTGCATCGTATCAGGAAGACCTTTGCAAGTACTAATTATGTGTTGTGACTGATAAAATCAACTGTTAGGCATTTTCCTTTGACTGTTTCTTGAGAACAAAACAAGGTTGATAAATTTGATAAGCAAGTAAAAACATCAGTGCTAATACGTAAGTGATTATTTTTCAACCTGCTGAATAGTTTGATCAGCATTGTAAATTATAGATATTGTGGCAGATTTTGCTGGAAGTTGTTAGTAAACTGGTCGTTTACTATCCACCCTTGGCAAACAATGCGCTAGACTTTAGCCTACAGCGTTCGGTCAACTGCTGTTTAGGTGAAAAGTCATACTGTGCCGGTGGCATAGTGTGCAGAGCCAGTAGTGACCCCTGCAGGGCCGCTATTGACCCCTTACCGACCCGGGATAGCTATACTGGGCCGGCACAAGATGACCGACATAGCAGAGGAACCTCAGAACTATCTAAGGACTTAGTCAAGCCCAGGAACCGAAAGTACCCTTCCTCGGATTACCGAACCAGTGGATCGTACTCTAACTATAGCCTGAGAACCCTAGAGGACCTCTGATTGGACCATGGAGATAAGGCTCCGCCCTTAGCCACTTTGGCGACTTTATTATCTAACCTATTTGCATTACCTGATTGGATACCTATTTATATACTTGATTGCATTGGCTAAATCACTTCCTGTACTGTTTGTCTTATATGATTTATGCTAATGATTTCCTGTGAATCCTCCTATAAAAGGAGAGACTTTTCATACACTCTTTGCATTCATTCTCATGTCTTGCCATAAACACCCTAAAGGAATAATTACCCTTTAGGACTTTGTCTTGAGAATATAGCCACTCTACAAGCACTACTCGGTATTATTTGTGTAATTCGGGTAATTCGGTTGCCTTATACACAGTTGTCACTGTCGAGCATGGGCGTCACCAGGGGGGCTCTGGGGGACTCTGCAGAGCCCCCCTAAAATTGATATAAAAAAAAAAATTTTAAGCAATTATCATTTAACATTGTATAATTGTGATTCAGCAGGAGTTATGTTCTACTGTATGGTCAGTTTGAGCAACATTTCGAAGTGAACACTTTTATAACCTCCTACTAAAGAGACTGGTTGGCCTGTGTTCTTAGGCTGTTTCTATCAAATTTTTAATAAATTACTGAATCACAAAACATTCTTTAGAGCTCAATCTACAATGTTCTGCACCAACGAAATGTAAGTTTCGGTAGATAGAGACTCAATCAATAGTCACAATCACTAATTATACTTTAGTGGTTACAATCATCATGCAGAGAACTTTAAAAGTCTTTCTGATCCAAAAACAAAAGCCAGAGATAAGGTGAGCCTGCTTTGTATGATGATGTTGAACTTGGACTTACGTAGAGGAATAGCAATAGACTAGTATTAGTCTGTCTTGGTATTATTAATTAAAACTTGACTAAGTAAGTAAGTAGTAGTAGTAGTCATTCTAATAATTATTATTATAATAATTATAATAATGATTAAATTATTCTTATTAATTTAATTATTATAGTAATTATTATAATAATAATTTTAGTTTCTTTTCAATTATAATTGATGTTAATAAATAATAATAATTAATAACAATCTAAAGAATTATTATAATAATAATAATATAAAACTCATAACAAGTAAATAAATAAATTATAATATAATTGTTATTATTATTATTATTATTATTATTATTATTATTATTATTATTATTATTATTATTATTATTATTATTATTATTATTATTATTATTATTATTATTATTATTATCTTTTTTAAATGAATTATTAATTGAATTTACTAATTATAATAATAAATTATAATTATTATTAATATTATGATATTAATAGTTTAAATTAATAATTCAATTGAAAAAGTAACAATAATTTATAATTATAATAATAACAATTATTTATTTACTTGTTGTTAGGGCTTTTATGTTATTATAATTGTTATTAATTATGATTGTTTTTGTATCTGTTCATTGTGGTTTAATGATTTTAAAGTGTGTAAATAATAATAATTATTATATTGTAGAGGACCGGCGCCATCTTAAAACATTCTATTAGTAAGTTCTATCTGAACAGCTCTATGTAAACACTCACTCAGTCTACCTTCTATCGATCGAACAATCCTATGTGACACTCATTAACTACATTCTTATTTTTATTGTATACACTCTAGAGCCGATAGCTCTATGTACATTTATCGTTATTATTTTAACCATGCAAACTTATATGTTACCCATGTGGACTCAGTCATGCAGTCACCTTAGTACAACCTCTTGTATCCTATTCGCACACGCTGGCCAATCAATTGTGCCAGGTGTGGCCTCTTTTGTCTGAGCACTTGTCAGTCATTTTGTTATGTAATTGCATGCATAAATACGGATGTTTGAATCAATAAAGTCAGAGTCAGCTTGCACACTCTCAGAAGTTTCTTTGTACATACAATCAACTTCATTGCGCACCATTACTCGAGTAGTAATATACAGGCAGATCAGTCTGAACCTCTGCTGGCCAAACTTAGCTTTGACTAACTTCGCCTTCAATGTTCGACCTCTGCACAGCACTACAAAAAGACAGCCGAACCTCTGCTGGCCGAACCTAGTTCAACTAGTTCGCCCTTCAAAGTTCGAACTCATTGCACACACAAAACAACAGCTAACGCAACCGGCAGCTCACTAGTTACTGAGATGGTCGACCACCATTCTCCAGTATACTAAGTCGACCTGTGGAAGGGTTGTATCGCTAGCACACAAGACACAGTTGCCATCACAAGTTCGGGAGGTTGTGCAGGTAGGCCGAGCTACCAACTCACACCCCCACAGTGAAATCCTGCACATTGGTGGCAGCAGTGGGATTGACAGACACCCACAAGAAGCAACTCCCAGAGGAAGAATGGCAACCAGGAGACGAGCACTAAGCACTGACAGGGATCCTTCCAGCCTGCAGATGATGGGGACGCTCACCGACATCCTAGACCGTATGACAGTAGCCACAGCCAGAGATAAGTTTAGAGTACCACAGTACGATGGTACAGGAGATGTGGACTACTTTCTACAACGGTTCCAGGAGGTGACCAGAGCAAACCATTGGCCGGCCGAGGAAGCAGTCATCCACCTACGCCAAGCCTTAACAGGCAAGGCCGAGCAGTGCGGTCGAGGTGAGACCACAGAAGAGGTGGCACGGACGTTACGAGCAACCTTTGGCATGACTCGTTCGGAAGCCCAAGCAAAACTGCTAAGCTACCGACGAAATCCCAGAGAAAGTCTCAGAGACCATGCACTCACGGTCGAGCACCTCGTTACGGCAGCCCACAGCACCCTGCCGCGACAGAATAGGGATGAGCTGGTAATGCAGACATTCCACAGCACTCTAGGACACACGTACCTGCAACGTCACTTGTTGGCAGTACGTCCTCAGAACCTGGAGGAAGCAATCTTGGCGGGGAACGAGTTCCTGCAGGTACCTCACCAACCACTGGGAGGACCTCACATCAGGACAGTGGAGACCGACCCCCTGGAAGAGGAGATGACTCCACCGAGAGAGACGGCTCGGCACCAAGAGGTGCAGGACCCCTTGGCACAGCTACTCAAGACCATAGAAGGACTGAGCAAGGAGGTCGCCAGTCTAAAGATGGAGAAGAAGTCGGAACCACCCAAGAGATGTTGGGGATGCCAACAGACAGGCCACACCCGGAAGGCATGTAGGACCGTCCCTTGGCCTAGCCGCCAGGGAAACGACTACCGCCCGCAGCAGTAGGGAGACCCGCTGGCTGCACACGGGCAACGGCACATCAGAAGGAAAGGGCACAGGCGCCCTCCAGTGGACCGGCAACAGTGCGCCGAGCGACTCCTCCCCTGGACCTCCTGACTAGTCCCCCCATCGCCCTACACAACCGTTTTGCCAGCCTGTCGGCCCTCGACAGCTCAGTGGCAGAAGAAACGGACGGCGACGGGACTCCATAGCAGCAGGAACCAAGGCCCAGGAGGAAGGACAAGCAGACACAAACGCCCCCACTGAAGAAGGAAGGATTCACTCCAAAGCCTGTGACACTCCAGAGCAATCAGATCGAGCGACCATATCGTTCGAGCTACTACCTACCTGGAAGGGTAGAAGGAGAGGCGGTAACGCACCTCATAGACACGGGCTGCAACACTAACCTGTTGTCCAAGCGAGTCTTTGATCGTTTACCGAACCACGTACAGCGCAAGCTGCAGCACTACGATTCCCATGGGATCATGGCCGACGGTACGAGACTTCCGTTCTACGGTTTGCTCTCACTGAAGGGAAGGATACGGCACGTCAAGTTTGAAGAGACCTTTGTGGTCAGTCAAGTCAACGAGGACGCTATCCTAGGGATGCCCTTCCTAACGAGCCAAGGATGCCAGATGGGGTTCGACCGTCCAGTGCTGGTGATACAGGGAAAGGAGCTGGCCTGTACGGACCGCCACGGGAGAAATCTCGTGTCCAAGGTGCAAGTCTGACAGGACACTCAGCTTCCACCACAGACAGAAGTGACTATTCCATGTCACTTGAGCTCCAGGGATACGTTCCCTCAGGGAGTGATTGAAAGCATCCAGGGTGGGATACCCATCGCCACCAGCGTCAACAGGCCTGACGCTCAGGGACACGTGCTGGTCAGATGTCTGAACCCAACGCAGGACACCCTAAGACTACCCGCAGGAGAGGTGATTGGCACCTTTACGGGAGTGGAAGAGGGTGGCGTTCGGGAGCTGACAAAACCAGACGGACAGCAGAGGAGCAAGACGGGAGGAAGAGAGTTACCCCCCCCATCTACACGACCTTTTCCAGCAAGCGAAGAGAGGATGCCAGGACCCATGGCAAGAGCAGCAAGTAAAGGAGCTGCTGATCGAATACCAGACGGTATTTAGCAGCCATAGCGGAGACCTGGGCCGGACAACACTGGCAGAGCATTCAATCCCCACAGTGGAAGGGGCTCGACCCATCCGGTGCCCACTACACCGTCTGGGACCAGAAAAGGAGGCAGAAGCAGAACGCCAGATCAAGGACCTGTTGGAAAAGGACCTAATCGAGCCGGCCGACGGAGCTTGGAGTTCCCCGGTAGTACTGGTGAGAAAGAAGGACGACACGTGGAGGTTCTGTGTGGATTATCGGAGGCTAAATGACATAACTAAGCAGGACGCCTACCCCATCCCCAGGATCGACGAGTCTCTGGACGCCTTGGCCGGTAGTAAATATTTTACTACGCTGGACCTCACTAGTGGATACTGGCAGGTACCCCTAGACCCGGACGCCAGGGACAAGTCGGCCTTCACCACTAGAAGCGGCTTGTGGAAGTGGAAAGTGTTACCCTTCGCGCTGACGTCAGCTCCTGCCACCTTCCAGCGGCTCATGGAAAAAGTCCTCAAAGGTCTTCACTGGAAGACACTGCTCTTGTACCTGGATGATGTGATCATCATCGCACCCGACTTCCAGACGCACTTACAGAGGCTAGGAGAAGTGCTAGGACGACTCCACCAGGCAAACCTGAAGGTAAAACCCTCCAAATGCGAACTGCTGCAAGAAGAGGTCAAGTACCTCGGACACGTAGTAAGCGCAAAAGGAGTAGCTACCGACCCAGGGAAGGTGGAGGCCGTCAGGAGATGGGAAGCACCAACGGACGTAAAGGGGCTACAGGCATTCCTAGGAACCGCCGGGTACTATCGTCAGTACCTCCCCGACTACGCCACGATTGCTAAACCACTCACCGTGATGACAGGCAAGGAGACACCCTGGAAGTGGGGACAAGTAGTTCAGACAGCCTTCGACCAGCTCAAAGCCAGGCTCATCCAAGCCCCAGTACTCGGATACCCCGACCCCAGCTTACCATACACACTGGACACCGACGCCAGTGCGGTAGGAGTCGGCGCGGTACTCTCCCAAGTACAAGAAGGCAAGGAACGCGTCATTGCATACTTCAGCAAGACTCTGGCACCAGCAGAGCGGAACTACTGCGTCACACGGAAGGAGCTGGTCGCTGTCGTCAAGGCAGTGAAACATTTCCGTCCCTACCTCTATGGGCGGGAATTCAAGCTCCGGACGGACCACGCCTCCCTCCGCTGGCTGTGCAGACGGAAGGAACCATCGAACCAGATAGCTTGATGGCTGGAGATCTTGGCTGAGTTCCGATATAAGCTCGAGCACAGAGCTGGAACTCACCATGGTAATGCCGATGGGCTCAGCCGACAGGGACCCTGCACGGACTGTAGGCAGTGCGGTTCCATCGAGCAACGAGATGGGGGACCTTCCCACGTAGAGCTGCAGCAAGAGGCTGGACAGAGACCTCAGAGAGAGGCCAGGGACAACCTCGACACATTGAACCCGGTACATCCCCCCCCCAGGATTCGGCCCAGCCGAAGGGACGGGATGCGGTAGGCCGGACTTACGCCGAGCCGAGACGGCCGGGAGAGATGATGAAGAGGGAGTCTACGGAGAGAGGAGAGAAGGAGGAGCGGGTCAACCTCACTGTGACAAACCCGGTACACTCCGCCCAAACCTTAGCTCAGGAGCAAAGGGGCTGGCAGGATGCGGTAGGCCGGATTTATGCCGAGCTGAGACGGCCGGGAAGCGTCACAGAGAGAGAATTGGCCGAAGGAAGTGTCGAGTTAAAGACACTATACGATCGGAAGGAGGCGATGGAGATCCGCCCTGACGGGGTGCTCGTAATCACGCTGCACCACCCTTCCAGAACCAAGCAATGTGTGGTCTGCCCACCAAGTAGGAGGACACAGGTCGTCTGGGAGACACACAGGATGATCCATGCAGGGATTCATCGGACGAGACAGCGCATCCTGATGGATTGGCACTGGCCAGGCATATCCCCCCTGGTCAGGAGGCTAATCAAGGATTGTGAGGTATGCCAAGTCGCCAAGAATGGAAAGAAGGCAGAGAACCCTCACCGACAGAGGATGTATGCAGGACGACCTTTTCAGAAGCTGGCGGTCGATCTAGTCGGCCCTTTGCCTTTGACGAAAAGGAAGAACCGTTGGGCGTTGGTCCTTACCGACCACTTCACCCGTTGGCAGGATGCTATAGCCCTGCCTGATGCCACAGCACCTACGGTCGCCGTCGCGCTGGACGAACGAGTGTTTGCTTACTGGGGCCTGCCCGAACAGCTACACTCCGACCAAGGGGCTCAGTTTGAGTCCGTGCTGTTAGAAGAGCTGTGTAGCCTGTGGGGCATCAAAAAGACAAGGACCACCCCCTATCACCCGCAAGGGAACGGGATGGTGGAGCGTCAAAACCGGACGCTGGGAGATGCACTCCGGACGTTGATATTGACAAAAGGCCAGGACGAGTGGGACAGTCTGCTGCCGCAAATTATGCGGGCCTGTCGCAGCACCCCCCACTCAGCAACCGGGGAAAC
The DNA here is from genome assembly GCA_945261195.1 of Cryptosula pallasiana. Lineage (NCBI taxonomy): Eukaryota > Metazoa > Bryozoa > Gymnolaemata > Cheilostomatida > Cryptosulidae > Cryptosula > Cryptosula pallasiana. The sequence goes on from OX183136.1 coordinate 34,542,890, forward strand.
GCCCAACATGTTAGTAATGGGACGGGAGGTACGCCTTCCTGACCAACTAACAGGCACGCCCCCTTCCTTGGACCCTCACAACGTCTCGGAGCACACAGCAAAAGTGCAGGAAAACCTCCAGAAGGCGCATGACTATTTGAGACGTCAACAGCAAGATATTAGGAGTCAAGACGACGAGGAGCCCGCCGTGTTCCAGAAGGGGGAACTCGTCGTGCTGGAAAACAAACGGAGAGTGAAGGGGAGCAATCCGAAGCTGCAGCCACGCTTCGTCGGACCCTACCAGGTGCTGGAGGCCTTCCCAAACCATACGTATAAGGTGGAAAGAAATGGGCAGTGGTCCATTCAGAATGGGATGCGACTGCGTCACTACAGGACATGCCAGGAACCAGTCGGCCGAGCACCCCCGTGCCGGGAGCCCGCCCTCCAACCAAATATGAAAGGGGCCAGAAGAGGACGACCCCCCAAGGCACGTCCAGCCCCCGCTGAGAACCTAGAGTTATTACCCCTACCACTGCCTGAACCAGAAACGTTACCATTGCCATTGCCGTCACCCCCACCAGAAAGGCCATCGCCGGTCAGGGAACCCCCTGGTCCGTCGCCTCTCCAGGAGCCTGGAAACCTTCCTCTTCCACAGGGGACACACCACACTCCAGAGTGGCCACCCCCGCCCTCACCTGCGGCGCACCACAGTCCAACCAGGAGACCTGAAACGCTAGGACACAGCAAGGTCAAAGTAGAAGAAAGAAGTATAGAAGAAGAAGACACACCCCCACCAGAGGTCATCCAAAGGGCACCCAGCCCACCAAGGCCCCCAGCCCTCAGTGATGAGGGCTGGCCGCCCCTACAACCCAGCCGGCTGCCCACCTCACCCTTGAGTCGACCACAAAGAGAAAGGCAGAGGCCAACAAAGTTAAATGACTACCACTGTTATGCGGCAAGGAGAGAGCCCCATGTGACTAGCACCCCACCTACCAGAACAGAAAGCAGAGGAGTTACTTCACAACCAGTGTCAAGTACCACACTGCAGGAAGAAGTAGCAGAAAACCCGGTCGAAATCGGGTGGATAGAAGTAAAACGAAGAAAGAATAAAAGAAAAGTAGAAGAAAGAGAGACGAGTTGCCACAAAAAGGGACGAGTAAGAAAGGAGGAGCAAGAGGAAACAACTCCCCAACAATGTGAACTCGCCACCGAAAAAAATAAACTGCGAGAGAACGCAACTCCGAACTACCTGGAACCAACGCCCAGCAATAAAACCGCCATCCCACGTCATCCTACCGGAACCACGTGGGAAGTGGCGTCAGAGGGGCACGTGATAGCAACTACCAATCAAAATATAGAGAGAGGTAGGAGCCGCCAACGTTCAGTTTGCCATCAACTACGGAGGAGTTCACTACCCAGCAGAAGCGTAGACCAACTGGACTATCCACTACAACAGCAACTAGAAGAAATGGCACGAGTAGTACAGCATTTAGCAGAAAAAATTGACATAACGTCGACTACAGGTGAGAGTCTACCAAATGTAACAATAGAATCACTGACCACGGCACTAGATCGACAGCAACGACTAGCAGTAACTGTGCCTCGCAAAGAAGACATGATAGCAAAGCAACCACTTGTCAACGTCAGGCGTGTTACTGTTGCAGAAAGCGAGCTGCCGATACCCAAGCCTCCTACCCATGTGATGAGAGAAATATGGCTCTGCGGGGAGACCATGAAAGAGATCAAGGAAATGTCGGTGCAAGTTGGAGATGGTGACAAATGGAGATGTCGGAGGTGTGACTACCAGCAAGTAAAGAAGAGGGTGGCATACCACGTACGCCAACATCTCACCTTCTTTTTCTGTAAATGTGGGAAAAAGAGTCCTTCCAGAGATGTTATCCTCAAACATATTCGCGTACAGGGAGGAACGCCAGAACACGGTGGCAAACACAAACCGCTGTACGAAGTCGATGCCGCCAGGTATGATGCTTTCTGTGAGGCCATGGAGTGGACACAACCCCCACCATTCGGTATACCGACCCCCTGCCTCGACAATATAGAGAAGATTCCACTGAAGAAACGGTTGGGGCAGAAGCCAGAGTTGTCGCCCCCACGCAAGAGAAGGAGGACAACTCCCTCCAGGAAATCGGTAACACCCAGACGAGAAGACCCCCAGCAACCATACAGTTGGCGGGCAGAAAGGGAACGCTCGGCGGAAGCCGAAAGACAGAGACGGCGACGTGAACATCGCCACAGGATGGAGGACCTCGATCGGGAACTACATACAGTAACTACGGACGCATTTAAGTTGTTGGAAAGAGCCCAGGAGATTAAAAGACAGATGAGCCAGCCCTACAGAGAGTAGAGACCACACCGTACCGATGCCGCCGCCATCGTTTAATTGGCCACAGTCGCCAATGGGGCGGAGTGTGTAGAGGACCGGCGCCATCTTAAAACATTCTATTAGTAAGTTCTATCGGAACAGTTCTATGTAAACACTCACTCAGTCTACCTTCTATCGATCGAACAATCCTATGTGACACTCATTAACTACATTCTTATTTTTATTGTATACACTCTAGAGCCGATAGCTCTATGTACATTTATCGTTATTATTTTAACCATGCAAACTTATATGTTACCCATGTGGACTCAGTCATGCAGTCACCTTAGTACAACCTCTTGTATCCTATTCGCACACGCTGGCCAATCAATTGTGCCAGGTGTGGCCTCTTTTGTCTGAGCACTTGTCAGTCATTTTGTTATGTAATTGCATGCATAAATACGGATGTTTGAATCAATAAAGTCAGAGTCAGCTTGCACACTCTCAGAAGTTTCTTTGTACATACAATCAACTTCATTGCGCACCATTACTCGAGTAGTAATATACAGGCAGATCAGTCTGAACCTCTGCTGGCCAAACTTAGCTTTGACTAACTTCGCCTTCAATGTTCGACCTCTGCACAGCACTACAAAAAGACAGCCGAACCTCTGCTGGCCGAACCTAGTTCAACTAGTTCGCCCTTCAAAGTTCGAACTCATTGCACACACAAAACAACAGCTAACGCAACCGGCAGCTCACTAGTTACTGAGATGGTCGACCACCATTCTCCAGTATACTAAGTCGACCTGTGGAAGGGTTGTATCGCTAGCACACAAGACACAGTTGCCATCACAAGTTCGGGAGGTTGTGCAGGTAGGCCGTGCTACCAACTCACACCCCCACAGTGAAATCCTGCACAATATTATTATTACAATTATAATAAATGTATACGAACAATAATAATAAATAAATTATTAGTATATTGTGACCGACGGCGTTAGCACTAACATTACTTTCTATTAACTTATATTATTCCAGCTACATTGTCAGTTCTATGCATACACTCTAGAGACATTTATTCTATGTACACTTATTTTACTTTACCTTAACATTCAATCTTATACGTTTGCCATGTGAGTGCATTCATGCCATTACTTTAGTACCACCTACTCTGTTCTATTGGTACACGCTAGCCAATCACTTGTGCTAGGTGTGGTTTCTTTTGTCCTTGTCTTTTATGTTACATAACTACTTATATAAATATGGATGTTCTAGTCAATAAAGTCAGAGTCAGCTTGCACACTCTCAGAAGTTTCTTTGTTCTCTAACAATAACTTCACTGCGCTAAGTACATGCACGTACAACGAATGCTCTATTACTCGAGTAGTAATTAATAAGCAGATCAGCCTGAACCTCTGCTGGCCGAACATAGCTTTGACTAGTTCGCCTTCAAAATTCGGCCTCTGCCTTGCACTGAAACAGATCAGCCGAACCTCTGCTGGCCGAACCTAGCTTTGACTAGTTCGCCCTTCAAAGTTCGGCCTCTGCTACAATAGAATAGCTAACGCAACCGGCAGCTAGACAGTAAACTAGGATGGTGATGCACCACTCCCAAGAATACTAGTCGACCTGTGGGCGGGTTGTATTGCTGAAGCGATAGACACAGTTTGCCATCACAGTTCGGGAGGTTGTGCAGGTAGGCCGAGCTACCAACTCACACCCCCACAGTGAAATCCTGCACAATATAATAAGTTATAATGAACATTCACTGTGACCAAGAAATTGATATTCAAAAAACTGTTGACAAATTTTCAGTCCTTCATCAAAGGCGAATGGAGCTGAACTATTGCATATTTTTAGATGAGAGGATCGGTCATAAATTCATACCAAGCTAAGATACATACGCGTATTCCAATGTTTAGTATATTTAGTACCATTTTAAAACTTATATTTGCGTTTGATAGTGGTGTTTTTAATTCTTATAGTTCGAGTTGACAATTTAACTGTGTATTAATTTTTAAATAGATGTGGATGGATAAACTATATTATATAGCCCATCTTTATCACCTTTAGGTTTTTGGTTTTATTGAAAGAGTTTATTTCATCACAGCAGGATTGTTCGCTATTAAAATTCAAGAAAGGTAGTGAGCTGTTTATGGGGATAATAATAGTTTCAAGAGCTGGATCAATTTTTTACCACAACTAATTTTGATTAAATATTGAAGTTCACAATTGCAAAGAGACATTTGAGCAATCAACATCTCAAATTTGAATAGCTGTTGATTGTAAGGGTCTGCAAAATCTATAAAAATCAAGTTGACTGGATTGTTTGCAAATGACAAAAAATTTACTTCAAAAGCTGATCTTTATGCATGCTTAAAAAATTTCATCTAAAAAACTCAACTCTTACATCAGTTTCTCTGGATGTTTGTGTTGCAAAGTAATGTATGTTATCAAAAACATTTGGTATCTTAGACGGCATTTCTAGACATCTCAGAAGTGACATTTCTCAAGTTTTCCGCTAGCGCGGGGCCTTTGCGGGGGAGGGGTGCCCGCACCCCACCCCTCCCCCGCACCCCCTCCCCTCCCACCCTCATTTTTAGAGCCCCCCTTCAAAAATCCTGGTGACGCCCATGCTGTCGAGCAGTACAGTGTCCCCTCTGGAGAGATATAATACTGGAGAATAGTGGATGTCCGTGGTAACCAGACCGGAATCCATTACAATAGTAATAGAGTTACATAATTTTTACAGTGCTACCACATGTAAATCAGCTGTCCATTGTTGACTTGAAGAAATTTTGAAATTAGTAAATAATGTACAAAAATGAAAAAATCCAAGTTTTATAAACATTAAAATTGTTATTATTTTTATGATATCTATCTATTTTACTAAGTTGGTTAGATGGTTATAATACTTCATTAAACCATGGGTATAATGGTTGCTTTTTACAGCAGTTATAGGCTGATGTAACCTTATAATTAAGCTTTATTAGCTTTATATATTATAAATATCCCATGAACATGCTAAAAAAAACAAAATAATTCAGCTAAATTTTGAGACACCCAAAAACACACTTGCTGGGACAACTCCAAGATATGTGACGTCATTAATAAAATAACTGTGACCGTCCAAGATTTATAGACCTTTTCTTACACACTGAAGTTATCGGATAGTATAAAATTGTTAGCCAATTAGGTTGCGCGTTTCATTAATCAGACGAAAGAATTTCTGAAAATTGACATTTTTGCTTTGAAAAAACACCAAAAGTAAAGCTCCAAACAAAAAACTGAGGAAACAGATAGAAAGAAAATTCAATTCTGATGCATGTAGATAATTTTGAAGAATTAATGGGCCACCACATTAGCCATAACACGTCAATCAAAGTTGGCCTTGTTTTTGCGAAAATTCCGGACATTTTTTCAAATAATAATATTAATTTTTTTTTTCTATTCAAGCTAGCACCTGACTTTTTACACCACTGAATAGAGAATTTCAAGCGCTATCTTCTGATATAAAGAACCATAATAATCAACACTTTGAAAAAAAAATGAAAAATAATAAAAAATTACTAGTCAACAATATCGTCGTCATCCAAATAATTAATTTCTAGCATACTACCTGTCATTTCCACTTCTAAACAATTCCAGCATGCCTAAATAAATATAGTCTAACCATTTATCAGAACAAATCTCATCCGTGGAGGTTCTCTGCAAAAAATATTATTTCAAACTATCTCAGCAAGAAAAAATATTTCTTGCCCGACAAGGAACGGGGTGCGGTTCTCATGGAGCGGTTTCTGTTTCGACTGGCAGATTTACCTCAAATAAAGACCAGAAAATAGAGGAGATTCTGCTCTACACGATGATATAAAATTTTTTATTGTAGGTCTACTAGAAATACTAGAATATCTGGTGCTAAAGCCAACAACAATTTCAGCCAATCAGAATCTTGCTAACAAAAGGTCCGATGGAATTGTTTTATATTTTATACACTTTTTGATGATAAATTTGACAAAATCCATGGGAGTAAGTTTCTTAGCAGGTGTTGAAATGAATTATCAATATGTTTTATTTGACTGGGTTGGGTGGGATGTCACAGAACTCAATAAAAACTGAAATATCTTCCGATTAATACAGGCACCTTTTCTATAAAAGTAACGTTTCCTACTTAGATTCGCGAAAGCTTATTTTATCAATGACGTCACATTTCTAGCATTTTAATGGCGCTGTAGAGCAACTCCGTTTTTCAATGAAGTAAATATTGCCAATAAATATGGATGAATTTCTCATTGTTCTACACATAAAATACAATTATACTTGTGAGATTTAGATAGCTGACATTTTCATTAGCCTGTAACAGCTATAAAAACAAACCATTATACCCATGGTTTAAACTTATATTTATGTTCAAAATAAAGTGCAAGCAAGCAAAATTCCTAAAAAATGTGTTATCTACATTATTATTTATTTTAATATTATTTTATCATAATCACTTTGACATCACAGCATAGATGTAAAACCCACAATTAATGTACAAAGTTAATGGGTTCAAACAATATGTCTATGCATGAAAATAAGTTTTCCATTGTTTAGTCCATCAGATCACAATCATTTTAAGAAACACAAGACTTCGATGTTTTTTCATTGTTTGTTTTAAATAGACTTAGTTGGTTGTTTTGCTAACAATTAGTTTCAATTCTGAAGGCAATAAGTGATTGGAATCTTTTGTGCCAGTGCATCATTATTAAAACTTTTACATAAAAAAGCTAGATCAGTTCCTTTTAAAAGCACAAAAGACTTGACTGAAACTAAATGCTTTAAAGGCAAAGATTTGGCTTCAGCAGCCGAATGTGTCCTGTTAGAGTGGAGCTTAGATAGATTTTTCAATATTTTCCTATCTCTACTCCATATTGTAAAAAACAGACTTACTACAATGTTACAATGTTTTTGAGAGTTAATGAAATAGTGTTTAATTTGCTCAAGAGCTGAACTGTATGGAGCACAAAAAAATTATAACTTAGTCAAAAGCAAATATTTCAAATTATCGTATTTCTCTAGTTGCATAAGGTAAATGAGAGAGACAAGATGGTGACAAGAGATAATGCATAAAATTCTCGATCAATTGGCACAAATAAAAAGGATCTGTAAGTGATTTTGTCAGAAATGAAAACAATTGAGATGCAAATTTGATAAAAGAATGTTCAAGCTTTTGCGATATTTAAAACCTTGACTCAGAAGTATATGCATTTACTTCAGCATCAAAGTGGAAACCTAGTAGTTATTTGTATGTTGGCAGCTTTATCAAAAAGATCATTATAGATGAAAGTTGAAAACTTAGTTGTTTTATTTAAAAAACTATGTATCTAAAAGTGTTGGAATGTTTGTGGAAGTATGACACTTACATTAGCGAGAGCATGTACAGTATATAAGCGGCGCTTTGTTAGACTGTCGGACATTGTACCTGTTTACTACTCTCCGACATAAACTTCAGTAAGTGTTGAATTTAATACTTCTGCAGCTTAAAATATTATATTTGCAGCGTCTATCAGACAGTTTGCTCTCTAATGTACATGTTTTTTTTTATTGATTTAGTAACTCAAGATGTCTGCACTTTTGAATGTTCTTATGCTGGTGATGTGTATTGCTGCCGTGTCAGCAATATATGCTCAGGAAGGGACTGAATACAAACCCCCTAGTGACAGTAAGTTAATACTGCTTTACATGATTAAAACTGAAATGAACAGTTCTATTATTATATTATATATGGCTGGGTTTTGTTTCAATTTCTGTTCGCAGGAGTGTGCGAGACCAATGGAAACAAGTACGCTATCGTTCCTAACACGGGTTGCCAACAGTTTGCTCAACGCATGGCTAACTCACATTATGAGAAACTCTACTGTCCAGGAGACCTCAAGTTTGATGACTACTTGTGCATCTGTAACTACCCTAAAGTGGTCAAATGTAAAGTGTAGACTGTTGATCGAACTTTGACTGTGAACCTTTAAACTTCCTGTTATATTACTCGTGTCTTCATTGTTATGATACTATTTTTTAAACTTTACGAAAGTGGCTCATCCTGTATTAACAACTTTAACAACTAACAAATATACAAAAGAGTTCGAATTACGTATTCTTTTTACTAGCCATGATGATTCATATAGCTAACAACGACCTTTTTGTATTCATAGCCAGAAATTTTTCCAACGCTGAAAAGTCAGTAATCTGTAAGCTTCTAACACAAAGAAATAAAAACCTATTACATTAAAGCCTCAAATTATTTGCGGGATATTCTGCAACTTATGTATTTGTTAAATGTAAACTCCGAATAAAATAGAGCAATTTTTTATTATTTTTTGTAAACGTTATTCCAGGTTAATTCTTAATGCAAGTGAATTCACAATGCTCAAAAACTGAGATCGCTTGGAATTTTTGCTGCTGATTATTTTATTATTTCTTAAATGAATTGTATAACTTTATTGGAAGTTATATTTTTATAGATTTTACATAGCGTGGTCACTACTTTGCGTAGCCCAAGTCTTAGGCCAACATTTGAGGCATTATGTGTATTTTGCTTGGAATAAAAAGTGCGTTTTTTATTGGGAGTTGCATGCTCCTTTGTCAACTTGGAAACTTTTAAATGGATTTCATTCGATGATGTGGGGGGGGGGGGATTTTGGTCCTGTAAACCAGGTTTTTGTCCTGGTAAACCGGGACAAAAAACCCCGCCTATTAAACCAATTATCTAAGGAGATCAATTTGAAAGTTTCCAAATTAACAATGGGGCATGCAACTCCCAATAAAAAATGCACATCATACTCCAAGCAAAATACACATAATGCCTCAAATGTTGGCCTAAGACTTAGGCTATACTTTGCAGTAGCACGCAAGTGGTCAACGATACTTTGCACCAAGATAAGAAAGTCTATTGTGATCGTTTGGCCCCAGGCTCCGCCTACTCCGCGGTTGAGATGTAGGAATTACCATTTTGCATTGCAAGGAACTTTCGTTACCCAAAGCGGAGTTGTCAACCCATTATTGTCAAGAATTATATGAAACATTGAAGATAATTTTATCGTCTGCACTTAAGAGCTCAACAGCGAAGTAGGCAGTGCCAATTTTTTACAGGGTCAATCCATAAGCCGAATTTCTTATCTTGGTGTATACTATCATTGAAGTGTTACTTGCTGCTGCTCTACTGCTTATTAAACAACCATGTTCCCATGGTTCGAAATCGTTCGGATTGGACGTTCATTCGAGTTGGTAAGCATTAATTCGGGTTGGTACTGCTAACCGTTCCAATGATAATTCGAACTGAATCATATGCAGGAGTTGTCCTTCCTTTACAGTGAGTAGCGAGCGCAATAATTATTTTATCGTAGTGACATAGTACACAACCGCGCTCATATTACTAAGTAGTAATATGAGTCAAATTTGTGGGATGTTCACAGCATAAACTAGTAATAGTAGTAAGTAGATGAATAATAATAAAAGCAACAATTGCTAATAATTATAGATGATTATTAATAAATATAATTATAACTATAAGAAATAATAAGCAATTAATAATAATAAATAAATTAATTATTTTAAATAATAAAAAATAATAATTTTTTTGATAAGTATAAGAATAATAATGACTTAGTTTGCCCAATTATCAAACAGAGCTATGATTCAGTTTCCAGAACAAATAGTAAATAATTTATAGCTTACCTGTTGTTAAACTTGCAGAGGATTATTATATGAATGTAAGCAACCGCAGTTGGAAAATAAGTAAAAACTGATTTACAGCTAAATCGCCAGTTTAACGCCCTTTTCTCAAAAGAGCGGCTCGAACAAATTCAAATACATTGACACGAACTATTCCCATGATCCTAATGAATGCTCAACCCTAACGAATACGGTTTGATGAACCGCACTGAGCCAACACGAACGAACCAGAACCAACTCATACCAGTCACAATTCCCATGACCCGAATGGACGATTTATGAGTTCAACCCCAACGAATTCGCACCATGGGAACATAGTGATTGACTACTGAGTGAGTCATTGAATGCACTAGCAAAGATGGACAAGTTTGTTGAAAGGGCTCGGGCTGTAGCAGGCGGCTGCAGTGAAGCAGATGAGAATTCCACTTCTACTGGTAGCTGATTGGACTGTTCAAATTATTGCGATTAGCTGGTTATCAATGCTCCTGTTTGTTTGTGTACTAGAAGCTATTTGTATATTTCTATTCAGCCTGATAATTTTTTAGCGTATCATGTAAGCTTATCTTCAGCTGTTCATTTACATAATTTATGGCAAAACTTTGTGGTCATTAGCCCAGAGAGGCCAGAACTATTTGTGTACTTGTGCTAATAGTTTGCTTGTGCAAGTATCTGTATGCTGACATTATTTGAATAAGCATGTTGATAACTTGAACTGTTTGTTGTTAGTCTGGCAGGTCGCCTCACTAGTTACTCCTGTGCTCTCCCGAATTAAGCAGAGCACTGTGTCACTCAGTAGCGCCCCATGGTTGGTAGAGAAGCAGACACTACCTGCAGCAGTACTTCTCTGGACAAAGAGTTAGTTCAGAGCAACTCGATACGACTCGGTATAGCCGGCACAGCTTGCACCCTGTGTTGTAACAGTGGCTAGCAGTAAGATAAATTCATTATCTGTCTCATACTGCTACCCGGTACTCTCTCTAGTAGCTGTTCGGTAAAGATCGTGCGCAAATCCTTCACAATATATTTAACATTTGGGATTTATCTTCTCTCTAATACTAAACCAGCATGAATATTAAAGTGTAAAAGTATATGTGCATCTAGAGAGTAAATGAATAGGTTATCTTAAATCACTCGGGTTGTTTAAAGGGACTGTGTGCATTTAGCGAAGGATGAGAACTTATTTCAACTCCGATATCATAAAAAATACTTGTTGAATGCTAAGTTGCTTGGCTTAAAGTTAGTTTGCTCAAACCATCAATGAAAGTAGGAATTTGCAAGCTACAAGATACACGGAGAGCTTTTCATGTATCGACAGATAGTATTTGTTAGCTAAAACTTAATAAAAAGCGGTAAAGGAAACACCACGGCTGTTTTAGTAGTTTTAATTAACTAACAATTCTGAGCAGTAATAGGAATCCATGTGATTTCTTGGCACAAATAATGAGTTGGGTTCTACTTGCGCATAACAACAAATCGTTGATTTCACAATCAATAATTGAAAATGTAGTAAAATGGCATGTGTTTTTTAGCAGCATTGACGATGCAAGGCTTATGTTGTATCCATTGGCTCTGAACAGAAGTAAAACTGTTGCAGTTTTTAGGCGATGCAATAGCCGGCACCTAATATGACAGTGGTATAAGTAAAAAGACATAGAAATGCTCAGTTTTACCCATGTCGAACAATCAAACTACTTGGTGCTTTTTTCCCACTTGTCCTATCTTTAGCTACAGTTGTACTGGGGCCTTAGGTGGGTTAGCATGATTCGATGCCTGTCACTGGTATATGCTGCAAAATTTTAAATGTCATTTTAGAAATCTAAACATCTACTGGTGTGTTTGAAACATTGTACTTTAAGCAAACTTTTAAAACTTACTCATGGAAACCTAAAAGAAAATGGAATTGTCCTCTCATGTGAATTCGATGCTCTTGATTGCTAACCCGGTCACACTGCCAAATGTAGTTAGTTAAAGCTAGTTTAAAAACCACATATTGTATAACCCATTTAGGAGAGTTAAGCTTTTCAAACATGATCCACTCCCTAAAATACCATTGAAAATAAATATGCATACCATTTATGTTTTCCTTTTCATTATTAATTTATTTTTTCTTATAAAATTTCTACGTAAAAGTAAATTTAATTTAGCTGAAAAATTAATTATCCAGGTTTTGATAGTTTGGTGTCAATGGGGCTATTAAAACTTAATAGTGATTTTTACTTGTTAGAAAGCGTGAGATTTTGTTTCAAGTTTAATATATGTTTTAATCTTTTTGGTGTATTTTTTGCAAGATAGTTCTAAAAATTGTTGTGTATTAGATTGTCCACATATACATTGTTCTGTATCTAAAATGTACATAAAGAATAGAACTACCCGGTGGTAGCGACAGGTAGAGGAAGATTATGCCATCACTACTCTATGGGTACAATGGAATTTTATAAATTGATGCAGAAAATCACTTTCAGGTGAGACTTGCATGATCACTTTAACCATAAATTTTGTCTAAGCAGGTTCAACCACATTAGCTTATTTGTTTTGGAGTTATGTTCTTTTCGTAATAGAAAGAATTTTTGTTATTGGTGAAAAACTCATAATATGTAATACATATAGTACTTATTTTTAATACCTATATAATTGTTCACTATTTTTTTTTTCAAGAGCAGATGTCGTAAATGATCGCTTTTATTATAACTAACATATAATTATTTTTGTTAGAGGGGAAGTTAAAATATAATAATTAGCAATAAAGTCAAATAAATTTTTTTAATTAATAATGCTAACAATAAAGGTTCTAAATTGCATTTTTTTTTAATGCTTTACCAATTCTTTCATCATAAATGTGTTCAAAAGTGCTTTCAAAATGCTCCAAAAATTTATTATTTGCAATCAGAAATAAAACTTGAGATGTTAGCATTCCAGTAATTGTAGTAATCATAAAAAAGCAAGGTTTTGACAAAAAAATTGGACAAAAACTTTAAAATATATAGGCTTGGATTAGAAACGTTATAAAATGAACAACCTCTTGAAAGGTAAAATCTGTGTTCAGTGTGAAAGTCAGAAAATACCATTTCGCGCCAAAATTGGGGGATTTTTTTCTGTTTTTGTCAAATAGGTTTGCTGTGATTCAAAAATGACTACAGAGTGGAAACAGATAGTGTTAAGGTGGTGAGACTCTGGTGAAGGAGAAAAATGTTTTTTGCAATTGAACCAATTGTTTTTTATCAACCGTGCGAAAAGAATAGCTGTATTTTGAGAAATTAAATGTCAGAATTTTAGGCACCAAGTTATTTGATTGATATACTAAAAGCCTTTGTGGATGCCAAAAAAAGAACAGCTGCAAGCTTATTCTGATGCATTAAAACATCTGCATTGCTTTAACTCCAAAGATAAGAAAAAAATTTCGCCAGGTTGGTGAGTTTTTATTAATGTTTTTTTGATGACTGATGCTCATCAGATTGTTTATGAATCTACAAAAGGACTATTCCCACTAATTAGAACTTATTAATCATACTGTTTTAGAAAATCCTTAATCCAGAGGAATTTAAATAGGTCAGTAATTTCTGTGGTAAAAACATTTATGATTTGCACATTTCATCGCTCTAAGTTACTTAACCAATCATAACCTGGAGAACCAGCCCATCTCAGGAAGCACAAAACCACATTAGCCCACATAAGCCTGTGTTAGCGAGGTATGGGCACTAAATGATTGGCGCTAACCAGTGGCGTCATCAATTAAATTTGTCAGTTCACCTAGTTCACATGTTGTGTTGATTTGTGCGAGGCTTCTTGGAAAAGTGACTGCCTGAAAGGTGTAAAGAATAATTAAATTTTTTTCAAGTATTTAAGAAAAATATCTCCATGCTGTTTCGTTAAACTTTCTTGAATAAATTTATCAATAAAATTGTTTCCTACAATATATGCTTTGCATTTGTATTAATATAATTTTTTTAAGTTATTTTATCCTTGAAATATGTAGTGTAAATAAGTATTTTCTAATCCACTAGTTGATAAAAAAAAATTTAAGTAATCAAAGCAAAATAATCAGGTTTTGTGTTGTCAAGCCAACAGCAGATTTTAATTTTTACAAACTGAAATAAAAAAGACTAAAACTTTTTAGTTTATAGAACTTTCCATCTAAACTTATAAAAAATACTACTTGTTACACAGATTTGACTAATATTTCATAATAAAATACATCAGTAGTGATACATATTAACATTATATTTGTGTATCTAGAAAGTAAACCTTAAAGCTATTAAATGCATTTTATGCACTTCTTATTCTGTCCACTCATTCGCTAAGTAATCTTTCTACTTCCAGTATCAACTCTCTTTTTCTGTCTTCTGATGTTTCAGCTTCTAAAATAGATGAAATAAATTTGGTTAACAAAAGTTGTAAAACAGGTTACTGAAAAAAAATCATATTCAGGTTGGTTGGCAAAACATTGATTGACAGCAAATACATGGTAAAGGAACCAGATATTTAATGATTCCAAAAAGCGCTTATATAATAGGCCGGTTTACCGTTCTATTTATTGCACCTGAAAATGACAGAACTATTGGATGTTTTCTACCAACTTCTTGAGATAATGAATCAGCCAGACACTATTGATCTTCGGTAAAATACCTAATAGCGAATCATCTCAAGTTTTATGATGGACTCGACCCACTCACTAATCATTTTAAGTTATTCATGGGGTAAACAGGTTTAATAAGCCTTGGTTAATTTGACAACTACCTAATTAATAGGTTCAGTTAATCTTTGACAGGTTGGGTTGCCTGAAGCTTGACGCTTAGCTCTAGGGTGTGTTAGTGTCTGCCAATGCAAACCAACATGAGCAACGTTTTCAATTTAAAACTAAGAAAAAACACAAAAGATTTGGTTATTTTTTAATTCTTAGATCATTAAAAGATACTATTTGTATTTGTATTTTATGAGTATGTACAAGGTTGGAAAAAAGTTATAAACTGTTTTATTCACTTAACTTTTCTCAAGTCTGTTGCCTGAATGATATAAAAGCATTAGATGCAACCAAATTAACAAACACACTAAAGCATTTGAACAGATTTGAGTTTAATTATCAGCATACCTGATTTGGTTGTATCTGGCTCTTCAGATGCTTTTGCTGACTTTGTTGGCTGCTCAGAATTGGCCGACCCAGCTGTAAGTACAAATATGGCAAGCTCAAGAATTACCGAGTAGAATCAATGTAAGACAATCTTTAGCTACTTGAATGCACACTAAATGGAGTGGAAAACCTACAAAGTCATGCAATAGATCTAGGTGCTAGGTAGAATACAACCTTCTACTTACATTTTACTGTGGTAGTCTCTGATTTACTAGTGCTAGCTTCTGCAGCTGATGTTGGTAGAGCTGTGATGGGTTGTGCTGTGGTTTCTGCTTCTGTTGTAGCTTCAGTAGTTGTTGTTGGTGCAGCTGTAGTTGTTGTTGCTGGAGCAGCTGTAGTGGTCGTTGTTGTTGCTGGAGCAGCTGTAGTTGTTGTTGTTGTTGCTGGAGCAGCTGTTGTTGTTGTTGCTGGCGCAGCTGTAGTTGTTGTTGTTGTTACTGGAGCAGCTGTTGTTGTTGTTGCTGGAGCAGCTGTAGTTGTTGTTGTTGTTGTTGCTGGAGCAGCTGTAGTTGTTGTTGTTGTTGCTGGAGCAGCTGTAGTTGTTGTTGTTGTTGCTGGAGCAGCTGTAGTTGTTGTTGTTGTTGCTGGAGCAGCTGTAGTTGTAGGTTTTGTGGTTGCTGAGTCTGCTGCTTTAGGTTGCAGGTTGAAGTTACCACCATTAAGATCTGCTTCAATCTTCTGAGACAGGAGACTGTTCAACCCCTGAGCTTTTAAGATCTGAATGAAGTTTGATACCAGTAAAAAATAAATCTGAATGAATAATGTTCAACTCTGGTTTGTATTTACTTCAGATTTTACCCTGTATATGAACAATATATTACTATGAACAGATTTTCATTTTTCAAGTTTAAAGTCACAGTTCTGGTACAAACAATAACTAGATTGTCACTAAAGTGTTCAAGGAAACAGTAAGTAACCTAATTTACCTTTACAAGAAATGGAGGCAAAATATCCGCAACATCAATTTCAACTTTGATCAATCCATTGAGATTTAGGCCACCTTCAGCATTCTGCAACGATCACACAAAAGAATAGATTATAATTAATTCTGTCTCAAAACTTGTGATAGTAATTAGAAAATTGTGGAATCGGAAAGTATGCATAAAAGCTTCTTCCAATGCTATGGACAGCATAGTCGAACTACAAAATGTGAATGTTATTATTACAGTTCATGCAGTAGAACTAGTAACAAAAATATTTTTAGATATAGCAGTAGCCGGGGCAAAATCGTAGCATTAGTAGTAGCGTTAAGAATAATGGTAATAGTTACAATATCAATAGTAGCTGCAAGGCAGCAGTGATTGGGATAGCCTCGCATCGGGAGTAACAGTAGCAGTTTGTACCAGGAGGTAAAATAGCGACCTCTGGTGGGATGGCAGTCATAGTTATTGCAGCATTAGTATTAGTACTAGCAGTAGAAGTAGATGTACTATAACTTACAGTGGTAGGAAGGTTGGCTGTCAAGCATAGAAAGGTTACTCCTATAGAAATTAAATGCATGCTGGTGATGTCTGTACACAACCTTCTTTCTTTACTCTCTCAGATGGTCTGTTCAGTTGGCTAGTGATCTACTAGGCTATCAACCTGTACCGTCGTTAGCTTTATGTAACACTAGAGTGGGTTGGCCCATCAATCATCTGCTGTAAATTCCATGAGCGCCATATTAACTTCTTACTGGCTGTGCATGTATAGAGCAAAACAGGTTGCAGGAGTTTTCCACTGGATGCTAGTAGCGAACCCTACTAGAATTTTTTTTAGTTCCCCATGTACAAGACATAACAAATGGCCAATATGTTTTTTCTGCAAACCTAACGACTTACACAATAATGGGCTGTGAGAGACTTTGCAAATTTTTTAGGATTGGGATAGCAATAACCTAGAAATAACCGATGTGGCAGGGTACAAATATTTTACCGAGACAAAATTTCTTATTGTGTTTTCGCTATTATAGTGTGTCGAATGCTGGAAATTGCTTGCTGAGTATTTTTTGCATTGCATTTGAGACTATGTCGTTCTGTGGTATTTTCTGCCAATTTAAGATTTAAACCTGCAATAGATGTACCTTACATTTTAATTTAAAAAACCTGGCAAGTAAGTTATTTATTTATATTATTAACCAGTCACCTGCGAGAATATGAACAGCTGTCTAACGAATAGACAAAAGTTTCACCTGTGTATCAGTGAGTTTTTTTACCTTCACAGAAGTCCAAAATTACAGATGCTAGATTTAAAAAATTGATCATTACTAGTGGAGAGGGTGTTGTGGTGACAATATTGTATCGATATATGCCTTAGGCTTGCAAGTATTGGATTTTTTACCTACATACTTTATTTCATAAGCTCAAATTTTGCTAAAGGCCAAATACGTTACGAAAACCAGTGAATTTTCATCAGAACCGCATGACCTAAATAAAAGTCTCCTGAAAAATGGCTGAAAAGAGCCAAAGATTTGAGTCCCACGAACCGATATTCTTCCTCCCTTGTTGAGATTTTTTGGGAAGTCAGCAAGTTGATATTACTCAGCAATATGTACCAACTCACTGTTAATAAGTGATTTATTTTTCATTAAAGTGTCAGTAAATAAATTTTAAACCAAATGCTTGATTTGAATTCGATAGACTTATAAATTTTGAGTAAGACAAAAATGCTAATTTTTAATGAAATGAAGAAAAAATACTCAACTGGATTTATCATTTATACAGTATAGAATAAATTTCCATCACAATAGTTTCAGATAAAGCAAGTCTCCAAAAATCAGTTTTTCATCATCTCACGTGCTATACTAGTATTTTTAGAAAATACGAGAGTGCTAGTAAACAGCACAGCAGAACAATGAGCTTCTGGAGGCCCTGTACGTAAAACAACTTAATTGAATTCGGTAGACCTAGAATTCATGTTAATCAAATCCACAGCTGGTCCCAGGAGTATAAGTCAACAAGCCAAGAATCCACGGGAGTCTCTGAGATACAAAAAACTTTCTGGAGGTTCTCTACTAATGTGGCTATATCTCCATTTACGTTTTGAAATTAGTTTTTATTTAGATGGCTATGGGCTCATTTGAATGTCAATTCGATAATAGCTAGATATTTTTTAGCCTGCCAGGAGTTTCTTACCGTTGACAAACCAAAACTGACATTGTTACCATGGTTACCAAATGGTAGCAACTTTTGGATATCCTGTTTATGAGCACACTGATGGTTGGCATCATACAGCGTACTCAGATATTCTGCAGTCGCTGATTCCATCTTGAAATTAAAATAGCATCCACAAAAAAAAACTTGCTTGTTATACAGAATTTTATTGTGAGATTTGTTTGTTGTGTAGGGTTAAAAAAGATTCTTGCTATTTATCGTCATCATTGAAGAAACAATCACAGTAGCCAGTTGTTGTGCTTCTGTTTATTGTGGCTACATTCAAGAACAATTTGAAAATTTTTTTATGAAAACTAATGCTGGTTTCCTTGCACAGTTGCTGTTAAAAATGATGTTCTGTAGCAGGTTTGGTCATTTGGTTAAAAAATACATTTTTTTTCAATCAAGAACTAAGTTTTTATGTTCATGACTAGTTTAGTTACTTTATCTCCTCAGTTTGTATACAAAACTTTGCCTTAAAAGCTATAATATTAGGAAAATATGATTAATGCTTTATTGTTATGGAAATATCTGTTCTGCAGAGCAATCATGATTTTTTACATGAGTTTTATTTAGGATTCTTTCAAATCGATAATAATAGTAGTAATCTAAATGTTGTATTTCGTATTTCCGTTTCACAATTCTAGTGTTGCTCTATTTGACATGCTTTTGAAATCAAAGCAAAAAAAAATTTTATCCGTTATAAAGTATGTACACCACATAACTCTGCGGCTTACTATTCCAATGTCAAAAGAAAGCAGCTAGTCACATTTCTGCATAACAAACTACTAAATTGTTTTTATAGTATATTCTACAAATACAAGTTATTTTAAGAATTTTAAAGTTTAATGTTAGATTTAGTTTGATTCTATTTTTTGTATAAGCAGTGTTAGCAGCAAGATTTAGAGAGTGGAATAAGTCAAAAGATTAGAAATACAATGATCTACTGAGAAAAAAGTTTTTAAAGTCAGCTCAGATTTGTGCCTCTCTTTTTCATTCGCTGAGTAGCCTTTCTAGCTCAAGCAGCAGTTCTCTCTTTTCTTCTGGTTCTTTTGCTTCTAGAACAAAACAAAAGCTGTCAAACTTGATATAAAAAGATACCAACAGTCAAAAATCAATTTCTAAAGCATGTTGATGTAGTTTATCAAATGATTGCTTTACTTATCAGGAGAGTAGTCAATGGAAGTATACATAGTGCTACATTAAATCATGTTTTTATAAAAAAAAATTCTTCTAGGCTACTGGACATTGAAGACGAGCCTACAAAACTGGATAACTTCTGGTGGTGTTTTGGTCTACCAAGTCATCAAATAAACAAATAATCACAAACTTCAAATGGTGGTAAACAAACACTGTTTCGTAAATGCGTTTTATTTGTGACACTCGATCTAAGCTGGTTATTACTTCACAATGTTAATAGTGATAGTTTACACACAAAATATTAGTTTCATGTAGCTCTTTACTATGACAAGCTTTAGCAAATCAAACAAGCCGCACGCGTTTTAGAGCTATTGTACAAAGCAGTCAAAATACTGTTTATTTTATAAAGGTTTTCGTAAAACGTGAGGACCCACATTTTTATGCCTTGCAGTCTTCCACCTATGCAGACCTTAGCTTGAACTGGCAAGCCAGCAATTCATTTCTCTTGGGCACGAATATATTTTTTTGCTAAATTGTTTAACAATGGTTCTTGTTTGTTTACAGGTAAGTACCAGTGCCCTAGTCACTTTGGCAACCTATTTGTGCAATGAGTAGGTATAACAGTGATGGGCTAAGAAGACGATCATTTAATTAATGAGCGCTTTAGACCTTTGCCATGTACTTCAAAGTTGTCTGTGGCTATAAGCTTGAGACTAGACTGGTGTTGCCAAATGCTCTCGTTCAACCATATGCTAAGTTTTCTCGTTTAGGTGTGAAAAACCAAAATTACTGCCAAGTTATGAGAGTTTCGCTGATTAAATTATTTTATTTAAATCACTGTTTTTTGGTTTTTCAACTATGCAACGTGTGATGACTATTTCTCTAACTTTTATATGTCAAATAGATGGATGACCGTAACGATATTTCAGTTTGCTCCTTGGGCAGTGCATGAATGTATTGAATAACCTTTGACATGGATATATTAATATCTCACACAAAACCGGTACGCTTTGTTCATTAAATTTATAAGACTTGGAACAGATGTGAGCTTAACTATCAGCATACCTGCAGTGGATGTATCTGGTGCTTTAGATGCCTCTTCTGGCTTTGTGGTCTGTTCAGCAACAGCAGCAGACTCTGCTGTAAGTACAAATATGGCTAGCTCAAGAATTACCCAGTAGAATCAATGTTAGACAATCTTTAGGTACTTGAATGCACACTAAATGGAGTGGAAAACCTACAAAGTCATGCAGTAGATCTAGGTGCTAGGTAGAATACAACCTTCTACTTACATTTTACTGTAGTAGTCTCTGATTTACTAGCGCTAGCTTCTGCAGCTGATGTTGGTAGAGCTGTTGTGGGTTGTGCTGTGGTTTCTGCTTCTGTTGTAGCTTCAGTAGTTGTTGTTGGTGCAGCTGTAGTTGTTGTTGTAGTTGGTGCAGCTGTAGTTGTTGTGGTTGTTGGTGCAGCTGTAGTGGTTGTGGTAGTTGGTGCAGTTGTAGTTGTTGTGGTTGTTGGTGCAGCTGTAGTTGTTGTGGTTGTTGGTGCAGCTGTAGTGGTTGTGGTAGTTGGTGTAGTTGTTGTGGTTGTTGGTGCAGCTGTAGTGGTTGTGGTAGTCGGTGCAGTTGTAGTTGTTGTGGTTGTTGTTGTTCTTGATGGTGCAAATGCAGATGTAGGTTTTGTAGTTCCTGAGTCTGCCCCTTTAAGTTGCAGGTTGAAGTTACCACCATTAAGATTTGCCTGAATTTTCTGTGACAGGAAACTTCCTAACCCCCGAGCTTTTAGGATCTGAATCAATTTTAAGTAAATAAATAGCGATAATTATCAGGGATTTTAAATCTCTAAGTTTAATTTTGCATTTTAACAAACTTTGAGTAAATTGTTTCTTGTAAAGTTTACTTTGGAGACATGTACATACATACAAAAAGTAACCAATGAAAGATCTATTGAGTTCACCTTATGGTCAATCATCAGCTTATTACAATACAAACAAACATATTGCAACTAAGGTCTTATGGAAACATTATTTAACATTATAACATGGCACTCACCCTTGCAAGAAATGGTGGTATAATATCTTCAACATCAATTTCGACTTTCAACAATCCATTCACATTTAGGCCATTTCCAGCATTCTAAAATGGTCACAGGAAAGAGAAATAGAACGTGTTGTTGACATTGCTTGCTTTAGCTTGGAAACCTGTAAATTTAGCAGTTTTCCGTGTTGATTAGAAAAAAAATAACAAGCCATAACTTTGGCAGTAGTTGAAAAATTAGTATTATGAAATTATAAATAACCAGAGCAGTTTTTTGACAAAAGTTTAAGTAGAAACAGTTGAAGAAGTATTAACAGTTGTAGTTGTAAATACCAGCGGAGGTAGGAATAGAAAAAACAGCGGCAGCAGTAACAGCAACAATTGTCCAGGAGGTCAAATAGCAACCGCTGGAGGGATGGCAATCATAGTTATTGCAGCATTAGTATTAGTACTAGAAGTAGAAGTAGATGTACTACAACTTACAGTGGTAGGAAGGTTGGCTGTCAAACAGAGAAAGGTTACTCCTATAGAAATTAAATGCATGTCGCAATGTCTGTACACAACCTTCTCTCTTTACTCTCTCAGATGGTCTGTTCAGTTGGCTAGTGATTTACTAGGCTATCAACCTGTACCGTCGTTAGCTTTATGTAACACTAGAGTGGGTTGGCCCATCAATCATTTGCTATAAATTCCATGAGCGCCACATTAACTTCTTACTGGCTCTACATGCGCTGGATAGATTGGCACGATAATGAGGTGCGAGTGAGTGTATTGAGTAGAGAATAACATGGGAGTATTTCACCTGCGTTGCTGAAGAGCAGTTCGGTCTTCAATGGCCAACCACTACATATTGCTAATCCTTTATCGTGAATACTAGGAGGTTAAAACAAGTTTGCTAGACAAAATGATGATGAGATGCATCCAAAGCTGCATAAAATAGACATAAATGTTCAAAAGAGGTTCAATAGAATGGCGATGCTCACAAAATTTTTATGTGTTAGGTCACACCACAAATTTCATTTGTCTCTGTGTCCAGAGCACTTGACATCAACAGAATTATTCAGTTGCTCTGAAACCAAACTATTTCTATTGACAGTTTTGTAATATTTGATTGCACTGCCAAATATTCTATCCAGTATGATCTAGAATTTTGTTGAATGCAATTTTTCACCTGCCATTTTTAGCCCTGCATAAACCGCATAATTATATGTTTGTTAATGACCCTTTACCTCAATAGGCAGAGGTGGATCCAAGCATTTAATGTAGAAAAGTTTTTATTTACAGAAGAGCTTCGGGTTGCGCTGCACTTTAGTTCGACAATGTTTCACCAGCAGTAGACTGCCTAAAACTGGCAGTGCCCAAAACTGCCAGTGAGTTTTGGGCACTGTTTTGTCACCACCCCTTACGACCACATGCAAAATCCACTCCTGTTTAGTCCAAAGCTCTTGATGAGTGTTTTTCTGTCTCATAAATTTACATCAAACAGTTTGCCTGGCGAAAGCAGTGACCCATTTCAAGCTTGAACAGTATTCAGCATTCAGCCATCTTGTTTCTTCTCCAATCAGAATTGTTATCAAGCATTTAGAGAAATGGAGGTAGTTAATAAAAAGGCAATCCTAATAGGGTTTCAATTTCAATAGTTAGTAGATAACAGAAAAGGGTTTGAGTGGTGACAGCATTGGACAAAGGTTGTTAAATCTCGCCAAGTTATTCAAAACTATTGGGAGATTAAGCTAATTTGCATAACTCCGTGTTGGTAATGCCATGCGCTTGCAGTACAGCATAAAGTACACGTGACACAAGCTTATACAACTTGACATTAAGGACTGTTTATAATATCACTTTACGGACAGGAAGAAGTCATTGTAATGTCCTGGCTATTTGTTTGATAACTTTATCATTTAAAGCGTTGGAACTGATCACTACTGTGGATGATCAATGAAATTCATATTTATAGACTCTGTGGAACCTTGAATTTTAAAAGTCGTTAAAAAATAATTTTATCACTTATGTTATTTTGTTGGGCCTATTGATTCAATTTTTTCGCTATTTAGAAACTTGGGATAATGAGTGGTATTTTCACAGTCGAATTAAATATTCTTTCTATTATCATCAGGTTAAATCATTAGATACACTGTTGCACAAAGCGTTTATTATCAGTCAAGCAAACAGAATGACAAATGTAACTTTACATCCGATTTTGTTCCTCACCTTACATAACTGTTTACTGTTCAAGGTTTTCTCATAGAAATCATGAGTTAAGGTCAATTGCGCCAAGGCTTTCATAATCTGTTTCAAGCAAAAAATAATGTACCTATATATTAACATCATAATCCCTCCAATGAGTGGGAGATGCGGTAACATCTATTTCCAAACACCTGAATGTATCAGATCCGGCTTAAGAATTCCACCAACAGGTGAGTGACTATCGAGATATAGGTCAGCAAATATACAAGAGGGAAAATGCATGGGAATTGTCAACATTTAACTTGCAAATAAAGCTTAGAGCATCAAAACTGCTAACTTACTGTAAAGACTTTGTTTTATACACCCCTTTATTCCTTCTCC
The DNA here is from genome assembly GCA_945261195.1 of Cryptosula pallasiana. Taxonomy (NCBI): domain Eukaryota; kingdom Metazoa; phylum Bryozoa; class Gymnolaemata; order Cheilostomatida; family Cryptosulidae; genus Cryptosula; species Cryptosula pallasiana. The sequence continues at coordinate 34,566,899 of OX183136.1, forward strand.
GCTAACTTGGAGGCCATTGTGAGCACTGTTGATGGTAACTTGACCCAGAAAGTATCTTGGACTATTTAGATTTCACTGAGGTGGCTCCCCCTAGCGGACAAAACTACAGTTATCTTTAACTCAAAAAACCAGAGCTCCCAAACACTAATGTAACATATGCGATAATTAGAGTAGAAAAGCTAATGAAAGATCTGCTGAGCATCAATGTAGGTTATATGGAAGTAGCTATTTAGTGAAAACCACTTGGGGCTACAAACCCTGCCAGAAATCGGGTATTTGATGCACAGGCAAAAGGCCTTTATATGACGCCATACCAACTCTCACAGAAATGACATTTTATGAGACTTCCCCATGCATATCTAGACCGGAAGATGTGAGTTTGCTTCGTCTTAAGCTGCTGGGTTATATCTGTTGGTAATAAATGACCAAAATTGATTTGAGTCTCAAGTCTTCAAGTTTATAAGAGTCGTGTTCTCCTGAAATAACAAAGTGGAAATCTTTAAAATATTAGGTAGCGACTCCCACCCCAGAGAAAGTTTTCAAATACTGAGGAAAACCCGTCAGTTACGAGAATTTGGGTATTTTGTCCATTGATTTATATAGGTAGACAGCCGTAGTTTTTGGGCTTTCCCAAGTAATAAAAACTTTGCTACCAGTCCAAGTCTTACCTATTGAAGCCATTTTCTGCTGGAACTTCAATTTTTTCCCAATATTTATTTTATGCGATACAGAATAGAGAAAAACAAGCAGACTGAGAAAGTTTTCAAACCATGAGAAACCCCAATTAATTATGGGGATTTCCAGAATTTGTCCATTGTTTTATATAAGCCCGCAATAATTATTTTTTGGGTTTCCCCGGTAATAAATTTTTTGCGCAGGTTGAGCGTTTTTCTCTAATACCTCTTCAAGTAAACACAAAATATAACTTTTACAATAATTTTTTCCATCATTTTTTTTTTAATTTTGGTACATAATGACATTTTTCAGCAGAATTTCAATCACAGTAGTATTACAAATCAGTTGTGTTGAGTTAAAGGAGTTATTCGTCAGCTCAAGGTCAGCTCAAGGTCAGCTCAAGGTCACCACAATTTTATCAGGATAACAATCATGGCAGTAAACTGTGTGTAATCTTCAGTACCTGCAAGCGCACTACAAGCAATAGTTTGTAACATTACGCACTCATATTTGGCGAAACATGTAGACGCGCAGTAAAATAAATACAACTTGCAACAATTATACATCATACAGGCTAAAAACAAAAACTTAATAATATCAAAATAATATATATTATTATTGAAATGATAAGCAATTATTTTTGCTGAAACGATGGACACAAAAAAAATGATTACTTTTGGCATCGCTAACATATTGATACTGTAACTCAAACATATTCGACATAATAAATTATTATAATTATTATTGCCTTGCATCAACCATCTTTGCTTGAATGATGAAGACTCGTTGTTTTTGTTGCTGTATCCAAAACTGAAATATCGATTGTCATAAAATGGCTCTATTTTTTATCTCAAAGCATACATACAACTAAGACAATTTGTAATTTTTAAACCAGCATTGTTTCTCGCTATCATCTTCACTTTAAATTTCTCGCAAAGCTACAGCATGAAAATTTTTTTTGTAATTTTCGAAGCAAGAGAAACCCGCCCACTTGTCACGATAATGCCTTCGCGTTTAGTTAGCCAAAAGCGCTCGTTATCTTTGTTCAATGAGATAGATACTTCTACTGGGCATTGGTACTCGCTGCTAGGTTATACTTTATTGCAGGTCGCTATTACGGTAGCATTGAACTAGGGATAAGCCAACTAAGTTTGGCTGCGCAGCTCTAAGTGCCTCGAAAGTAAACGAGAGAGATAAATTCAAGTTACGCTTCCTTATCTCCGTTTGTATGAGCATTCTCACAGGGGCATCAAACACTGCTAGCCTTGTAAAAAGCTGACCTTACGGGTTGAGCACTGTAGTGTTTGGTGACAGCAATCCTTTAAACATGCTTTGAGAGAACTATTTGTATCATGGCGAAGGTTGTCATCCTTGCTTAACTTTGTACTGCGCTGATGAGGCAACAAATGCCAAACAGCTGTAGTTCCCCGTTTGCGTAACTTCAAGTTTATTTTTTGTTACAAAGTAATATTTGTTTTGGCAAAGATACACATGACACCATTCAGCTTGGGTATGAATAACTTCTGGTAAAGTTTCAACATTTATGCAACATAGGCAGCTGAAAAAGACAAGCTAGGTAGACCGATTTTATTACCACCCCATCAGACTACTGCTGATATAGAGGGTATATTGATGATGAGTCTTCGGGCACTTCAGATGAAATGGGAGACGCATTGGTATAAAACAATTTCTTATAAAAAAAGCATCGCGATGCAAAAGCTATCTGTAACCATAAACTGCTGCAATGAATGCATGGACAGTCTACTAAATACAACAAAAACTCCTTAGCTGGCACTAGATACAAAGAGGGAACACAACTCCACTTTTCAGTTGCGTATCCAACCAAACCTTTGTTCAACCAAACACCCTTTTTTCAATGAAATGCTATTGCTCTAGCGCGACATCAACCTTGATTGATATAAATTCTTGTTTTCAGAGCTTCATAGAACTTGAACTCATGTTGTTTATATTGTGACTAATTTAGTATTTAAATTTTCTGAATCCATCCCTACTCTATGTATCTACGCTTGATCACTCACCACCCCTGTTTCTGCCACCCCCTTTCCTGTTGAAGATATCTAGCCCACATCTCCTCCAAGTGCCTAGTCGCTTGACAAGTGTCTTTCTTTCTCCCCATTAACGGTAGATGAAACAGTTGCAGACAAGCTCCATCCTTAACAGAGCGTACTTACAACCATTACAAGTCCCCCCCCCCCCCACCAACATCCCCTTAATTCCCCTCAGGCTATCCCCCAAGACAATCCTCCTTTTTTCCAGCAAGTTTGAAGCTTCTGCGTCAAAGCAGCTGGACTCCAGCTGAAGACTCAGCTGACTTAAAAGGACTGATTTCCATTTGGGAGTTGCATACACCTAACCTAAATGATATTGGATGACAACTTCCCAATAGAAGATGACCAAGAGTGTCGAAAGCTAAACCAAGAATACAGGTGAACTAAGGATAGCTAAATTAGAGGGCAAGGATGATCTAACGATTTTGCTTTGGTGGTGACTGATAGCGCTAGTGTGATTGTAATAAGGGTGTTGACAAATGTTGCAGTACCAAGTGTACAAAGAAAGGTAGGAATTTCTACTTTGACTCAATTTCAAAAGACAAAATCTTGTTGTTCCACAAATTTTCCTGCCCAGGACAACCATCCCTCTCAGTATAATTGTGAAAACTGCCTTAGGTTTCTAGTAAAATCATTTACTATCTATTTTGAGTTGCAGGAGTTATTAATTCATGTCGTCTTGTAGCCACACTGGAGAATTAAAAACGTTTTGAGTTATATCAACTTTGGTAACTGGTGTGTGTGTGTGTGTTGGTTCATAGGTTGGTGCTGCAGGAAGCGAAGACAGGTTTCACCATCTGCCTCCCCACATTTGCTATTCATTGCTTCACAAGAATACGTGAGTTACCTTTTAACTGTCCCAAGTCATGATGTGTGTATGATGTTTTGTTATAATTATTCGGCAAATTAAAATGAGGCAGGCTCTAAACAGAGCTCATTGATGTGGCTACCTCTTTCACTAAAGAGCTGCAAGATGTGTTTGTTTTGCATTGATTAAAAATTGGCTCATTACTACATGCGCATCATATCTAATGTTCATTAGATATTACATTCAAGCTATTTATCAATATGATAGTGAATAATGGGGTCTAGGCTCATAAGAGTACATATGACACGAGTCGCTAGAGTTGCCAGGACCAAATGAGTAAACTTGTGGAGTTGTCTCCTCAAAAACAGCCGACTGTCAAAATAATTAATAGAGCCATAATTATATTGTGTAGCTGTTTCCTGTAAAAATATTATGAAGTTGGTTAGGAGTTGTAGAGCTATAAAAGTATAATTTTTTTCCGAAATTAAAATATTTTTTGTGTCCCTATTTTAATATGAATAGTTTAACTTTAGGTAAAATAACTTATCAAATTGATTCGTTGACAAATGTTACTGTTCATTTTATTAAAAAGATAACAGCTTTTTATATACATTTGATACCACTAGCACGGTCTGCTCGCTGTTATTAGAACCAAATGACATTTGAGCAAGACCGCCGCAGTCCCCTTTGTTTGAGGCAGTAATAATTTTGAAGGATTTTACTGACTTACAACAGACTATTTGAGCTCGAAATCAATTCGGTTTAGATTGTTATTTTGCTCTTCTGTGATACTGTAACTACTGATTGCCGATAATGGTCACTATCAGGTAGATTACTGCTACAGCAGTGCTGGATCTTCTCTACATTACAGGAATGACTGCCACAAGCTAAAATCCCTTCTTCAAGCTACTGCTACCAAGCCTTCAGGCAATTAGAAATAACAAAGTAATTATCACAATATCAATTCTTATTAGCTTGTCTGTAAACTAAATTTGACAATAAATAATTTGTTTATTAAAAAATTCTAATTACAATTTTAGTAATGCTATTGATTGTAGCTGCAAACGTATCTAAAATATAAACTAAGCTAACAGGTGATTAAAAATACAAGCTATAAATGTTGTAAATCCTATATTTTGTAGGGTAACAGTTAAACTGTTCAATGGGTTGGGTTATTCATTAGCTTGCACTATTCTGTCAGCTTACAAATTGTCCGAACATGGAGCTTCACCTTTTTGCCATCAATTTCACTGCAAGTTTGGGTGAATATCTCGCAATTAATTCAGATGCTCAAATTCTGCTTTGATGAAGTTTCGATTGAAAAATGACTAAAACTAGACACAAAGTTTTAATTTCAACTGGAAGTAATCCCTCTTGGCCTCAATTAAACAAGAGCACAACGTTCAGTTTAAGAGGTTTCTTTAGGGTGGAAGAAAAGGGATTGGAGTTTGTCTGTGATGAATTTGGGGTATAACAGATGAAATAGATTTCCAAGACTAAACAACTCCGCTAAGGTTCAGCTATTTTCTGTATAATACTGAAGAAGAAATGTATCCTTTTGGCAAAAGAAAGAGGTTATGGGAGAGGATTGGGGTGAGTTGGGGGGTGGACAATGGGTAGAGGATGGGCTGTACAAAAAGGGTGAATAAGTGCAAGGAGTGGAACTAGGACAGAGAGTAGAGACGAGAGATACAAAATGAATCTGCATGCAAGTCCGTTACAATCTCATGTTTTTCTTGATTTATGACATCAAGTGACCACTGGGTGCTATTTATTTTCGAAACTTATTTATCTATACAATGCATCCATGTGTCAGCACCCTTTATATGTTGTCTGCTGCCGCTGCCTGTAGCAGCCTTAAAAAGCATTTCAAATTAGGCTTGGAATCTATAAGCATTATGATGACATGACTTTCTAAACTGTGCAAACCATTACATTTGCATCAAGTATCAAGCATTGTATTGCTTCTCTCCTGCGTCGTGTCATAGGATATTATTTCCTTTATTACCAGCTCCATAATTTGCCTGAGTGCTGTACTCTTTATATTATTGTGATTACAGGAAGCTTTTAGTGATGACAGTACGTAATCAAACTGCAGCTAGAAAACATTACTTATTCAACAGCAAAGATTTGCCACAGAAGGTCGTAAAATCTGCAGGAGGAGAAATGGAATCAAGTAACTTCACTTCAGTGAGATATTGTGTCAACAGTACAACCGACTGTGACACCGTGATGTCAGCAGTGACTTCAGTTACCAACTCTTTCTGCGCCGCTATCAACTTTCTTTTTATGCTGGGGCTTCGAGTTACCGCGAAAAAAGACAAGAGCAGCTACTACTACATTCTTACAAACATAACGCTTGCTGACTTTGTTTTGGGGCTAACCAATTCAATTTGCGCTTCATGCGTTGCGTACCAATTTTTGCAATCATCGACGTTGATACCGAGTGCTGCTCTAGTAATAGCTGCCGAAAGTTCCATGGCAAGCAAGTACTATATACTCACTCTAGCTTTTGTGGATCGATACTACGCTCTTTGCAAACCTCACAACTACAAAACATCCAAAGTTCTAAAAAACATTGGTAAACTCATCCTGCTAACATGGATTGTCAACATTGCGTTTGTCACCATCAAAATAGTTCTCGCCCCTCAAGGACTTTGCCTCATCCCAACTATTGGTGCAAATTATCAAGAAGGAGGACTTGTGTCTGAGTTATTTTCCATACCAGTGATTGCTTCATCCACAGTAACATTTGTTCTATTTGGAATCGTCATGAGAAAACTAAAAAGCTTGCAGAGACAACCAATGAGACCAGCAGAGAACAAAGAAGCAAGAACAGCGACTAAGTACGTAGCAGGAGTTTGTATATTACTGTATATTACCGTGGTTCCACTGATAGTGTACATTATCTGTGAACCTCGACTGAAGAATGGTCCTCTCACTGTCTACTTTACCTTCCATTGGTTAATAGCACTGAGCCAACCACTGTATGGAGTTGGTAACATCTTATTGTATGTTGTTTTATATCCAAACTTTCTGAGCAAGCTGAAAGAGAAGCTAGTTTCCCTGTTTCGCAGGGTGCAAGTGGCACCGAGCTAAGCTATATACAGACATTATTGTTCTTTGGATCCACAACTATACGTTGTACGTTTAGTTATAGTTTTGTTGTGCTGATTTAAAATGAATTGTCAAAATGTTGGAATTTAGGGCAGCCTTTGCAGGAATAGTTGCAATAGACCACAATAATGACTTTTGGCACATTATTCGAATAAAGCAGTCGGGGCTTTTTTCAAAGTATTGCTTTACAATCTCAAAACATTCTACTCAAGCATTGAAGGTTTCAGCTTGTATTAAGTATACAAAACTTCTGATTTTTGTTGTTATTCAGGTATGCAGTTTTTAATACTCTGGCTAATAAAACAGCTGCATTATCTGTAAAGAACGGAATTCTTTCGTTTAAAAATAAATTTTTATCTTTGTAAATAATTCGGTTAGTTTTTCAACATTGTTCACTCTCATCATCTTTGCAACTTGAGTTCTATTTTTAGTTTTTTCTTTATGTTGTTAAAAATTATGTTATCCAATGGTGTTGTTCAACATAAAATATGACTTTTTGGATCCAATGAGGAGTTATCTGCCCATTATCTTGAGGAAAAAATGCATAAACTGTTCTTGTGAGTAGTAACATATGAGCAGATCTCCCTACCAAGTGTTTTTTGAGGATTATACCTTGAGGTGAATGCAATGGGTTACGACGTTGGATGAATTCGCCGAGTTTATATCGTATTTTATTGTATTTTATTTGAGGGGCATTCGAGTGGCATTTGAGTGGCATTTAAGTGGCATTTGAGTTTTTGATTATTTTTTTACTTGTTTTGAACTTATATGGCATATAGATTTTGAATGTATGGCATTTAAGTTTTGATAATTCTACAGATACATCTACACTGAACAAATCCAATGATTAAAAATGAAACAATATGTGAATATATACATTTATTGTATAATAAGTAGGGTTACATAAAGAGAACATATTGAATATTGTGAGCTTGAAATAGTTCCAATATCATGTCAAGTGAAAAAGCAGATGATGAGAGATTTTCATCCGCTTGTATGTATCTACATATATCTGATTAAAAATGATATAATAATTCAGTAGTCCATTGTATTGAAATCAATTTTTTGAGTGAGCTCTTTATTCTACACCTTTCTTTGACAAAAAAGAGGTATTTGGTGAAATATTCTTTCATTTCATTCAATTTTCATTAATTTTTTTGCAAAAAGAAATCATTCTCTAAATGGTTAAATTTCATCTAATTGTACAAATTTACAAAAAAACCAGACTATTTGGTAAAAGATTTTTTCATTTCATTAAATTTTTTCTCTAAATGGTTAAATTTCATATATTTGTACAAATTTACAAAAATAGGGTATTTGGTAAAAGATTCTTTCATTTCATTATTTTTTCGTAAAAAAAGAACTTATCCTCTAAATAGGAAAAATTTATCTCTTTGTATATCTTTACAAAAAAACAGGGTATTTGGTAAAATATTCTTTTATTCTATTCAATTTTCATTATTTTTTTTCAATACTTGCTTAAATATGCATTATTCAGTATTTTTTTATTGTTAGGTAATCAACCTATCATACAAAATTAGTTTTCTTGAGTGAGGGTTTTATCCCACACTTTTCTTTTGATATTTTTTTAAATAAAAACAATCTCTATCTCTGAGAAGTTGGAGTATTGGGGTAGAAAACTTAGACATGATGAGAAGGCTATGGATTTACCCATTCAAGAACAAACCATTTTCGATGTCAATTTCAATTCTGAAAACTAAAATCAATGTAAATTGTTTTTCAAAATGCAATCATCAGAAAGCTTTTGTCATGATGATGAGGAGGTTATGGATTTACCATTCAAGAACAAAAACCATTTTCGATGGCGACTTCAAGAACTGAAGTATGTAGTATTACGTAAAGATTTTTTTTTAAAGAAAAAAATTGTTTTTTCAAAATGCAAAACTTCTATCATGATGATGAGGGGGTTACGGATTTACCCATTCAAGAACAAAACCATTTTCGATGGCAACTTCAATTCGGAAAACTAAATCAATGTAACTTTTTATTCTTTGTCTCCCATGAAATTGTTCAAACGAATTAGAACTGAAGTATGTGGTATTACATAATCTTTTTTAAAGAAAAAACACATCAAAATCAACAAATTACACCTCTAGATAGTTAAAATTTACAATATTTGAGAATTATTTGCAATAGAAACATTAAGCATACTTGATAATAACAAATTTGAGTGTTAAATTTGACTAATTGATTCAATGTTATTATATGAATCTTTTGAAAATAAACATTTCAATGAAAACATCATATTTAGTTTTTGACACACTTGAAACCATTTTACAGTAAATTTCACCATCAATATTTCAGAAATGTCTACTATTATTTACAAGAAAAATGCGGTATTTGGTAAAATATTCTTTTATTCCAATCAATTTTTATTATTTTTTTGAGCAAGGATTTTATCCTACAGCATCCTTTTAATTTTTTATGTTTTAAAACAGGATTTTATTACAAAGTTTTTTGATTTTCTTCAACTTTTTCTAAAAAAATAATCATTAAAATATATAGTTTTCGATATTTTTTAAAAATATATATATATAGAGATTTTCACTTTATATTCTTTTATTCCATTCAATTTTCAATAATTTTTTGAGTGAGGATTTTATCCTACACCTTCATTTTAAATTTTTTATGTTTCAAAACAGGGTTTTATTATATATATATATATATAGATTTTCACTTTATATTTACAAAATTTTGCTATTTGGGAAAATATTCTTTTATTCCATTCAATTTTTATTAATTTTTTGAGTGAGGATTTTATCCTACACCATCCTTTTTAAAGTTTTTATGTTTCAAAAACATGGTTTTATTACATGACTTTTTAAAAATAACCATTAAAATAGATGGTTTTTCAATATTTTTTTGAAAAAATATATACAGAGATTTTCACTTTATATTTACAAAATTTTGGTATTTGAGAAAATATTCTTTTATTCCATTCAATTTTCAATAATTTTTTGAGTGAGGATTTTATCCTACACCTTCATTTTTAAATTTTTTATGTTTCAAAACAGGGTTTTATTAAAAATAGGAAAATATTCTTTTATTCCATTCAATTTTTATTAATTTTTTGAGTGAGGATTTTATCCTACACCATCCTTTTTAAAGTTTTTATGTTTCAAAAACATGGTTTTATTACATGACTTTTTAAAAATAACCATTGAAATATATAGTTTTTCGATATTTTTTTTGAAAAAATATATACAGAGATTTTCACTTTATATTTACAAAATTTTGGTATTTGAGAAAATATTCTTTTATTCCATTCAATTTTTATCAATTTTTTGAGTGAGGATTTTATCCTACACCTTCCTTTTAAATTTTTAATGTTTCAAAACAGGGTTTTTATTAAAAATAATCATTGAAATATATAGTTTTTCGATATTTTTTTGAAAAAATATATACAGAGATTTTCACTTTATATTTACAAAATTTTGGTATTTTTGAAAAAATATTCTTTTATTCCATTCAATTTTAATTAATTTTTTGAGTGAGGATTTTATCCTACACCTTCCTTTTAAATTTTTTAATGTTTTCAAAACAGGGTTTTATTACATAACTTTTTTTGTACTTTTAACTTTTTTAAAAAACAATCCTTAAAATATATAGTTTTTGATATTTTTTTTAAAAAAAAAAGTCAAAAATCACCAAACTACCCCTCTAGATGAATAAAATTTACAGGGAAATAATCGTAATAGAAAATACCATATCTGGTTTTTACATTCATAAAACTACTATAGCTTACGATATCAATGGTTACAAAGCGTTTTTCTTGATTTACAGGGAAATAATCGTAATAGAAAATACCATATCTAGTTTTTACATTCATAAAACTACTATAGCTTACGATATCAATGGTTACAAAGCGTTTTTCTTGAACAATATCTTCTTTGTTGTTCTGCTGATATATTATTAGCCTCAGTGAGTAATTCTTGTATTCCGTATTCTTTTAGATCCGATAATTGACTAAAATACAAAAGTTAGTCATTATATAAATAAATTTTACCGAATTTGAATTTTACTTTTAGCTACATTAGATAGTTTACATTATATATAACAGGAAAATAACTCACTGAGTTACATCATTCAGCTCATTATTTTTTCAGGGAAAGTTCTTTTATTCTGTTTTCTTTTTACGATATAATGGACTAAAATAAAAAGTGATGTATTAGTATAGCATGATTAAAAATTAATGTGAAATAATTATAACCTTTTGTTGTTTTTTTCAACTTTTATGTGAAAAATACACTGATTACATACGAAATGTTTAACAAAAAAACTGTTTATGAGTTGGTCATTTATGTGAAAAATTAAACATTTTTGTGAAAAAATAAACATTTTTGTGAAAAATTAAACATTTTTGTGAAAAATTAAACATTTTTGTGAAAAATTAAACATTTTTGTGAAAAATTAAACATTTTTGTGAAAAATTAAACATTTTTGTGAAAAATTAAACATTTTCGTAAAATAATTATAACCTTTTGTTTTTTTTTCAACTTTTATGTAAAAACAAACTGCACTAATGACACAAAAAATCTTTTTTAATCTGAAATATACAAAAACATTCACAAATTGACCATTTACGTGATAAATCGTTTTACTGTTGTTATTTACATGAAAAAGAGAAATTAAGCGATTTTTCATTGTAAGAATACACAAAATTTTCACAAAACAACTTTTTAAATTATGGGTAAAAATTAATAAAACTTACCTATAGTGATATGAATCCCTTGAGTTATAGATCAACTTCTCAAGAGTTTGTTCTGCACAGTCTTCTTTTTCAGCATCATCGAAGAGATTGAGAAAATCTTCAGATTTTGGATTATCAGTCAGTTCCGAGGCTTGGACGAAGGCTTGATGAGCTGCGAGTACACTGATGTTGTAGAAAATTGAATTGTCTGCGTTTCGACTCAGGCCTTTGAACATAATAACTCCAAATCTTTCCGATCTCACAGCAGAAGCTATTTGATGAGGAATGCGCATATCTCCGATCAGTAATTCTTCATCTACAACACTTCTGTATTGAACTAGAAGACTCTCTTCATTCCCATTCCATCGTCTGTCAGATTTTGTTATCACTTCAGGGTTTTGGAAACATATGACACTATCTGTTGGGAAATCCTGAAGATGAGCTACCTCGAAATAAGCATTGATTTGTCTCATACTTTCTTCTGGTAGTACATCAAACGCATTCTTACACCTCAAAGCAGTTCCTGTTTCTGTAGCGGCACGAAAAATTGCTTTTCCAGTCTTTTCAACACCCATGTAGATCAAAACCAGTGGCCTTATTTGCGAGGCTTCATTAACAAGTAATCCTGCTGCTGATGGAATAGTGCTCTTCACTCTAACTATCTTTCCATCCTTTTTATAGTTGTAGATGATCGTGCAGTTCGTTTCATCATGGAGCTCGACGGTTAACACCTGCATAACTGTAGGAATTGGTAAATCTTCAACTTTGACGATGTTTTCAATGTTTCTTCTGGAAGCTGGAGATAGGGTGCTTAACAGAGAGGCGCTTTTGATGATGAGAGTAGCCAGAGTATTCAGGCTGGCGCTTTGAAAGGGGATCACAGTGCGTTGAAGAAGAACATTGTCATCAATCACCTTCTTGTCTTGTGAAGGTTTTGGTTTTTTATTCTTCAGTTGTTTTGTATTGTCTTGTGTCGACATTCTAAAAGATAAAAGTAAAAATCCTCGTTATGATTTTTTGATTTTCTTTTTCAAAAACCATGATAAAAAATTAAATTTATACTCTAAATAGTACATCAGGTTGACTTACCTCCAAACAGAAAGTCCCTCTAGCAGTTGTAGTAGATGATGTTGTAGTAGATCTTGCTCCTTCAGCTGCTAATGTCGAAGTGATTGCTTTCTGTGTAAAAACAGTGCTTCTTATATAGCTGAAATCATACCATTTATCATAAGGTTAAAGTAATGAAACATTGTTTTTACGGAAGAACACCAATGCTTTCGCGGGAATAAATACTTTATTTTCACGCGAATGGAACCCGTTGCTTTCGCGGGAATAAACATTTTATTTTCACGCGAATACAAACCAATGCTTTCGCGGGAATAAAAAATTTATTTTCACGCGAATACAAACCAATGTTTTCGCGGGAATAAACATTTTATTTTCACGCGAATGGAAACCGTTGCTTTCGCGGGAATAAAAAAATTTATTTTCACGCGAATACAAACCAATGCTTTCGCGGGAATAAATAATTTATTTTCACACGAATGGAAACCGTTGCTTTCGCGGGAATAAAAAATGTATTTTCACGCGAATACAAACCAATGTTTTAGCGGGAATAAACATTTTTTTTTCACGCGAATGGAAACCATTGTTTTCGCGGGAATGAATATTTTATTTTCACGCGAATACAAACCAATGTTTTCGCGGGAATAAATAATTTTTTTTCACGCGAATGGAAACCGTTGCTTTCGCGGGAATAAAAAATTTATTTTCACGCAAATACAAACCAATGTTTTCGCGGGAACAAACATTTTATTTTCACGCGAATGGAAACTGTTGCTTTCGCGGGAATAAAAAATTTATTTTCATGTGAATACAAACCAATGTTTTTGCGGGAATAAACATTTTATTTTCACGCGAATGGAAACCGTTGCTTTCGCGGGAATAAACATTTTATTTTCACGCGAATACAAACCAATGCTTTCGCGGGAATAAATAATTTATTTTCACGCGAATGGAAACCGTTGCTTTCGCGGGAATAAAAAAATTTATTTTCACGCGAATACAAACCAATGCTTTCGCGGGAATAAATAATTTATTTTCACACGAATGGAAACCGTTGCTTTCGCGGGAATAAAAAATGTATTTTCACGCGAATACAAACCAATGTTTTAGCGGGAATAAACATTTTTTTTTCACGCGAATGGAAACCGTTGCTTTCGCGGGAATAAACATTTTATTTTCACGCGAATACAAACCAATGCTTTCGCGGGAATAAATAATTTATTTTCACGCGAATGGAAACCGTTGCTTTCGCGGGAATAACAAAATTTATTTTCACGCGAATACAAACCAATGCTTTCGCGGGAATAAAAAAATTATTTTCACGCGAATAGAAACCAATGCTTTTGCGGGAATAAAACATTTATTTTCACACATTTACCTATATAAGAGACAACGGTTTCAGACAGAGAGCATCCAGTTCAACAACAGTGAGCAAAGGAGCAACATCTATCTACTACATCTTCCATTGCAACTACTAAGAGTTCTCTCTTCATAAAGGTAAAACTTAAATTCAATTATTTTCGCTAGCTAACACAACTATCCGAAGGCTTTATGACATATCTATCTTTAAATTGATTATAAAGAATTGAACCAATTTTTTCTGTTTTTCAGAATGAATACTCAAGACGTAGGAAGTCAACCATTGTATCTAAAGTCGGAATCTCAGCCTGATGAAAAGGTAAGAATTAATAAAAAATACTATTTAACACCTGTTGAAAACCTTTAATTATTTTAGTTATCTAATTATCGCTTGTATTTTAGAACAATAGAACAACAAATCCAATCTACTTAAAGGACTTCCTTCCAGAAATGTATCATAACTATGTGATAAATAATGATGTTGTTGAAGAAAAAGCTGTAGAACGTTTGACATTTCAAGTTATAATATTCTGTATAACTCAACACATGATGAGTATGGGGATGTGTTGTAAGAAACATGATATATCTACAGAATGTTTTGATGACATTATAAAAAACGGTTTCGAAATCGTTTTGTCAATGGTGGAAGTCGTTAATATTAATAATTTTTTAAAAGAAATTGAAAGAAGTGCTTGGAATCAAATAGTTTTCAAAAAATTATATAACATGACATGGAACAAAAAAACTTTTTATAAATTCAGAAAGCATATTTATAATTATGTCCAAATAGATAAAGCTCTATCTTTTTCTGTAGGTATTTTAGAACTAATGTTAGAAGCGTTTCATACATATTTATGAAAATTTTTTAGTTGTTTTTATTATTTTACAATATTTTGTTCAAACTATTATATTTTATATCTTACCAATTGAGATGTTAAAAGCAGTATGATATTAAGTAAATACATATATATATATATATTTGAATACATCCTTTGTTGTCTGTATCCACATCCCAATAGTTTAATAAGCACATTCTCAATCTACCATAACTCTATGATCTTAACTGCTTTTGACATAAATACGTATATATATATATATATATATATATATATATATATAAGACACTCTTGGCCACTCATGCAAATATTACCCTTTTATTTTTAGAATGTTATGGATGCTCTTTCTGAAGAGCTCCTTAGCACAGATCCATATCCAACAGAAAATAAAATGAAAAACGGCAAAACAACTCCTAAGAGAAGGAAAACTGCTCCAAAAAAGCGAATAGTAAGGAAACGAAAACAAATAGTGAGAAAACAAACTACTTCCGTTGATAAGCAAACAATGGGGAGCGCTGCTATAACTCATTTAACAGTTGAATGTCTCAACGAAAGGAGATCTAGGGAATTAGAAAAGTCTAAAGGTTCTCAAGCGATTGACTCACCAAAAGTTCCGATTTGCAAAACATTTGAAGATCTTCCTATCCCAAGCATTATGCGAGTGACTCGCGTGTTACATCCATCAAGTAAGGAGAAGTGTAGATATTCTCAAGTTCGCTACCATGATCCTTCAGATATAAATGAACTCGATCCCAAAATACTTTTCTGTCCAGTTGAAATAGCTAAAAACTTCAACTGTGATAATTACCCCCCACCGTTTAACATTGTATATTTGGGTAGAAAGGGAAAACCAAAAAATAAAAGCGTTCTTTGGTATGATGTCAGACGTGTTACCAGACATCCTCAAAGCAAAAAGAAAGCTGAAGAGGAATCACTATATATGAGTACATTGACTAAAGGTCAGCTCAAACGCTTCTTGAACATCAAGACCCTCAATAGTTTTCAACCCGGCGCTATTTTTCCTTACCAAGATGTTGTTGATAGATTCGTTCCTCATCGATTTAAAGGAGGGCAGTCGAATGTAATTTGTATCCGTTATACCATTGAACAATGTGGAGAAACGCTGTTGAAGACGCTTGTCATACCAGACAAGTATGAATCAGAAGCTAACCGATATACTCCAGGTGTGATGATCTACAGAGAAAAAACAACCCACGGAAAATTTAAGACAGAATACGATCTTTCATTTTGCTCTCCATACAATCTCGGTCGAATGTATTGGAAACAATATTGTGATCAAGCAAAGCAGAACAAAACAATATTAGAAATTGATGATGATGATGAACTTGAAGATTTTCTACGTGGAGATTTTGATGATTTTGAGACAGGATATGTTGCTGAAAAAAAATGATGAGATACATGATAAAACTCGGTGAGAGTTTTTTCTCTAATCATTGTAAATAATACTTCAACTCAATTTAAATGTAGTTGTAGTTATTTTTACCTCCCAATGTAACTAAAGCTATAATTCAAATTCATGTAAGTATTTTAACTTTTATATTAATACATAACTTTTTATTTTAGTTCATTACGAATTCAAAAGCACATAAAACAGAAGTCTCCCTTCTTAAGATATAACATCACTACATCAAAGACAACATTGTAAAAAAAGACTATGTATTAATTGTTATTACTTAATATTTACTGACTCTCGCTATATTATATGGAGAGATTTTCCCTACTTATTACACAATAAATGTATATATTCAGATATTGTTTCATTTTTAATCACTGTATTTATTCAATGTAGATATATGTCCTCTCTCTCCTCTCTCTCTCAAGATATCATATGAGTCGGAATTACAGAAAATTATCAAACCTTAAATGCCTTACACTCAAAATATAGATACCCTATGAGTTATAATTATGTATATAGTTATGTAAAAAATTATCATAACCTAAATTCCATACATTCAAATCTCAAGATACCATATGGGTTCGAATTATGTCTAGAATTATCAAAACTTAAATGCCATACATTCAAAATCTATATGCCATATAAGTTCAAAATAAGTAAAAAAATAATCAAAAACTCAAATGCCACTTAAATGCCACTCAAATGCCACTCGAATGCCCCTCAAATGAAATGCAATAAAATACGATATAAACTCGGCGAATTCATTCAACGCCGTAACCCATTGCCTAAACCCCAAAGTGTAATCCTCAAAAAAACACTTGGTAGGGAGATCTGCTCATATATTACTACTCTTGTGTCAAAAGATTATTTTGAGGAAAGTCACTAGAATGTCAAGTATAATCTCATTATACATTTGCATCAGGCCTAGTTTAACAACTAAAACTCTCAAGTAATTTACTGGAATAACTCTTAATTTTTGATGTTGTTGTAGTCCAATCGCTCACTGATGAAATTATTTGTTCTGTATTTAATCTCTGGTGTGCTATGTATACACACATCTACTCATATGTCCGATTCTCGGTCACATACTAAAACACTTCAAAGACACAAACTGGTCCATAGACATAAAAAACTGCATGGTGAGGAATATGCAATGACAGAGTTTTTACGTAAGCTGTCTTTGATGACTTAATGCAATATTATTTTGGTAATTTGAGGATAAAAAGTATCTAAAAACTAATAGTAAGTCTTTAAAATAAAACAAAAAAACTTTCTAACAGTGAAATTTGCATGTTTACTTAGCATATGCAAAGTGGTCTCCCCATCGGTAGGACAACTCTTAAAAGAAAATCACAAACTAATTGACAGCACCTACTGAAAGCTGTTAGAGGTATTGATACAAGTTTGATTTGATCTCCTTAGTTACACACACACTTATAATAACGCTACACAAGGATTTATCCCCTACCCCTAAACTGATGACATTACCATTGATGTTGAGGTGGTTGTCGTCCGTGTCTAATCAACCATTTTATATTGATAACTTCACTCTTTCAACATGTTTTCGACAAGTTTCTGCTTTTGTTTCTGCTATTTACTTTTTATCTTTGTGATTGCAGGATGGCATCCGAAATTGTAGAGACTGTTGGCATTGCTCAGATAAAAAAACAGAATTATTAATATAATATATTTGAATGATTAAAAGCAGAGCAATCATTTAAATTCTATTGTTAAACTCAAATAAAATGATATATATAGTAATGTGCACTGATTGTGCTTGAAAATTTATATAATTAACTATTATTTGCGTTTTTTTTTTTTAATTCCACATAAAATAAAATGACAAAAAAGTTATGAATATTTAACGATATAATAAGCTATTTTATGGGAGTATATTTTAGTTTCTTGGTAAGTGTTCCAGTTAGGTAAATCATTACCTCAACTGCTTTCAAGCATTTTGGTTTTTTAAACCATTCTCGATTTTTCTTGACAGCAAAGCTAGGTAAACATTTACTTATTGTACAGTTTCTTGCATTCAAATATGCGTCAAGTAGAATTTTAACTCCCGGTATGAAGAGTAGGAAATCGGTTGCCAAAAATCAAATGACACAAAATCAACCATTTTCAAATACCTAAACTTCAAAAAATTAAATAAATATTTCGTTTTGCTTCAACTTTTCCTTATCTTGTTTCAGTTAAACTATTGTTGAATATTATGATATTTGTTTCACGTCATGTCATTAACTCATTAAATGTTATTACATAATTCCTTACAGCTATAATCAATAGAACACAGGAAGTTACTATATAAAATGCGTGTACCAGTCAATATGTTACTAATAACCGTTTTTGAGTATAGCCTTTCTGCATATGTATTCCATTAGCACAGGTATATTATTTGTACAGTCAATAGATCTCGGTCTATTTCATATGCCGTTTTGCTGCACTGCCACACAGCGGTATTGGCTCCATTTAATTAACTCTAGTGTTTTGACATGTATATATAAGCTGGCAGGCATCTGTGATTTACCAACACTAAACTAATAACCATCTGTATAAATAGAGAATTCGTGAAGTATATCTACAGCAACGGTTATTTGTGTCAGTACTTGAATATCAGCTACCGATATCTGACAAGAAGAATTTATTGTAAGTATCATTTCAAGTTCTGTTAAAATAAACTTGTTAAGGGACGGATAATCAAATTCACTTGACGTTGTTAGCAACTTAATAGTTTAAGCTGAAAACTGTTGTAGAACATCCAAAGCTTGATTAATAGCTATACATTCTAATTCTATAGCTTGCTGTTGGCGTAAGAAAGATATCCTAAGGAGTGCTACTTCAAACACAAGCTCCAAGGTTTCATGAAGCCAGACAAGATGGACAAAAGTGATCAGAAGTATCTTCTTAATTCAGAGATTTTAGTAATAGTGCAGCATATGATGATGAAGAGACGGAAAGAGTTGGAGAGAAAGGAGAATGAAAGTACAGCGCACAAACTCCAAGGTCAGTCATCAACTAGCAACTACAGTTGAAAAAAATTAAAACTCAGGCTTTTCCGATAATCACCAATCTTGTTCTTACTTTAGAAATTACACATCTTGGGAATGAAATTTATCAGCTCTGATAATTTTAAGAATTAATAAAAAAAAATCTCGAAGACTTTCTTGTTAGAATTTATAATATTTTTAATATTTTAAAACATGAAAATTCTGCGGTCATTTAACAATTTACATGATAGCGGTTAAAAAATGATCAACATCAAGATTTCAGGATAAATAAAACAAACCTAGCACTCACTTTTTTATATAATTTGGACTGATTTTTTGTTTTATTGAAATATTTTTAAAATTCACCATTTGTGTCAGAGAATGATCCAAAGGACAATCATTTGTGTCAGAGAATGATCCAAAAGACAATAAAATTGTGTATTTTGAAATTCAATTGCTCCAATTATCATCCAAGCGCTGCCAGCAATAATTTTCACAAATCTAGTACAACTACTATTTAACTGATTTAGTTCTTGGCAAACTTGTTATGCCTGCGAGTTTACCATAACAACTGCTGTTTTAATACTAACAGATATTTTAGCTTTTTTAAAATTTGTTCTTAGGTCTGTTAATTTTAGTTTAAAAACATATTTTCAATGATTTTTTTTATTTATCAAGATTTTGGCTGAAGTATATCAATAACTATGGAGAAAGTTTTAGAATGACAGGTTGATCTGCCATGGCCGCTATTTTACTAATTCTAATTACTCTGGAGATGTCATTGGCTTTGTGTCATTCTGAGTTCAAACATTATTCATGAATCACTAATGATCAGTTCTTTTGTAGCTTGTTGCATCGTAATATAATACTGTTTTCAAACGATCCAATGAACAATGCTCAAAGTAAACACGGCATTGATTGCTTTCAATGTATTTCCTTGATTAAACTAAGCTGATGCTTACATATAGCTTTTATGATAGTGTATAGCTCAACTAATCTGCAACGAAAATATTTGTCCGTTTTAAACACATCACTAGTTTCTAGTACATGATGGAAAACTTGAAAAGCAAGGGGGAATTTGATACTTTAACGAAACCTGGGAAATATTGATCAACGTTGTGAAAACCAAAATTCAATCGTTTGAGTAGTTTTATATGCCGAGCTAGAAAAGACATATGAGAGAGGTTTTTTTTTGTATTTCAACAATACGAACCATGAATAAGTTAAAAAAAACTCAGGCTTTCCTTGAAGCGCTAAAACTTTTCACTTTGATCTACCTTATTTTTGAAAAACAAGCTAGTATTATTCCTTATACTATCTATAATGGTTTATGTAACTATCAGCTTACTTTAGAATACACGCAAATCACAATTGCGCAGTTTGCAGTCATTTTCGAAATCCTTGCCCGTTTGTTGAAAATTAAATCTCTATTAATCCTAAATTAATTTTGAATCTTGAAATGGGTGAACAATATGTATCGCTTGCAGTTAGCATGAAAATTTTACAAAAAAAACATAGTTTTCACAAACGGTCATCCCAATTGAGCAGAAAAATCGTTTTTTAATGGTAGACTCCTCATTCATTTAGCTCATTAAAATGCTGCCGTACCTGCGTAGGCAGCATTAACCAGCTCATGTTACATGAAGAGTTTGATGAGTGTTTGAATGAGGCAGCAAGTCCCTGGAGTGCGTGTGTATAAGCAGAGTGTTTAAATCAATTGAGTGAAGGATAATTACAATTAATGTCCTGTTTAACATGTAAGCTCAAAAAATCTCCATCTCTATTTATTGGTAAAGCCGAGGCACTGATAGACAGCAACAATATTTGCTCTGCTTCTTGCTGTCACATGATGGATATCTACTGTAAGTGAGAATATGTTTCTATGTACGAGCTGGTTGTTAGATTGACGTAGAGCTAAATTTTGAAACAGCATTAAAAAAACTCAAAAAATTATGATAGTTGATAGAAAATCGCGAACGCTCTATGTTCCGGTGGTTTTATATTCTGGTGGGTCTATGCTCCGGCGAATTTGGCTCAATGTTCCGGTGAATTGCTTTTTCATAGAACAAGACTATTGTGGAGCGTGATTTACATTTAAATAGAATGAAGTTCAAAAGGATTGTATTATTTGATTTTGTACTTGGTTTGAAAGAACTTTGATGGTAATAGTTTTATGGTTATGCAACAACTAGTAAATTATTTTTAATAGTAATAAAAACTGTGAACGAAAATAAAGTTTTATAATAAAATAATTTAGCAATAGTTAGTTGCGAAATGTAACGTCTATTTTTAATGATGTTCCACAGTAGCAGCTTTTTATGAAAAATAATTTTCCGAAACGTAGAGCCAAAATTACTGGAACATAGACCTACCGGAATATAGAACCACCGGAATATAGAACCACCGGAATATAGAGCTAGACCCTTAGAAAACTGCTCAATGATTTATCTTTTTCATTTCTCGATGCAACAGTTCCAAGACAAAAATAAACAAGATTTGGTCCAATACATAAAAGGTGTTTTTGTTGTCAATTAGCAATTTTCATTTATTTTCATGTGTGCAAAAAGATCTCTTGTTATAGAAAAGTCCCAAATTCAAAAAACTAAAACTGAAAAATCTTGCAAGTTAGTTTAGGATACTTCAGATGTGTTTTCGCTGAGCTACAAAAGTGAAGTTTTACATTTTTGCAAATTAAGCTGTAATTATACGTTTAAAATAACAAAAATGACAGAATTTATTCCCTTGCTCGACTGTTGGTTAATACCTAGGATGTCTGGTAGAGACCTTGACCAACAAAAAAAAAACTTCAGGTTACATGTTAATAAAGCCAAGTACAGCCCCCACAAATAAACAACGTACATTTACTCTTTAGAGGTTTAAAAAGCAGTTTTAACTCCTTTGCTAGTTTACCTGCGAAGTACAACTGCGGGAACACACAAACAAACATACAAAAAATATACAAATAAACCTTTCATATGTATCATTGTCTTCAATTGTTTTAAACTAAAAAGTTGTTTAGTGATTTGCCAAAAGCCACGTAGAACACAAATGAAGTTTTAAAAACCTGAAATATAAGTCACTTGTCAGCATTTTTACTTTCCGTATCCAGATGGAGATTGCAAGGATTCATTTGACTCAGTGTCCAACTCGAGTGGAGCAGAAAGTCCAAACCTCACAGGCTCTGATCTATGTGACAGTGATGTGGACACAGATGATCTGGTGTGTAGCAATACGGACACTGACACAGATTCCCCTAAACACCGACCACACATCAGCAATAAACCACCGACAAAGAAAAGAGGTGAGAGTACTTTCAATTGAGCGATTGAAATCAAAAGCAACTCGTATCGCCGTTTTAACAATTTTTTAAAAATATGAATTGAGCAAATATTTCAATACTTACCGATAGTCTTCAAATTATTGCTGTTTAAAATCTGTTATGTCTACACAAAGTGAAATCAATCGCATTTGTAATACATCGGAAGTGCTCTCAATAAATTTTATTGATTCTGTACTTTTTTTTAGAAAATTATCGGGAAATTCATGGTATGTCAGTCTATTTTAATGGGATAGTTTGTCATGTTTTATTACAATCAAGTTTAATTCTCTAGGCCAACAGATTTCACCCTGACACGAATTTTCAAGTTGGACATTTGCCAACAAATGAGGTGGAACTGGCAATGAAATAAAATTAATCAGGAATTGAAAGTTGATAGTGTTGCACTTACTAACTTTTAGTGACTGAATAATTAATGAATGCTAAAGTTCATTGTACTCAACTATTTCAGCAGGTACATTTCTCTACCAGTTAACTTACACTTGAAATGCACCTGCATTCAGCGATATCTTTTACTGCGTTATCTTTTACACGCTTGTTTAAGTTATCAATTCAAGTTCTAACTTTTCTTGTTGTAATAAGCTTCATCAGATGAGTAATTAGGTCAGTAAGTGATACATCCCACACAATATAGGGCAGCAGTAAATGCTGCGAGTTAATAAATAACATAAAGTGTATGAAAGTCATTTCTTGTCTAATACAACATAAGGAACTCATCAAGCTGGTAGCCTACCAAAGTATTTTGATTATTTAGTAGCGCTAAAACTCCGACAAGAAAACACAACTAATGATACACTTAGTTCAGACTGAACGAATATCCATTTTTAGAAATGTTACAAGATATTAAATTTTCAACAAAAACTTTTGAATGGGTAAAAGATTTAAGTGCTATGGTGTCAGTTTTTAACAAATTTTTAAACTAACGATCACTCAAAAAAAGCTAATGACCGCACTTTGTTTTGTTTGTGAAAGACGTTGCAGGTGGGTGAACACAACACTCTTCAACTAGGCGAAAATCTTGTCAATTATAAATAACTTAACTGGAGGTCAGAGTTTCAATTTCAGCGAAGCCAGTTCAATGAAGTCTCATAGGAATGAATGCCAACGTTAACGTCAGCTGAATGTATTGACCTGCTGATTGGTTAAAGAGTAAGGTCAATATTGGAGTATTAGTCGCTAGACATGATTGAATAGCTGATTAGAAGCAAATGAATGGAAATTAAGTGCATACAACTATCTGTTACTAATTAGTGTAGCGGCAGCGAGAACTACAGCAATAGCGGCAGCAGCGGCAGCAGACAGATAACAATATTTTGTAGACAAACACCCTTCACTGCTACTGCAAAACTTTATTACCAATTAAAATAATACGCTCATTTCATTTGCTAGTTCACATAAATTATGCAAAAAAATTATTAATCAATTTTGGTTATTTTGTGTTAAGCGTTACTCATACAAAAAAGTTTTAGGGAAATCTTCAAACGGTTAGCAATGCAAAAATTATTCGCGACTAGTTTTAGAATATGGAATTTAAAATGTTTATTTGTTTAATTGTTTATTTATGTATTTGTTTGTTTGCAGGCAGCTTTTTCAGGTTTATGATCAGCCGGGCGCAGCAATGGAAGAAAAGAAAGTCAGAGAAAAGAGAAAACAATTTGACAGCGATAAGCAAAGGAAGTAACGCAAGAGCTCAAATATCTACAAGTACGTACAATCTGTCGGGTTGAGACAACATGTTATACCACTTTTGACTTTGTTGGAAGCTGAACCTCTCTAATAATTTGGCACCAACTAGTTCGTATGTGATAGTTGTGTATCCGAGTTGCATGAGGTTGAGTATGGATAATCTGTTTGCAATTGTTCTAGAAAGCTCGGAAATTATGTTTAAAACAAAAAAGCAGATGAGACAATCTTCCTTAAATATTTATTATTTTCAGTTTAGTTCTTTCTTAAAATTTTTTTATACTCAAAATTTCGTTTAAAACCACCATGAGCTGTCCTAATTGCCATTGATATTTCGATTAATCTTGCACTATGCCTACTGATTAAAAATCTCTGAATTAAAAACACATAACCTATGAAGAAGGAATATTAGCTGCTGCTTCAAAATTTTTTTATTTGTAAGTTTCTACCAAAAAAACTTTTGCTGTAGCTGTTTACCACATGCTAAAAGACAGTTTTCCTTTCTAAATGGTGGTATTGCATCACCACATTAGCCTAATTCAATTTTAGCAAGATGAGATACGAAGAAATGCTCCACAAGTAAAGAATGGAAATTAAATGTTATTACTTATTTTAGGTTTTTCTTTTAAATTAATTATTATTGGAGTTGTTCTTCCTTGATCTGTTCAGAAAAAATACTAAAATGCAACCTGACAGCGTTTCATTCAAGTTAATAATAAAAAATTTTCATACTAAAAAATAATCATTTATTTTTACTTATACTAGGTGTAAATGATTGGCTAAAAGTATTCACCGATGTTAATTTATCAACGTCAAGAATTTTTAATATATAATGCTCGAACACCTGGGAAACAATAGTTTAAATAATATAAACTGGGCGGAGTTAGTGGCGCTTAGCTATCAAACATCCACACCCACACCCACACATGTGGTGTGGATGTTTGATAGCGAAGCGCCACTAACTCCGCCCAGTTTATATTATTTAAACTAGGGAAACTATGACAACATTGGTACTAGATTGGGGGGATTGTGTTCTATGTCTATGATTAATTGTATAGTAATATTGCCTCTAAGTACTTCATATCTATGAATCTAGAAAGTTTGAGTTTATTTATTGTTCATTGATCAAAATTTCAAAAAAACATATATGAGAAGCTTATGTACTATTTCATTTTGAAAACAATTTTTTTTTTAAATCAAACCTATAATTTAAAGTTTACATTTTCAATTTTTCTCCTCTACACTGTAGTTTAAAATAGTTTTAAGTTATGCTATTTAATTTTCCATAATGTTAATTACTAGTAATTCCACAGCTTTACTAAATTTTTGATGTTTTAATGAAAATTTTAGTTAGCGGTGTTACAACAGCCAAAGACATTCAACAAAAGGAAATAGACAACAGCGGGTGGCCTGGAACGAGCACTGAAGTAAACACGATGCAAATGGACTCAACTGATAATATTCTTGACCCTAAACACTTCACCACTGAACTATCAAACAAGTACCAGTCAACATCGGACTCAACAACTGAAAATCGAAGCACTGAGCAGTGCCATGAAAGTGAGCAAAGCAAAATGGAGAAAAACTTCAATAAAAGAGAAGACAACCCTGAATTTTTGAAGCCACCAGGTTTGACAATTCCAAAGATGGGATATTTTGGACTAAGCGAAGGTAATATACCGCAGGCAGTGTCGAGAGCCTTATCAGAGGAAAGTGTTAATAGGATACTGTCTGAGGAGAGCTTACTGGGGGACTACATTAAAGACATGTCACATCTATGTAGCCCTAACAGGGTGAGAAAACTTCCTATCAGAATTAAATGCGGTATTTTTATGGCAACTTTTTCTATATAATAGTTTTTTGTTGCTTGGATAATTATAATTGTCATTCAAACAGGAGTCCAAAAAACATTTTGATACAAAAAGATTGGCTAAAAAAGATATTAAATATAACATAGCAGCTAAGGGGCCGTAGGTGAGTCTGAGAGTCGCCTGTCCAGTGATTCAGCACTCCGATACCACTCACTGACAAATGTCCTTTTGTAAGGATGCATAATTGGTAAAATGGTTAATCCATCTGGCAGCCAGGCTGGATCGTGTTGTTTTAGGTTCTCAGGTTCAAGTCTCAGTCCGGCAAGAGAATTTTTTGCAGAAAACACTCTTGCCTGATTAACCATGAAGATTTTTCTATAAAAAAAAAAAATAATCTATCAAGTGTATCTCAATACTCAAACCGGTGGATATAGTCTCTGCTACATTATGTCTTACATTTTAGGTCTCACTTCAGATACCTGATACAGCTGTCAGACAATTGGTGAGTAGCATGGAGAACTTATCACTCACCTGCAAGTCAACTGAGAGCTTGTCTGAAGCGATACACAAAAGTTTACTTGACTTGAGGAGTATGACAGAAGAGGTAGATGAGGACTTGGAGTCGCTGATTAAAGCTCACGGCCATGATGATAAGGAGAGGAGGATTTCTTTGTTTATACAGGTAATAGACTAAGTGGTAATGACCGTGTAAATATCTATGTCTGTGTTAGATTATATCTATATGAGGATATGTCTATGTAAGGTTATGTCTATGTAAGGTTATATCAATGTGAGGTCATGTCTATGCAAGGTTATGTCTTTGTGAGGTCATGTCAATGTAAGGTTGTGTCTATGTAAGGTTATGTCTATGCACAGCCATCTCTATGTAAGGTTGTGTCTATGCAAGGTTATGTCTATGCATAGCCATCTCTATGTAAGGTTGTGTCTATGCAAGGTTATGTCTATGCATAGCCATCTCTATGTAAGGTTGTGTCTATGTAAGGTTATGTCTATGCATAGCCATCTCTATGTTAGGTTATGTCTATGCACAGCCATTTCTATGTAAGGTTGTGTCTATGTAAGGTTATGTCTATGCATAGCCATCTCTATGTAAGGTTATGTCTATGCATAGCCATCTTTATGTAAGGTTGCGTCAATGTAAGATCATGTTCAAAGTGATTTTACTATTGAAGGAAGAGGATGAGGTCCCCTTGTGTTTGGGTGAGAATGCCCCCCTTGCATTGGCAGAAGAGACACCAGAGTTCTGTAGAAGAAGCTCTGACGGATTGTCCTCGACCTCTAACAAATGGGCACTGATTGAGTCAATGACACAACACATGTGGAGAGTTTCGGAGACTTCTTAATGTTACTAATTAACAACTATATTATCTCTATCAGACTGTAAAATTCTTGTTTTCCTTTTGAGAGGCCATTATTTTCTACGTTTTTGCACAAAGGATTGACACCAACACACCAGGAACATCTCTGCCGTTGGTAGGAAAAATTTACCACGTGACCATTGTACAGCAAAGCCTAAGTGACTTAAAACTATAAAATGAAATAAGTCCAATGTGGACACGGCGTCACACAGAACTTGCCTGGATTTTTAGACACTATGACACCGCTTGGCTAGCTGCTGTAGTCGAGCTGTGCCACTGAAATGTTATTAAAAACAGAAAGACAATTTTAACAGTGATAGTCTTTTTTTTATTGCGGGAATATATTATAACTAAATAAATGCAATATTTTATTATTAGTGATTGTGAATTATCACATTCTGTCGCCTTAAAATCTTTAAATTGGTGTATTATATGGCCAGCAACAATGTTTGTTATATTATACGTGTCGCACGCAAATGGCAATACACAAAAATACTTTTTTTCCGTTGAGAGAATAAACAACCTTGTAAAAAATGATATTTTAAAATCCCAACATTAGAACACAAATCTTAAACACATTTTTAGAAATAATATTGAAAACAGGATGTTTTCTACAATTTAAATCATCGATTTAGTAAATATCTCCACAAAAATAGATTATTATTTATAAACCATTTAAAAGATTTTGTAGGGCCAAAAGTCATGCAGTTGTGTTTTTTTTTGTGTGTTTTGAGGCACTTAAGCTGTTGGCTGCAGACCAACTTGGTCATAAAATGAAAAGTTAAGAAGCAGCTGGCAAAACTGTGCCGTGATAGAAAAATTGGGTGAGTTTTGTGTGGCACTGTTCGTCTGCCATATTAGACCAGCTGAATATAATCACTATAAAAAAACTTATATTCTGGCATGCAATTGTTATCCTGACAAATCTAAGCGAGCCATTCGTAGGATGGTTACTTCCTTGAATATGATTCATGTGTCACATGAGTGGACAACTACCGATGAGATTTGCAAGCAAACAAACTCCATGTTTCTTACGGAAACCATTCCACCATTGAATCAAGAATACGAACGAGATAAATCTGACAAGATCAATCAGCTAGGTTCAACTCCAGCACACACTACATTTATTGTCAAAGTTTATGATCTTTTTGTAGAAAGAAAATGCAAAAATATGGCCGCCCACCAATATGAATAGAGTGAAACGACACAATATCTATATATTAATTGAGTTCTGGAATCAGCGGCTCGTAATGAGGTTAAATACTAGGTAAGATTAAACGACTGCAATGGACCAATGACATTACAGCTAGCTAGGTTAGATATTAGAAAGGAACACCTTCCACATCAACGCCTTATGAATAACATGGTTAGCAGTTTAATACGGTAATATTAGAAACAGTTGTTCAGCAAGTTCAGCGATCGATGAAAAAGATGGACAATAAATACTATTGGGCTTCATCGTACAACAACTGTGAATATAAAACTAGTCTAAAATATGAAATAAGGCTGGAGGTTGCTCTCGATGGGAGTTAGCAAGCGAATTAAAAGAGGACAACTCCGACGACACAGACAATAATGCCAATTAGTGACAAGAGAGAAATGTGCGTAGAACTCAGTGTCAACAGCACCCGCCCTTCTTTCCTCCGGAATCTGTCGGGGAGTCGTCTGCTATGACGACACTGCCACGTCCTCCAGTTTGTCGATCAGCTGTGCCGGATCCATTTAGTAACTTTTTCTCCAACATTCCTGTAGTACATCAAGCACAAAAGTTGTTCAATAACCAGAAATTTTTGTTTATTGGACTGACCAATGACAACACTATTTGACTGAAAAATTCAAAGAGCGATGCACCAAAAAGCAAGGTTGAAAACGCAAAATACTGAGGCTCATCCCAATATCAGCGATACGATACGGCTTTTAACTAAAGTTGAAAAAAGTAGCATGAAACTTCACTTAGTGAAGTTGATGAACTTCCAGACAAAAAACTTGAAATTGTCTCTGTAACAAAGTCTCTCCCAAATTCCAAATCCAAAGAAGTCTCCGTGAAGAGAAAACATTTTACTTTTAGGCGACGATACAAAACATCCTTTAGTATAAAACGGCCGGAGGTAAGATCAAACTTTGTGATGAACAAAAACTGTTGTCATAAAAGAAAATAATTTTACAAAAAAATTGTTTATGCAACTTTCAAATGATGTCATTTAATTCATTTCGTAGACTTCAAAGAGAGCACTCCGGTTACGCAAAAAAGTGACGATTCAGCGAACCGAACTAAAACAGAATCAACATTTTTAGAGAACTTTATGGGAAAAATAGCAATCTTGATCTACAGGCTCACCGGTAAATGTTTGTTCACTTTATATTACCAAAACTGCTCAAGTACTTAAATCGCTAGATAACAATGTGAGGTGACCCACTGAATGTCATAAATTTACTGTCACCAGAAGGTCAAGTAATAAACAAAAGGTCAAAAGGTTGCAAGCATCTACTATCTAAATAGCTTGTGTAACTGGAGAATGTTTCTTACTATGCTTTGACTACTCAACAATGGCCATGATCACACAGCTTGTAAAAATAAATTATATTTCTTTATATCCTATTAGATTATATACTGTCTTTTTATAAAAGTAATTTAATTGCTTTTGAGCAAAAAAAACTTAAATTGCGTGATTTGCTTGTGCGGTCAACCATGAAGTGAAATGTGGCGCTTGCTGAAATCTGTAGCCAACCAACCGATACGTCACACCCAGTGACTGTGTCAAAAGATTAGGATTCACCTGCTGCACCGAGTACAGCGGAGCAGAGAGATGCAGAGAGAGTTACTCACGTTTGGAAAGGTCAACAAACAATTCTTCTACTCCCTTGTTTAGTTTGGCAGAAGTATGGTAGTGTTTGGCACCCACTGAAGCCGCATATCTGCAACACAGGCTAACTAAGTGTAACATCGCATCTGATTGGCCGATAAGAAGTAGCAAAATTTTTTTATTAGCCAGTCAAGCAAAGAAAGAGTAACACGATTTTCAAATGGTTATATCAACAACATGAGTAAACAACCGTTAATTGGTCAGTTTATCAAAAGCTACACCAAATACTGCTTCTAATTTGTCAGTGTATCAAGAGCTAGACCAAATACTGCTTCTAATTGGTCAGTTTATCAAGAGCTAGACCTGATACTGCTTCTAACTGGTCAGTTTAGCGAGGAGAAAAGTTGATTAAATTTAGAGAAAATGTGAGGGAAGATAACATCTAATTAATTAGTTGATTAATGTATCATTAAATAGTTAAAATGGAGTGACTGGCATTTACAAAATCAGACGGTAAACCACATAAATAAAATAAACATTAAACCGAGTTTTTTTTTGCAAATAACCTAGCTCAAATCAGTTTTTACATGTACACGGACTTGAAAACCTGTTTGACAAAAGACAAGCTTCCAGTGACAAAACACCCACCATTTGCGATATTGGTATAAATGAAATACAGTGTACTCCTGATATATCAAACCCGAGGGGACCATAAAATTTTGTTTTATATATGAGATGTTTGATATATAAAACCATGACCGTCGGACTTTTTTATGTACACATAATAAGTCACTATTACATGTATTTAAGCTCGGATATTAAGCATTTTGTCTTTTGTGATTGTGGTTTTTAGTAATTATTAATTAAATAATTAATGATGTTGAAGCTGAGAATTACAAGTTACAACAATTATGCAATGATGATGTAGGTAGTAGTAGCACATGTTGTTGTATATTATTGTGTTAGTTAAGTTACTGTTAGACTAAGTTGGTTTCATTACTTCTAACCACCTATGACAACAAACGTAACAGCTACTACCTGTTACTTATTATTTAATTTATTTATGATATTATTTATTGTTGTTGATGATGTTGTCATTGTTATTAATAATTATTAACAAAATCATCATTTGTTATAACAATAATAAATAATGGGTCTCTAAAAAAATAACAGCATTATAATCATTATTAATAGGATAATAAATAATAAATTTTTAAGAAGTAGTAATAATAATAATAAATAAATAACAATAAGCAGTGAGTGTGTGTGTGTGTATCAATTAATTATTTGTTTTAGTATTCTAGTTAAAATTAGTAGCAGTAGTAAGTAGTGTACTTCTTCTTGAGCTTGAAGTTTTCCTGACTCCTTACTTGATTATTGCTCTCAATTCACACAGTGACAATAGTAATGTTATAGATGGATAGATATGTCTCTCCCCACATTTTGAATAAAGTCAACAACAACAGGTGCAGACTAAATAAGGATAGCCTGGGCATGCTCTCTAGCTACAATAAGGACCAGTTATTGTCAGTATCACAACAATAATAATATGGGGTCGACCTACCGGAACTATACCACCGAGACAGAGTGTTTAATTGGAATGATAGACCTTGACATTCATATTCCAAGATGGCAGCCCCCATGAAAACTATTTTGAGTGTTTAATACTGCAACTTTATTTTCTACTATCGCATGCTTTGGTCGAAGTAGGACACTTTTTACTTGGGCTCATGCCAGATTAGGATTTTTTTGTTCGATATGTAAGAAATCATTCAATATAGGAGTAGGTAATTACAATGCATTCAGCTGGGACTGATGCAGTTTGTTTGATATACCCGGATTTTCGATATAAAGCCCTGGACTGATAAACGAAACTATAACGAAACTATTTTAGAAAATCGCCGAGGTGCGACTATAATAGTTTCGTTGTACTGGTCACACGAGAACTATAATTAGTTCGTTACGCCTAGCGATCACTAGTTTCATCCAATGACAGAGGATTGTGTTTTGTGCGCGGGCCTAGTCATACTTTACTGCGTGATGTGAAAGCATGGAAGAATTATTATTATTTTTGATGTTTGGAATAGATTATTTTAATAAATAGCTAAGTTTGACCAGCCAGTACTATTCCAATTGTTTGATTATATTTTATTATTATTATTATCTTTCATTTATTTAAAACTCATTATGAATATAATATAATAAATAATTATTTATTCAAAAACAAATGTGCTACTACTATGGAAACCATGCGTTCGTTGTGAATGACCCTGACATTGGAGACCAGCCAATAACAGAACATAGAAAATAAACCTATTAATGAGCTTATCTGGTCGAATGGTCCAATCACATGCAAGCATCGCAACCGAAGATTTTCCCAAACCTAGCATTGCTTGATCACGACGAAACTGAATTATTCGCTCAGTTTGCTGAGCAACGAATTCGCTGGGCCTGAAAAAAATAGTTTCGTTATAGTTTCGTCAGAAATTCGGTCTCGTGTGACCAGGGCATTACAGGATTCGATATATCAAGAGTACACTGTACATCAAAACTTTCACCAGTTATAAAAAGAAACTCCTATCTATATGGAGACTTCCTCATTGTACGTAAAACGTCATTCTGGTATCTTTAGGTTGCATTGACTCAATGCATGTCATACCCACAAACCTCCCTCAAGTCAATCCTATCTTACTAACCAACAGCCTAACACAAATACATCTTCAGATGACAACTCAGCTATTTAGGGAGCTAATAACTGATAGAAATATTGGCACAGGATTTCACTTACTCCTGAGCAGTAGTGGCCATGACGGTTCGTTCTTTTTCTTTATCAATTTTATTGCCAACTATACAGAGTTCAACTGAGTCGCCTAGCATTTTTCTCAACTCTTTCACCCAGCTTTTCACCTGCATTACATAAGTCGTGGTTCAGATACAAAACAACTCTGTACTGTTACCATCAGTAAAACAAATGAATCAACTCCTTAGATATCCATGACAGCAAACAACAGAGTTGTAGGAAAGAGCAATTGGTGTTTAAACCGAAAATACATAATATTTATTTATTTATCATATGTTTATCAATGAAAATTTGGGAAAAAAAAACAAACATCAACAATGGACATTGAATTTTCTTCGTTGGTTTAAAACTAAAATATTGAAAATTAGATATATAAATAATCAATCCAATAATGCAGAGATCTCACGTGTTGTACGCTACTGTTTTGTGAGGCAGTAATTTCTCACACAAACTATTCTACCTAAAGAATCTCTGACTTCAGTGAAGCTGTCTATGTTGATCATTTTTCATTGAGGTTATTTATCGCTGAACTTAATGCTTCTCTAATCAAAACACAATCAGTAAAACCAAATCCATTTAAGGAAAGAGTCAAGTGAATG
Organism: Cryptosula pallasiana; assembly: GCA_945261195.1. Taxonomy (NCBI): domain Eukaryota; kingdom Metazoa; phylum Bryozoa; class Gymnolaemata; order Cheilostomatida; family Cryptosulidae; genus Cryptosula; species Cryptosula pallasiana. The sequence continues at coordinate 34,600,359 of OX183136.1, forward strand.
ATTCAAATATAAAAAAGGGTTTTCCGGTTTAAACTTATTCAAATGAAACAGCGAGACATCAATTCTATTTCAAGCAAAGAACCAAAAGTTAATCCCAGCTATTAAAGTACATTTGTCACTGCCTGTTTCGATAGACTGCAGCAAATATATGATCACAACTAGGACTGTGATAAGTCTATGAAGTCACTGCTAACAAGCAAAAGATAACAGCTACTGCAATATTCAACAACCGATCAAATGTCTCGTCTCACAGACTTCAACGCTACAGCAGAGTACTAACCCATTTCCTGATTTTAAGAATCAGTAACTGTTAGAGATAAAAATATTTTTGCGATTAATGTAATAAAACTCTAATCTAAAAATATATACATTGACGCGTGAATGGCAAAACTTCACAAGCTTTATCAAATGTCAAAAACTGGTCTTGTGTAACATTCAAAATACCAGCAAAGCTATTTTTGGGAGCAGTAATAATGTTCTCAGCACCCAAGTTTGCATTGACAATGTCAAACTCTAACTAAACAGTCAATGGGGAAAATCCTTCAAACAAATAATTGTAAGCATAGGAATGTACCTTTTCAAAAGAATCCTCATCCGTTATATCATAGACAAGCACCGCCCCCTGAGAATCTCTGTAATATATTGGACCTAAGGCATGGAATCTCTCCTGACCCGCCGTATCCTAGTAACAGATATTAGAGCGGTCAGCAGACAATAAGTAGAGCTTTGTGAGTTGTCAGCACTTGGAGTCAACGAGAGACACAATGTACACATGCCAATGGGTGCTTCTCTTCACTCCAAATCTGGTTTTTGGTTGACATTGTCATTAATAATTTGCTATAGCAAATTAGGCCAAATCGCATTAAAAATGCCGTGACACTGTATTTTGAGTGAATTCAACGTAATTCATCTATCATAATAAAGTATTGCCAAAAAACCATTTGAAGAGTTGTGCTCTCATGCTGTGTAAGCCGGCCATCAGCACGCTATATAAAGCTATGTTCACACTATACGATTCTCAGCAGTGCGATTATCAGGAGGAATCGGGAGTTATTTCCATGAGTTTCCACTTGCATTTCATTGGTAAATACATCGCATCAAATTATTAATTATTCTTAATATATTATAGGTTATTATCTTATATTACCAGAGATTTCAATAAACTAAAGCAATTCACTCATCAATAATAAGAAATAAATTACAAATAGTAATAAATAATTGTAAATATGTTTAATTAAAGAAAAATTATAATAACAAAATAAATAAATGATAATAACTTTTTCGATACGATTATTCATTATAATCACGGAGCATGTAGCTGTTTTTACAATATTGATAATAACTAGTATATTCACTTTAATATTTTACTTATAAACAAGACTTACAATTGATGAGAAAATACTAAAAAAACATTCTAAAATTGGTTAAATAATAATTATCAAGTAGCTGCAAGTTTCTTAAAAAGTATTAAAAATGAAAAGCTGTGATGTTGATGCTGATTGGTTAGACAGGCCGATAATCGAACAGAGCTCCATCACCACCCAATGAAAAAAAAACTGACACCGATTGTGAAATTGTTAACATGTGCACTGTTCACACTTGCGAGCAGATTTTAGACTCCGCTCACTCGTACGAGAATTGCATAGTGTGAACCCACCTTTATAAGCACAACAGATGTTGACTTGTACACAAGGTTTTATGAATACACAACAACTTACATAAGGTCGTAAAGCGATGTTGCAAAGAACTGGCTTTTGCGCACAGAAAGGGGGGTCCCAAGAATAATAATTGTGTAGAGACTTTCAAGAGCATCAAAAATTGGGCAATTGTTTCCAGACTTTTTATGGAGGATTTTTAGTTGAGTGAACAGGGGCGGATTTTCAACATATTTAATAGGGGTCTCCACCTATGTGTTACCAGGGCAGCAGTTCGAAAAAAATTTTATGGAACGGTAGGGGACGAAGAAACTCGGGCCGCAGGCCCGACTGCGGGCCGGAGGCCCGTGCCGGGGTGGGTGCGGGAGGGGGCGGCAGAGCGCCCTCCCACGCGTCGAAAATTTTTGAGAATCAACCAGTTGGAAAAAGGTGTTTTCATCAGTTTTAAAAGCAAATTTTACTGATTCTGTTGGCCAAGAAAGCTAAGTAAGGGCTATTAATGACTTGTAAAATAGAATGACATTTAAATAGCAACAATCAAAGTCAGTGCTGTATGAGTGTACACATTGGCATTATTACAAAAAGAAGAAGAAATCTTCTCTCTTTAACCACCTATGGCTATGTGAGAAAAACTGATTGTAAATTTATTCAAATCTTATCGATGTAAATATCGTATAACAAATATAGTATGTACAATAAGATATTGCTATTTGGTGTGATAAATAAATGTCATTGTCAATTATAAAAATATCAATAATAATTTATACACACGTATGTGGAATTAGTTATGATACACTACTACACTACTTAACCATTTTTTCTGCCAACTCACATGATAACAGTAAACAGAAACTAGAAGTATAGAAGTAGTAAAAATAATCATGGACATAGTTGTAGTGTAATTATTACCATCAACTAAAAATTAATTGGAACCGTTGTTGCTATTCTTTAAATTATTATAATTCTCGTATAATTATTATTATAACTCATAATAATAACAAGCATCATCATCATCATCATAATGATCATAATTATAATAAGAAAACCAAATAATATCACTCAATAATAATGCTAACGACAAGAATTAGAATAACAACAAGCATGATGATAATAATTATTATTATGATTATTAAAACCACAATTTATTATTGTTTCATTTTTATCAAATAATTAATTGGTAATAATCATCATTTTATTACCTATTTATTACCTATCAAATTTATTATATATTATTATAATAATATTTATTAGCAATAATTATTATTATCGACATCACCATCAGTATCCAGTGATTGACTAGATCAATAGAGCGAACAAGTAAATCGGGTCGGATTTTCAAAGCCCCCGAACGATTTCACAAAGCATTCAGAACATTTTCAAAGCTTCAGAATATTTCAAAAGAGTTCAAACGGTTTGTAAATCGCTCAGACATTTTAAAATGCAAAACACAAAATGTTCTGAGCCACCATAGTTAAACCCTCACATCTGAGGAATGATAGATATATAAGTCTTGAGATTGGGAGAGAAATAAACTTTAGTAAAATAAGTAGCAGTATTAGTAACAAATCAATAATTGTAAATTTTTGTGATTGGCAAAAAATTGAATAATAATAATAATCAGTATTTTTTTAGTTCACTAATAATAAGAGCTATAACTTATAATATCAAAACCAGCAACCGTTTGTCAATAATATTGATGATTGAACAATGATATTGAATAGACTGCTAATAATAATAAATAAAAAAAAACTTTGGTAAATTACGCAGTGAGCCATGTATGATTGGTAACAAACAGGAATTGTATAAAAAAATAATTAAAAAAAAAAATTATATTAGTATATAAAATACTGTATTATATATATAATTAATATAACTTTTTTTAATTATTTTTAATACAATTCCTGTTTGTTACCAATCATACATGGCTCACTGTGGTAAATTATACTGGTGAAATTGTTATGATGGTTAGTTAAATTACAAAAATAATAAAAATACTATTGAATTGATCATTATTATGACTATAATGAACAATAATGATGATAATAATACAAATTTAGTAGCTTGCTATATTATTATTATTAATAAATAATTATTATTAATTAATTATTAATTAATTATCAATTACACTGCAGTCTTATTTGATTACTATGGTTAGCTTGAAGTGGTATGATGTATCATAGATAATAATTAATAATATGAAAGCTCTTTACATGAGAAAAATAGCTAGTTTTTACATATTGAGAATAACCATTATAATAATAACAATAAATAATAATAATAAAAATTCTACCACCACAATAATAAATAATAATTCTACCACCACAATAATAATTCTAAGTGTTTTTGGCTACAGCAACCATCACCCAAGGGAGATAGTTGTAGTCAATAGTATGTAGACACTGAAATTTACAACTGTGATGATGCAACAGGGGCTGCAGATCTATCATGTGCTCATTATGCAACAAAATTTTTGATTGAAACACATAATAAATAATAAAACGCTTTGGTCATCACTACTAAAGTTAACCTTGACCTAATGAATCCGGAAATTCAGCCCTAAAGCTTCATGGTTATGTATGATGAAGTGGGATGGTCCACTCCACATATCCCGAAGATTACTGGTTATACAATTGCTTCCTGTTAGTTGCTTGCTAGGTAACAATGGAAAAATCCAAGCTGAAATCTAAACAAATAATGACAAAAAGTTGTAAACACCCATGGCAAGACAACTCTAAATTTTTTTGTTCTATATGAAACTGGGGTCGTGAGACCCATGCGACCATAGCAAAATCCGCCCCTGGTGAATATTTTAATTTATACCCCATGTATATATACCGATTAGCTCCCAATTTGCCTTACCGATTGAGGATTTCCTTGTATGTGTTTCCGGTGTGACGTAACGAAATAATCGGTAGCATTTTCTTTGAGGCTATCGGTAGGTTTTGCTCGTGGTCAAAAAAATCGGTAGACAATTCGTGATTTGACCAATCATATCACTGTTAGCGGTTTCAACGTTTCCAACAAAACTGTTTCTCAAATGCAATTATTTTTAGCTGAAGAGTCGTTTTTGAGCGTCCAGTCTTTGTTGTTTGAAAGCACTTTATGGCTAACTATGGCAAAAATACAGCGAGTTTCACCGGTATTGCGTGAGAACGGCAAGTAGAGAAAAATGTGGGAAAACTCCTTGACGTCACAATTTATCATTGGTAAACCTGCTAATATACAAACTGGCGTCGACGTGATATATTACATGGCTAATATGTTAAAAAACTTAATCAATATTACAATTGAACAAAATGGTTCTCACATCAAGTAACAGCAAAAGATTCAAATTGTTGTAATTTAGAATTCATTTGTGAAGAAAAAGACCACATTTACGTTTCCCGCCTTGCTGTTGTTGATTCACAAAAATAATTCTCAAAATTAATTGACTGAAAAAACTGGTCAATAAAAAATGTAAATAAATAATAACTTTCAGATGCATTTAAAAATAAATATGATCTAGTTTTTATGATTATTATTAGTAATTTGGTTGTGACTATTTTGCCCTCCTTGACATTACGGAAAAGACAACTCACACAAGTGAAATGCGTAAGAAATATTTGGCAATACGCATTTAATACCTTACTTTTAATAGACATGTTATACGTGACTAATAATAATAATAATTTTTGAAAGTTTTATCTCAAAAATGTCCTTAACAACGTTTTAAAGCTTTATAGGGAGAGGTGATGTGATTGCAACTCATTGGAGCCCTCATTTCCGCCATAGTACAAACAGATATATCTTCAGTCAAAGATTGCTGTGTTATATTAGCTGAAGAGACTGATCATCATGTATTTGACAAACATAAATAATATTCACAATCACGCAGGCGCCTGTGAGATAATATATACGGTGTTAATCAAGCATCATAACGGTAACAACAAAATGAAATGCGAAAAATTTGGTTTGCTAACATTGATTTGCTTCTACTGGCTTCACACACTGAATGAAGGACAAGACAATTTCTCAACAGCTTTCACTGACTTGGTACCTGCATGTCATAGTTAAACTTGAAATATCTATTTTGATGATACTATTTCAGATATATGTGGTTTCTGACCACACAATGACATAATTCACCATTTAACTTCAACTTCGAAGACATTTGGAAACACCCTATAATATCTTAGCGTGTGTCAAGAAGTAAACTGGCCAATAGTGAATTAGTCTTACTAAAAAAAATTATACTACGATAAAGAGAAAAAGGTAATGGCTAAAATCTTTCGTGAGGCAAAATTCATTTACGAGTTGAGAAAAACAATGTTTTCTGTCTAAAGGTACAGTTCACAAGCTAAACCTACCTTCATGCAAGATCCCCGAAGGAATTGATTCATGATGTAAACGAATCAGGATTTCACAGCAATATTTAAATTTCAAGAGCTTCTATACGGCTCAGAGCATCGAATTTAAAAATATTGTTGCTCAAATGGTACAAATTTCATCCAATAATTAAGCGACTGTTGGCAGGGAATGAAAATACTCGGCGGAACTTACCCATATTGCCAGACTGACTCTAGAACCATTTATGTTGAGCTTTTTTGTGAGGAACGATGCCTACAAAGAAATAAAGGTTTCAATGAGACAATCTTTAGACCTCTGAGCGAGTACACAGTCTTAGCTCGAGGATGTAGGTGGGGTAAACATAAACTTTTACCTCTATCAACGATGAAGTTGCTCATCAGTAGGAGAAAAATAGAACAAATAAATAGTACAAAAAGTATTCAGCAATATTCAAAAACGAACGTCCAACAAATGAAAATTTTATGATATACGATTACCCTAAACTACAGGATCACCTTTGTAAGAAGGTATTTAAAAGTGTGGGCATGTAAATAACAACCATGTATAAGTTTATGTTTTAGTATGACGTTGTCTGTAAAACCTTCATTTTGTCAAAATAATGAAGTCAACAAATAATACAGTGTGCCAGTAGTAAAAAAAGTCGGCCTCTCTTTTGAAAGATATTAAAACGACACAAAAATATAGTTTCTTCGTTTCTTTAGTTATTTATTGAAATATTTTGAGTACGGAAAACGCCATTTGATGATCTTTCAAATAGATGGGTAACAAGCAGACAGCACCTGAGGTGTAGACTCAAATACATTCAAATATTACAACACGAACTGTTAGCAGTAACTAGTAAAAATAAGAAGTACGAGCAAGCAACGACCTAGTCTTAAATTAGCGACATGTACAACTGTTTGATTGTGTATAATAAATGTGTTGTTATTTCACCGTTGTTTACAGATTGCATTGGTTATTAAATAATTAACAGAAAACAGCCTCAAAATAAATAAATTATAGTAATTGTTAATAATTTCAGTAATAATTATTTACTAATTACACAAATAACCAAAAATTGACTAATGCAAATGCTCAAACATCAGATCTAATAGATGTTTTAGCATTCAACTGAAAACTAGGTCAATATGGATATTTTGAATGTAAATTTCCAAAAACAATTGCAAGATAATGGTTAATTCAAATAGATAGCGAGTACTTCTTGAAAATGGATATTTCTGAGAAACTTTGCTTAAATGGAATAAAAGTTCTGCAATAAAACTGTGAGTAGCTCTTTACCAATTTTAAAGATTGATAACAGGAAGCTGGGATAGGAAATGTTTCAATACGACGAGATTTATCAAAGATTATTACAACAAGACATCTTGCAATAAAAAAGCACAAATAAATCAGCGAATTTAAGGCATCTTATGTGGCGCACACGTCAAGAATTGTCTGGTCTGCCAAAAAACTTTATGATCATTTTTGTGGAGCTCAGTTATATTCCTTTGTACCAACCAGAGCATAGAAGTGAGTTCACATATCATCAATTATGACCTTGTCGAATGTCTTTTGTCATGATACCCGTTATGATATATGTGTTTTACTGGCATAAAACTCATTAACTTTAGGCTACCAAAGAGGTGAAATTAATTGTGAAACAAGCCATTAAAGTTTGTTTACGCTTTAAAAAGATTTCAAGACCAACTTTTATTGAGTAAAGCAAAAACAAACAAATAAAACAGTTATTACATATGATATGATATCAATCTGGAACTTTATAACAAAATCGTCGCCTGCAGGACATTGAATTTCTTACAGTAACAGTAGTGATGCAGAGGTTGTGTGCAAAGGGTAATTTTGTTGGCCCAAAGTAATACCAGCAATACATAAGTTTGAGGATGGATACATCATTAATAATTGACATAGAACAACTTTAATGATAATTATTGACAACAAAAAAGTAATAAAAATTTCCTTATTATTATGTGGTGTTGTTCATTGTAGTAGAATCTTGTTTACTGTTATTTTGTAACAAAGTGGATATACTTTATAATGCAATTTGTCCTAAGAATAAGTAAATTGTAGTGATGAATGATCATGATGATCGATGATCAATCATCCACATCTCCTTCGATAATAATAATTGTCGTTTGTTCGTTGTCGTGGGGTTACAGCAAAAAGTGATCACAATAGCTGGCAACTCAAAACCAAATGCAACTGGTAATTGCATAACAGAAAGTTTGCACTAAAACTCATTACCTGCAATGTTGAATAGTGTTTGTCATTGAATTTATCTTCGACGTAACGAAGAACTAAACTAGTTTTTCCGACACAACCTTCACCTAGTAACACTATTTTAAATGTACTAGTTCTGTTGGGAGCGGCAGCCATTGGGGAAAAAATACGTAAATTACAATATTTACAGCTATGGTGCACTAACGGATGAGATTACAGGAAAAATTCCATAAGAATAGCATTTCCTTCTAACCAACTTTAGGAGAAAATCACTCCCTTTGGACTATCATTGCTCAGAAAGTTGCGGACATGACGTTAACAGCACGTGAGCCACAGTCCTAAATCTGACAGGGAAATCGACAAATGTGGAGCGTATGAGGAACTTTAATATCGTCACGACTTTGCACCAAGGTTAAGCTCACGAGCCCAGTATATCGTTTTCTATCAACTAGAACATTCACTAACATTCTGAAAAGCTAGATTTGTTTTCCTAGCTTTTTTTGAGCTAATGAAATAAATGACATCGCAGAGAAAACATCATTTGCTGTAGCTCTTTCTTCACAGGCCTGAATGGCTATTGTTATGTAATAATGCGTTTTATTGGTGTATGTGATGGATATTGTCGGCACTTAATAAGTGGCTTTGAAGAACAACTTACTACTACTTCAATCAAATTCAATAATAATAATAATAATAATTATAATAATAATAATAATAATAATAATAATAATAATAATAATAATAATAATAATAATTATTATTATAATAATAAATAAACAACAACAATAAAAATAATAATTATTATTAATTATTAATAATAATATATATAAATAGTAATTATTATTATAATAATTACTATTTATATATATTATTATTAATTATTATTATAATTAATAACTTATTAGGTTATGATAATTAATTAATAATATAATAAGAGCTGAAATAATAATTAATGAATAATGATAATGAATAGTACTTTTTAGTTGATAAATAGATGAATAAAAATAATAATTATTTCATTATTATTATTAAAAAATTATAATAAAAAAGTATTTGATTAATTAATAAGTTATTAATTAATCAAATACTTTTTTATTATAATTTTTTAATAATAATAATAATAAAATAATTATTATTTTTATTCATTCATTTATCAACTAAAAAGTACTATTCATTATCATTATTCATTAATTATTATTTCAACTCTCATTATATTATTAATTAATTATCATAACCTAATAAGTTATTAATTATAATAATAATAATTAATAATAATATATATAAATAGTAATTATTATAATAATAATTACTATTTATATATATTATTATTAATAATTAATAATAATTATTATTTTTATTGTTGTTGTTTATTTATTATTATTATTATTATTGAAGTAAGTATTATTATTATTATTGTAATAATAATTATAATGAATCATGACTGAATAACCATACTAATAAATGATATTAATAGTGAATAATAACTAATGATAGTTAATTGTTTGTATTTCTACTTTGGTTTAATTTATTATTACTAATAATAGATTAATAATAATAAAATAAATAACAAAAAATAAGTAATAATAAATAAATTACTAATAATATAATAATAAGAAATGAAATAATTAACCACAAAACATGTACGGCAGCATCATCGCCATCATTATTATTGGATAGTTAGTGGTGGTAGAGATTAATATTCATGAACATCATGCGTTCCTCCTTGATTTAAATAAATAAATAATAGCGTCATATAATATAGCTAGCAGATGTGCAGTTTGTATTTTGAGAGTTTTTTTCTCAAATAAAGCATCAGCTTTTACAACAAATTGTTGTCCATCCATTGGTGTAAAAATGATTTGTGTCGCACCAGTGGTTGTTTTAGAAAAAATATTTAGAAAAAGTACCTTCGCTTAAAAAATATCAATGTTTTGTGGTCAGTCACACTATCAAGTATTGCTGACAATGGTATTGTTATAGTGAAGCGAAATCAGTAATGTGTGATGATGCGTGACGGAAAGTAGCTAATGGTCTGGTATAGTTTTTTTTATTTAATTGAATATGGCTCTCCAGTAAAATTATTTTTTGTGATTGCTCTATAAAAACTAGTATACCACTGGGTCGGTGAAATAACACAGAATTTGAATGACATATACTGAAATCTGAAGAGCCTATGGCGCAATAGGAAATTGCAGATTTACAATGCATTCTCAACCCATTATTTTTGAAGTCCACAGCTATGTAGGCAGTGCAATGATTGGCTAAGCCAACGCGGTAAAGTGTGTCAACTTTATACCTTTTTAAGTTTTGTTTTTAGCAGCTTCTGGCCCCAAGTTATTAAAAAATTAGCCACGCAAGAATATTTCGAAAATTTAAAAAAACGTGCGGGACAAATTTACATATAAATCCTTCGTCTTAATAAACGCTGAGCTCGCATGAGTTTTGTACATACTATATAATAATAATACACTCACTTAATTGACAGTCCTTCTGTTAGATCGATCAATTCTTGAGAGTTGCAACCCAGAGTAGATGAAAGAAGGTGCCTAACAGGATTGGCCAAGCCATGTCCAGCACAATTATTTTAATCATTATCATAATTGTGGTATTTATTGTTAATATGATAATAGTACTGATTATAAATATTACGAGCATTAATTGTTAAATGGCAAAAATATAACAAAAAAGCAGTAATTGTATGTAAAAAATGAGTTTATTTTATTGGACCATTGTAAGTGTTGAATACCAGACTCCTCTAAAGTAGATCAATGCATAGTATGAAATGTTGCTCCTTTATATTTTTTGTCGCACTCTTGGTGGGAGGTTCAGGACCTTCCCTGAAGAGAGGATTGCAGCAACTTGCCCATTTGTCTCAACCTTTGTCCGGGCTAGCAGGGTTCAACGGGAAAGCTGAACACAAAAAAGTCAGTCATACCCATAACTAGGGGGAATGACTGCCACTGCAAGTCAAACTATACCCTTATTTACATCAGCCTAACAAAACTCTAGAGCTGGGCATTAGTGGCTAGTTGTCTTATACAACTAGGGTAGGTGATATAGTAAAAGATATTTTTGACTCAGTGCAGATATCAAGCTAGAAAAGTTCTCTAAAGCTCTGGGCACCAATATGACTTGTTATACCTACAACTAGGAGAGATCACTGTGTCCAAAGGCGTATCTTTCTCAGCGCAAAATATCCGGTTAGCAGACTCTACCTCTAGAGCCAAGCTATGGTATTTAATAGTTACCGAAGTAACTATTTGTAAGTATTACGTCTGCTCTCATTATTCAGATTCAATTCCTCTGTGTTCAGAGTACCAATATCAACAGATTTTATTCAACATGATACGAGCAATTTATAGTAATACAGAGTGTGTCTTAGTAACTACTCAATCAGATACGCAATATCCAAATCTGACCGATGAAAATGCAACCCATTATGAGTGTAACATAGTATGTGGAAAAGAAAGTATTATATATTTGAAAAAACAATATTATGGAACAATTGGTATCAAGTGGTCTCATATATCACAAAGAAGCCACTGATGTATAATATACGCCAGAATAAAACAGGAATATAATTATTTGTTACACAATTTCCATGATACATAATAATTTCTAATTGCAAATACCATCTTTCTGGTATTAAGCCTTCTGAGACGCATTTGAATATTTCATTGCTGCTAGTGTTATTCCCTCTCCCTTCAGATCAGACAATTTTTAAACTTTTTTTTAATGCATGGGCAACTTTCTCATATCGTTTTGGTTATTTACATCAATAACAACACGATAATCATTATTTCTTAATAATTAATGATAAACACTAATGATAAATAATCAGTTTATCAATAGTAGTCACAATGAAAAAACGTCGATATCTGTTTTACTTTAGTTTGTAGTTGTTATTTATATTAATTATATGGACAATTAATAGTAATAACGATAACAGTAATAAGAGTATGAAGGCTAATTTGTTGTCATTAATTCTATAAATGGTAATAATAATATTACGATAATATAACTACCACTATTGTGACTTTTTCTTTTTAGTTTTACAACCGCAAGTTTGAACTACTACAATAATTTTTTTATTGTTTTCATAATAATACTCTTAGTAATAATAGTTTTGTCTAGTAATTTTTGGGACAAAAAGACAAATCTATTTATACAATAAAGTGATGACATTTATTATGCACTGTTTTTTATCGCAAAATTACTAATACGTAAATCAAATAAGTTTTCCAAGAAATAAAATTAAAATTATATTCCAAGTAAATAAATATAGGACAGTTGTTGTAAATAAAATCATGCTGGAGTAATCTATTTGTTAAACAGTTTTGTATGAAGCTTCGTTTTTAATAATGATTTCTGTTAGCAAGAAGTACTTATGTTTATTATTCATTCCCACAAACAAGACCTTGCATTCTTTGATAAGGATTTAAAGCGCAGCAATAACTCATTTTGTAAGTATTCAAAACCACAATTGATCAGTGCAATGTATCCCTTACAAGTGCCATGCAATGTCAATGTGATGCTTCAGTGACATCATGGGATGGACTTACCATTCGCTTTTTGAGAAAACTCTGATGACACTGAAGCTGAAATCTATGCAGTTAGTTTGATGTAGGTTTTTGGCTGTGCTTCTTCAATCCAACTAGTTTTATAGTTAATTTCCAGTATTTCTGTTTTTCACTTTTTCAAGTTATTGTATTTTCTTATCCCAATTCTCTCAAGACATCGTGGAAAGTGTGTGAGTAAAACCCTGAAAGTTGTGGACAAATCAAAATATGGGGAATAGAGTGTTAGTTGAGGTTGTTTGTCGGTACTCATTGCAGACTTTACAGAGTTAACTGACAAACAACTACAATTCTGATGAGCCAAGTTATATTATCTCAAAGTGTATGAATGCTCATCATTTACAATAATTTAATAGGCTGTGATGGCAGACGATCAAAAGGACACACCTGATTCTGCTGGATCAGACAAAGGAGTGAACATACCTGACACTTCACCTCAGCCTTTGCATGCCAATATTCCAGGTAGTACCTTACTAAAATGCTTTTGACACAAAACACCAAAAGTCCATTGGTGTAAACGTAATTGTATGTAACTTTGATAGTTTTGTGTTCCATTTTCAATTGTTATTTTGTACGGATGCACCGTTTTGTGCTAAGTTACCAAGTGTTCATCTGTCGTTGATTCAGTCCTTTACCACTCTTTTGTTCAATTTGTTTTACCATCTATAGGTAGAAGCGTTCAGTGGCCCATTCTATCAAATATATATTATTGTGTTTTAGCCTCACCTCCTCGATTTATTTCTATGGAGGAGCTGATGAACGCATCTAAATTGGTTAAAGACATGAAATTAGCTCATGAAATAGCACTTGATGATAAATTCTCGTTGGAGCCTTCGGAACCCCCTCCTGACAGGTCGGTAAAACTTTAGGCTAGGATCAATTTGTTAGTTTATTTGGTAAATTACCGTGTGATTAATTCCACCATGTTGGTTAGCAGACCAGCCAAGTCCTTTCATCATAAGTATATTAGTTTTTTTAAAGATGTATATCCATCTGTCCATCTGTGGTGAGTCAGCTCTTCTTACTATCTGCTATACACCTGCTACACCTTGTCGCTTGGGTTTAACAGTAAAATGTATCTTGCTGATTGCTCTATCTGGTAACTAGCCACTATATCATTGGTATGTGCTCCAAGTTTTCTGGTCTCAATCAAATTTCATGACACTCAAGTTTGCACACTTTCTAATTTACAGGCTTTGAGGCTGTTAAATAGATCAAGTAGCAGAGTGAAATAAAAGTTGAAAGCAAGTTTTGTTTAAGGGTTGTAATTACTAAATTGGTCCAATTTACGTGCAAACCATCGGTTTAACTTGCGATTACTCAATTGTTACTTAGCACATTTTTTAGTCACAATGACTTGCAAGTTGTATACCATGTTTATTGTAACTAATATGGTAGTTGTGTTCTCGTGGCATGAACGGATAACTTCTCATGCTGGTCACCGTTAGCTTTAATGTTGTTGCAGCATTGAGAAACAGGTGGCTGACACGATGAAAAGAGCATTCTGGGATGTTCTCACAGAGAGGCTGGCAGAGTCTCCACCAAACTATAACAGCTTTGTAACGCTCATTGAGGAGGTTAAGGAAGTATGTGTTTGAACTGTCCCTTAGCTCCCTATGTATACTATACGTCTATGTGCCCTCTAGTTCTATGTGTTCGTTATGTCTATGTGCCCTCTAGTTCTATGTATACTATAGGTCTATGTGTCGTCTTGGTCTATGTATACTATATGTCTATGCACACTGTATGTCTATGTATACTTTGTGTACACTCTGCATCTATGTATACTATACGTCTATGTGTCCTATAGTTCTACGTATACATTATGTCTATGTATACTATATGTATACTATATGTATATGTGTTCTACAATTATTTGTATACTGTATGTATATGTGCCCTCTAGTTCTATATATACTATATGTCTATGTTCCTCTAGTTCTATGTCTACTATTTGTCAACGCACACTGTATGTCTATGTATACTTTGTGTACACTATGCATCTGTGTATGATATGATGCAATATGCCAATGCACACTATATGTCTATGTATACTAAATGTTCACGTATACTATATGCCTATTAGCACTAGGTATCTACGGCACTATCACCAAGTTTATATATGTGCATTTATGAAAGGCAAGCTTAATGTGTATTCATAGAGTGCTGCGAAATACAGTTCTTACAGGTTGTCTAATAGTTGCAATCTAGCCAGGTTAGTAAGTGACATGATAGGTAATAAATTATTACTGTTTATTAATATATGCCGCTCTTGTTTTCTTTTAAACATATTTTATTGTACTTTACAAATGAATATGTGGTTTTAATTACTAAAATGGTTAATGCCTGTTATTGAGAAAAAATATTCAAAAAGTTTAATGCATTTATCAATCGCTGCTAGAAGTAACACACCAGTCTTCAGTTTAAATGAGTTCAGGACACCGAGTTGGCTTGTTGATACTCAATGATAGTAACAATTCGAACATTCTATGTGATATTTTGTGACATGAACTATGTGCTTAGCTGATGTAGCGATGAATGAATCTTGTTTAAGCATCTCTAGACTGTGCATCCATCAGGCTTCGATGATGTTATCCAAATTGGGAATACGCGAAGTTTTGCGAAGTGCCCATTTTTATATGTGTTGTTTGAAAATGCGCTTATAATAATGTATTGTATATGTCTATCACACATGCCTTGCTATTTTTTTCCATCATGGATTTTTTAGCTCCGCCAACTATTTGATTTTTTTGCAGTTTTAGGCTCAAAGCACACAAACTTTATCATTATGAGCTGAGTGATTAGTTAACAGCAAATGAAGATTGTCTATTATAATTTATCTTAAATAAGTATTATATTTAGAGGCTAACGATATTGGTCACGACTGCAAAGTAGGCGGAGCCAAAATACTGGGTCAATCGTAAAAGCCCATATTCTTAATTTGGTGTATAGTATCGTTGGTGTGCAGATGGTTGGAGCTCACCTTCATACCTGTGTTCTTCTTGCAGAAACTGTTGGATTGTTTACCTGCCCAGCGGCTGCAGCGAGTGAGAGACAAGATAGAGGAAGTACTCGACATGCAGCTGATCAAACAGAAGATAGAAAATGGAGCGTTTGATGTCTCTTACTATGCCAGTTTTGTAACCGCTCTGATGGCTCAGCTCTGTTGTCCTGCCAGAGATAAGGATGTTGCCAAGCTCAAAGAAATCACTGATATTGTGCCTTTGTTCAAGTATGTTTGATAATCTTCTAGTTTCGTCTGATAAATTAGACAAGATGTCATAACTTCATCTCTCAAAAGTTTTTTCACCCAATAAAGTTAATAAATATATCTTGCATACGTTTTAGCATATAATTTTATTGCTGTACCATTTAGTTCAGCTGGCATTGGAACTGGTTTTAAAAAAATTGAAATTGAAAAACTGTGTGACAAAAATGGTCCAATTTATGTTTTTGAGTTTTCATGAAATCTGTTAAAGGGCTTAGGACGGGCTTTTCAAGACGCACTTTGTGTGTAGAGTTGTTTTCTCATCAAGCATTGTAAAACTGTTAAGAAAACTCACTCGCGTCAACAAAACACCAATAGGTATCATGTAGAGGTCTATGGAGGTCTATGACAATGCGTTCGGCAGAAGGGACTATCTGCATTATGATATTATATAGTATATTACAGCAAGTAGTTTGTACCATTTTTGTTACTCTTTCAGTTCCAAACTACTTTTAAAAAATCTTAATTATTATTATTTAGTGCTTTTGAAGCTTTTTCTTGGAAAGATAACCGGTATTTCAGATTTAATTATTATTGTTGTTGTAAAAAAAACAACGCCGGAAATACAATTTCGGCAATGTTTTTTTCCACCTAGTATTATCATGAAAGTATACTGATGTTATTGTTTGATTAATTTTTCACATGAAAATTATTATTTTGATAAAAAAAATTTCATTATTTCTTTTGATATTGATGAAAAACACTATCACGTGAACGCCAGTGTATAGATAATAGCGAGCTTACGAAAGATAAAACAAATTGCTGACTTGAGAAAAACAGCTCCAAAAAAATTAAAATTTGTTGCAATATCATTTTTTTCCAGTCAAAAGAGTCTCTGCACAAAACTAATATCTAGGACACCCTATTTCTATGCGAACAAGCCAAATTTTTGAAAACTCGCTTTATAGCTCTATATAACTTGGTGCGTCTTCGAGAAAAAAAGGCGTCTTGGCAAGTGCTGACTGCGTCTATAGGAATCGTCTTACTGGTGAGAGGGCAACTCCAGATAATTTTTCTGAACACATTTCAACCTCAGAAAGTTTAAATTAAATCAAATCCTCTTCAAATTAGGCGTCATAGGCCCTTTAATACTTGAGTGAGATTTTATTCCAATCATGCTTTGCATAGAACTTTTAGTTCCTAGTTTTTAATGAAATATTTGGCAGTTGTATTCTCTTGATTTTGCTGCAACACTGAAAAGATAACTCCAAAATTATTACAATCAGTTTGAATTAGTGAGATTGGTTGAACGAAATCCTCAAAAGTTAAACTGCTCGCACATGTAACGGTTTTCTGGCGATTTTCTTATGTTTTTTCAACTTCTGTTTCTTGAGAAGTCGCTAGCATTTTTTTTTTTAGTTATTGCCAGGTTTTGGTCGAGAACAAAAAATTGCTTGCTATTTCCTTGATCAACCAATCACAGCGCATAATGTCTTACCCTTGTTTTCAATAGTGTTCCGTCAACTGCATCGCCCCGACCTATCAACGGTCATATAATAATTTGTAGGCTGTAGTTTGTAACAGCGAGTTTGACCTGAATCGCTCAATAATGGACAATAATGCTCAATAAAGTACATGCGCAATTTTTGGAAGGGATTTCCTTTATTGCTAAGAAAAATCCTACAATCGCTACATGTACGTGCAGCTTTTGGTCAATTTTCTCGTACACTTGCTGGATGATAGTATTTTCTATCAGAAACTCGCAGTTTTAGTTGAATTTAACAATATTTGCTGACAGTTAATTTACAATAGTTTCCACAATTTTTGTTTAGTTTGTTGTTTTTACCTTTTTTAACTTTATTTTTATCTCGTTACGTTAAAAATCACCATAATTTAAGTACACACCAGTCATATAGATGACATCCACCTGTTGTAAGCGCTCAGCTCAGGTGACCTGATTGATATGCTCTACTTCAGGGAAATATTTCGTTTGCTGGATCTGATGAAGTTAGATATGGCCAACTTCACCCTGAGAGAGATGAGGCCTTTCATCAAGGAGCAGAGCGTCAAGTACGAAAGGGGAAAGTTTGAGGAGTTTCTGACCGCACAAGAAAGTATGTACAAACCAGTTTGTTAGGGCTGATTTACTTCTTCCTCTCATATTTTAATGTCAGAATGAAAGGTTACCGTAAGTATTATATTTTAAATGTTTCATTCACTGAAATCAACGTAAGCTTACAAGTTTCCGTAAGAATTTATGTGCAATGTGTGATAATAGAAGTTAATGGATAAAAGTGTCTATACACCAGCGTATACACTAAAACTGAAACACTTGGATATTTTTATGAAGTTGTCTACCCATTACAAAGTTTAAAGAGAACACAACTGCAGCACACACATTGGTGTTGACTAGCAGCGACATGTTAATATGCTAACCTGCTGTCAGGTGCTGGATGTGATGGGCTAGAATACACTAGGGAATGGCTGGAGAGGAGTGCAGATAGTCTTGAGGAACAGACAGCAGGCAAAGAGCTATTTAATACAAGTCTGACCAATCTAAACATCACCCCTGCTAACATTCTACACGGGGCTTATTTAGAGCTCCTCAATTGGCGGGATCACACTTTCCCAGAGGTATTGATTGTTTGTAATTTTGTACTGGTGTGGTCTTATGGATAGCTCTATGCTCTACTCAATGGATCACTCTATGTTTTACTCTGTGAATAGCTTTATCTGTAGCTGTCGTAGGTGGAATAAGTCAATTCATACCAATCAGCGGAGGTTTGAGCTTTTTTTGTCTAGTCAAACTGAGTTGAATTAAGCCCAATATTAACGTCACTAGTACCCTCTTACATTGTACATTATCCAATTATAGATTGACTCGTCAACTATATCCATCAATTAGCATCAAAACTAATGTGTTATAGTCTTTGTGTAAGCCATTATTCTGTTTGTTGATATGATCAGTAGTTACCAGAGTGATAGATATGCAATAATTGTGAATTTCTGATCGCAGTGGCAGCGGAAATGTTACACCTCTTGAATAGTTTCATTGTGAGAGGCAGTCTTAGCCATCCTAGAATAGCAACATACTACCAAGTTTTTCTATTTTTTATTATTTATTTAGAGTTTTTTAAGGATTATCTTCTCAAAACACTAGCTGTTTGGACCATTCCCTGTTTGATTTAGCATCTATAGAAGGTCAAACAGGGCTTGCATATTATGTGCTTCTAAATGGTGTTTATATACTAAATGGTAGCAAATGAAATTTTTCTGTTTTGAAGTATTTTTACTCCTAAAGCAGTCTAACCAGAGAATGCAATGGATGTAAAAAGTACATATTATCTATTTATCGTAAATTTTATAGCAAGCATTCACCAATTACGGATAGTTAATGACATGGAGTATTATAACTATTTTTGGTGATGATCATTGAGTGATGCAATAAAAGCTCAGTGTTAAACAGCTCAAGTCAAGTGAATTAATTGCATACATAATAGATAATTATTATCAGAGTGACCATGTCATTGAGTGAGCAGTGAGCAACTTTTTTAATAATCATATACATCTAAATACAGCATACTTCAATGGAGACCGCGGATACTATAAATAGTAAGAAAAAAAGTAATAAATAATTACTATTTTTGTTATTAATACAGCGTAACAGTTGTGTAAAGTTATTAAACATAAGTTATAACAATGTTGTTATGTGGAGGACATGGTTCAAATTGGCTTTTCTTTGTAATAAATCATTTTTACATCAAGTACAATTAACTACAAGCTCATTTGAAAGCTCTTACTTCCGAAAATGTGAAACCAGGAATAATTTTTTGGTTTAATGTTAACCATCATAAGAAATGATGTAAAAAACTCTTCAGCTCAATGTTAACATTGAGCTGCCAGCAGACTTTTTGCCGTCACCAGAAGTGACTTTTTATTGCTGGGTAATGATTATGATATGCTAGTACGTAATTATCATTATTATTATCGCTGTTGCTATAGTTATTATTATGTTTATTATTCATTTGGTGATAATTATTATTATTGTGTGTTTATTATTTTCTTGTAATGATGACTATTTGAGTTTCATTCATTAATAACGATTGCTTGTGACCAAGTATTAATTGTATATCGATATACTTAGTCCACTCACCCATATAACTCTAAACATTTTAATAATAACCCATTGAAAATCATTTGCATCTTTCAAAGGGAATTCTTTCTACAGCATTCTTTTTACACACATTCATAATAATAAATAGTTTTGTTTCCACATGCAAGATTCTTAAATAGCTCTCAATTCAATAAAATTACTTGGTTTTCTTTTACCGTCACGATTACATGAAGCATCTGTAGCATCAGCAAAAGCTCTCGAGCTATAGTTCTTGGAGCTCAAGCTACCAGTTCACGAGATCCACCTTCAGGGTTGCAATCGAGGCACTGCAGAAGCAAACCAAAGCAATCCGTTAACAATAGATAATCTACAGGCTATGTAAAATCTCACATCAGATATTTCTGGCATCTGTGTAGACTGTCTCTGGCGGCATTCAGCTAACAAAATTATAGGAATTGTATTACCACTAGTAGCATTATACTTAAAGTGGCTAGCAATTTGTCTTTGTTGGCTGGTGAATGTTTGAGCCCAAGATCTACTACGTACTGCTTTTGATATTACTCAAACAATTCATTCCACCTCTAGTAACTATATGCACTACTACATACATACAATATTTCTACAACCGACTCAAAGTGCAGTTCTATGGTATACTTGATGTGCTCACTCATTTATTACTCTATGTATAACTCTATTTGTTGTGGGGCAGACATGTCTGATGGACCAACAGAAGTTTATGGATATAGCCTACAATCTCAGGAAGCTCACCTTGGTCTCTTCAACGCTATTAGTTGCCTTCACTCACATGGGAACTAAACTAACAGGACATAGCGCCCTGCAGGTCAGTGTACAAGAAATGCTGTGTAACAGTTCTTAAGATTGTCTCCATAGTAGGATAGTTTACATTCTCATTCTACCGTCTCTACTACCATCTGCTAGTTATAGCATGTCAATGACTTCTAACAACTGATAGTGGTTGTTGTAGGATAAACTCAAAGTACAGATACTTGCACTGCTGGCAGACGTACCTGAAGCCAAGTTTGAAGAGAGAATGGTAAATATCTCTGAGCACGTCTCTCTAACGGTGGATAAGGAGCTGCAGGTGCTGAGCTTTCCACCTCTCACACCAGAGCAGTTGGTTAGTGTTTGTCTGCTTGTTATATCACCTTGTAAGTGACTACATCACCTTGTAAGTAACTACATCACCTTGTAAGTGACTACTTCACCTTGTAAGTAACTACATCACCTTGTAAGTGACTACTTCACCTTGTAAGTAACTACATCACCTTGTAAGTGACTACTTCACCTTGTAAGTAACTACTTCACCTTGTAAGTAACTACATCACCTTGTAAGTAACTACATCACCTCGTAAGTGACTACTTCACCTTGTAAGTAACTACATCACCTTGTAAGTAACTACTTCACCTTGTTAGTGATTATTTGACCTTGTAAGTGACTACTTCACCTTGTAACTGACTACATCACCTTGTAAGTGACTACTTCACCTTGTAACTGACTACATCACCTTGTAAGTAACTACTTCACCTTGTAAGTAACTACTTCACCTTGTTAGTGATTATTTGACCTTGTAAGTGACTACTTCACCTTGTAACTGACTACATCACCTTGTAAGTAACTACTTCACCTTGTAAGTAACTACTTCACCTTGTAAGTAACTACTTCACCTTGTAAGTAACTATTTCACCTTGTAAGTAACTACTTCACCTTGTTAGTGATTATTTGACCTTGTAAGTGACTACATCACCTTGTAAGTAACTACATCACCTTGTAAGTAACTACTTCACCTTGTAAGTGACTACTTCACCTTGTAAGTAACTACATCACCTTGTAAGTAACTACATCACCTTGTTAGTGATTATTTGACCTTGTAAGTAACTACATCACCTTGTAAGTAACTACTTCACCTTGTAAGTAACTACTTCACCTTGTAAGTGACTACATCACCTTGTAGGTAACTACTTCACCTTGTAAGTAACTACATCACGTTGTAAGTAACTACTTCACCTTGTAAGTAACTACTTCACCTTGTTAGTGATTATTTGACCTTGTAAGTAACTACATCACGTTGTAAGTAACTACATCACCTTGTAAGTAACTGCAACACCGTGTAACTAACTGCAACTTCTAACTAATGTCACAAGATGCAAAGGCTCTATTTTATTTTTAACGAAATTGAATGTTTCACCAAGCGATATTTGATAGCACTGCATTATAAGAGTCAAGTAGTAAGATGAAATTGTTTTAGACAAGATTAATACCAACAAAATAAGCAGTTTTTGTCTTTTTTTTGCGCCATCACTTTCGGTGCTTGGCTGACAACTATGGATTCTGATGCCTTGAGAAGTTGTCTATCCTTATTCTTCGCTGCAGGCGGACTACAAATCACAGCTGCTAGCCGTTGTATCCAGATCTCACCCTGTTCACTCGTTGCTATGGAAACGAATCATGACATTTTTATGGCAATCACTAGCACACAGCAGCGGGCACCCGTTGCAGCTGCCGGCAGGCTTAGGAGCAGTCAGTTCTGGTATAGCCTACTACAGTGGCAAGGTCAGTGTTAAGGCTTGTTTTAATGCAGTGGGCTTGTTTCATCTTTCAAAATCTATTTTATTTAATTCCTCCAAGACTAATTGTGTTTTTGCAAAATGTTAACTCTCTATATAATGTTGTTAGCACATCGTTCGTTTTTTTGTCATGCAGTTCGAAATTTTTTTATTTGAAATTTTATGTTCAGAAATTCTCTCATTTGTCGTAAAATAATTGGTTGGTTTTATCAGCAATGCCACAATTAATAAATTAATATATTATGTTGCAGTTTCTAAAGCTGTTGTCTCACAACAAAGCTGTGTTTGCTGAACGTTACGGTGACCTTGTTGCCACTCTGATGAATGTCTCTGATTTGTCTCCCCGTCTACCATAGACATAAATTTGATGTCCGTCCATAGTTATCTTTGTAGGTAAATGACCGTAAACATTGATGTCTTCTCTCCCACATTCTCCTAAACATGCCAGTTCTTTAGTACAATCAACATAGTGATAACCTATTGTTGCACTAAACTAATGGGCTAACAACTCCAAAATTATAGCTTCTTTAACATTTCACAGTATTGATGACTACTAACAATGTTTGTTACGGACACGAATTGGAATTTAAAGTTGTCCTCTCTTACTGTTACAATTATCCATTTTATTAATGACCCCTATTTTTGATGCTATCAAGTTTTCGTGCATTGGTTATTTGCAGGTCAGACTTTTTTTTATATATATCTCCAACTGGGCTGAACAAAGTATTTATGCTCTTGTCTATAATTATATTGTTGCTTTAAAGATATGATGTACGCTCTAGTTTTGTATAGCTCTATTCTTTCATTAATGGTCACCGCTTATTAATCTATCCTATATAATATAGATTGTTTTGTTCAATAACCGACAATAATATATGTTTAATTGACCAATAAAGGTTATTGATCGACATGATCTATGATAATATTCTTGTAGTCTACCTAAATTTAGGTGGCTTCTCTCTACGGGTTGTGGGTTGGCGATAACTCCCAGAGAGGGTGACTAGATGCAGAACAAGCTTCTCCTTTCCCTTCCGGGCTCCAAATAGTATACTACCCATTTACCATGTATTATTTATTATGTTGACTCATAGATCTTGCAAAGCACACAACACTGGTGTGTTTGGTGATCGCATTTAAATGTTACTTATCATCAATAGCATCTGGTGATTCCATTATTGCATTTAGTAACACCATTAAAAGTGGTTAGAAATAGAAATGACAAAAAACTTATTGCACCTTGACGAAATGGTTTATACTGTAAATTCCACAAAAAGGTAAGGTCAAGGTCAAGCAAACGTTACAAAAATACAGATCTTTTGTTAACAACCTAATGCTTAGTTTAAACGGCCGAATTTCAGTCGTGTTATCAATATGGCTGAGAACCGACTGCACCTCCGACTGGTTAAATCAGCAGATGTTGAGGCGGATTGGATCGTCGGTTTTGTGATTCGGCTGCAAAGCACTCCTGGTTTAAACGATCAGGCCTCTTAGTAGCGTTTTATTATTATTATTTGCTATTATAATTGCAATAATAATTATTTATTATTATTATTATTGTTGTTATTATTATTTATTATTATTATCCTTACTATTGAGACGACCATGACCACTTGACATCGTGAGCGGAGAGGAATGTTACCACTTGATTGATTGGCAGGCTGTCTCTCATCAATCAATGACAAGAACAACCGCAACTACTACATGACATGGTTGGATGCCGCTCACAAATGGAGAAAATCATCACCTCGCGGGCTGCCATGCGGTCATTGTTGTTTGTTCTGTGGTCTCATAACATCTCGCTCTAAACACGCCTGCAAATACGACTGGCCATTTCTATGTCATAGTTACGGCAACCGTTGCCCCACTTACGGCGGGAAATCCGACTAAAGTGTGACTGCTTTATTCAGTTGAATTTGGTGCAGTATTGAGAAAACACGACTGCATAATACGGCTGAAATTCGGCCGTTTAAACTAAGCATAATACAAGCTTCTAGATTCATCCCTGTCATAGATACTAGTGCTGCTTGGTGACCATTTATTTCTGAAAAGAATCTAGCAAAATTATTTTCCCGTAGGTTAATGCATCATGTACATCTAGCAATCGTGCTAGCGATTTTACTTCGCGATTGGGGCAGTCCCTCCCAAATTGCCCGATTTTTCACTACTACCCATTCTTCAGCGATTCCGGTCAAGCTCGCTGTTACAGAGCATAGCCTTCAATTTATTAAAGTGTCATTGATAGATTGGAGCGATGAATATGACGAGACATTATTGGAAACAAGGATAAAGTTTTTTTACGTTGTGATTGGCTGATCAAGGAATCTGCTAGCGATTTTTTGATCTCGATCAAAACCTGGCGATAACCTCAAATAAAGGTAGCGATTGCTTAGAGATTTTGCAGGAACCAGAAATTGCAAAATCACGCAATCGCTAAGGAAATTGCTTAGTAATCGCTATATGTACATGCGGTATAAATCTCGCAATGTGAAGTTATGTAATTGAGAATGGTTTGCCATGTTTAATAAAATTTGGTTGCTGTATTATGCTCCTTCCCCTCCCCTTTTTACTTGCATAACCTTGCTTGACGTCACATTGTAACAGAATTTGTCCAGCTCTGTGAACACAATTATCATTGTACCTCAGGCATATTCAATCCTCGTATGACCAACTACTTTGAGTGCAGTTGCTGTAGCAGATTGGATTCCTCGTGTTTGTAACACCTGTTTGCCTCAAACTCAATTTGTTTGTTCTACAGTGAAGCCGCGTATTATTTTTCAGGTACGGAAAAGAACAAGGCATTTACCATACACGGTTATAGTCAAATGCTGTATACGATTGTCCGATTGTATCCTATATATATGATATATATAAATAAGTAAAAATATGGCTGGTGGAGCACAAGGTGTGCACAGGGGCATAGACTACAGTTGTGAGCCGACCTGATGATTGTGCCTAGAATTCTTTTTTTTTCCATCTTTTTTCTAGCACATGAAACAATTTGTAGTCAGCCAATAGTTTTAACATCTTTTACTATTTTACCTCTTAGTATATATATACAAAGAGGTAAAATAGTATATATATATATATATATATATATATATATATATATATATATATATATATATATATATATATATATATATATATATATATATATATATATATATATATATATATATATATATATATGTATATGTATACATAGATAACAATGCTTACAAAAACTAACACATGAGCTAATCAATAAGTTTATGCAATAGTCAATAATCACTTCTTATCCTTCAGCTTTTTTTTCTTCCATAGCAAAATTCGGAGTTGTCTGCTTCATATCACACCATCCACTTTTCATTTCTTGTTACCTCTATGGTATTAGAGCCTGTCATTGCTTGGCCACACGGGTAATGTTCTGGAAGATTCTTTGGTTTGGCATGCAATTAGCTGTAGGTAACTCTTAGCTCCGAGTTCCCTCCACAGATTGTAGGGGGGTTTGGGATGGAGTCCTATTCTCTGAGGTTACTTGTTCTCAGAATTCAACAAGGTTTGGCTGTTTTACTGCCAAGAGTGGTGTGTCTCCACACCGCTGCCGGTGGGGGGGAGGAGGTAGGCTGATTTCAAAGACTAAACACGTGGCAGTAAAGAATACATGTACAATATAATCACTTTTATTTTAGTGAGTATTGCTAGTCTTGCATTGCTTTGATCCATAAAACAGTCCTAGAGATATTTTGACAATGGTAAATATTAATTTTTTTTTGCCTTCGAGCGGTGGGCATTGTTCATGCTCTAATCAACGCGCTTTGAAGCTAGCAAGAAATGGATCAGTAAAGGAGTGAATAAACATAAACTTTGTAAACAAACAATGGCGCAATGATTTGTTGTTGCATTTAGCCTAAACTGTTTAGCTGTGTTAGCCGTTACTATAATAGAAGTCTAATTTTTGACCGATTAATCTAACATTTACTCAATCGAATCTTAAGTCTGCTCAGTGTTGAACAGTTGACATTCACTGTACGTTGGGTTAATACCGGATCTTACAAAGTTATAAAGTTGAGTATTTGATTGACTATATGTTATTGCCCCAAACTAATAAAATGAACTTGTGAATGCCTTGATGGAAACACAAATTATTGTCAATACATACCAACAGCGCATATCAGTGCCTAAGAAATCGATGGTAGTTGTTTAATGAGACCATGAAAGCTACTGAAAAGTGCAAAAAAAAATTAAAATTTTATTTTTTTTCAATTATTAAGACATTAGTATATTTCATAAATATTTTGCATCATTTATGTTGAATTATTTACAAAATATTAAATGTGCCAAGTTTACAAAACAGTGCATAATATTTCATGGGCAAATATCTGCAGCTGTTCTCAGCAATAAAACAATATAAATATCGTATTAACCAATTTCGTATAGACCAATTGACTCTATACAGTTATAAAATGTGCTGGGAACATGTGGTGAGGTCTTTTGTGAATTGATGGAACAGTGTTGATGGCAACAACCTACCTACCATTGAGCCAATGCAGTCTGATAGATTACATGACGCTGAATAATAATATAATAATCAAAATGACTGACCAACTGTACAAGTCTTTTGTGGTGATAGAACGCTTTTTGTTTTGTTTTAATAATTGCTGACGTACTTTATTCATTAATATTGACCTCATTATAACAACTGCTTTTGTTAAGGTACACAGCCTATATTCTAACTCTTTTGTGCTTCAAAACGAATCAATCTGATCAAATCGCAAGACTTTTTATCGCTTTCACCTGCCAGAGTATATTGCATTGGGTTGTTGAAACAATACAGCAATTTATTGATTTTCTTGACTGGCTGCAAAAATTGAATAGGTATTGCATGGGCACAACAAGATGTATTGAGTACGATAAGTAGGCGGAGTCTAAAGTAACTTTAAATGTAGCCACAAGTTAACTGCACCTCATTCTACTGTTGTCTGTAACAAGGCGCAGTATGGCTGTGACAAGAATTCTTACTTTGGTGGTGGTGGCTGCCACTGTGGTACATGGTGCTGACTATGACCATACCAGTAAGTCTCTGTACTCATTTATCCGTTCATTTAGTTAATTATTTATTTACATGTTTATTTATTTTCGTATTTGTTCAATTACTTCTTTAGGTTGTTCGTGTTTTTATTTATTTATTATTATAGCTTTTTCCTTCTTCTTTCTTCAGTTGTTTATTTATTTGTATCATTTTTTCTAACAGAAACTTTTAGTCTTTTTTCTTGCTGTTTATTTCAATTTCTGATATGTTTTTTTACCAGCGACACACAGAATTATTTCATAAATAAATTTTGGCTATTCATAAAGGATGTGACTCTTGGTCTTTGAAGTGGCAACAAGTATTTCCTGATTGCAAATTTGTTAATTATATTACGCGCTTTATGGTTGCTTTTGAAAACTTCAAACTAGAGATATTTCAGCAACTTTTCACAAACTAAAACCCAAGCTGGCAGCAACCCAATCTGGCAGCAGAGAGATTGCTGGCAGCAGAGAGATTGCTGGCAGCAGAGAGATAGCTGCTCATGATTGATCTACTCCGAACTCTCTTGGGATTAAATGGCTGACTAAATCATTAACAAAAAGGCAGCTATTTTTGTTCGTTTATTAACTAATCTTTGCATTGCATACGATCTACTGAGCCAGTAACAACTAGGTGCTCCAGAATATTCTCTCAATCAATATTCTGTGAAGGCTTATTCTGTTTGCGTTGTTTTGTTTTCTGTGTACAACCACACAATCCATTATTGACTTAGTTTTTTTTCCCAATATACGTGTCTAAAGTTTCACATTAAAGTTTGAACGGAGATTATATTATGTTTGTTTAATGAGTAATAAAAGATGTGGTGAGCATTCTTAACACATTTAGCTTGCTCCGTTGTAATGGCAATGGAGGTAGTTTTTGTCCTTTTACTCCTACTGATATTGCAATCTACTAGCTAATCAAAAGTGTAGACCTACAACAGAAACTGCAGACAGTTGCGGATTCCATTTTTTCACACTTGTCATCATTGTATACCTGCTGACTATAATCTAGGTGAATGCACTGGTTTTCTCTATTCCACTTGAAGATAGATGCACTCGCTGACAGCACAGTCATTCAAACTCGCTGACATTGACTCCTTATTTAAATTTAATTGGCTTCTTCAAAGAGTTTATTTCTATTCAGCAGATAATATAATTATTTGTGGCATCATGTCATAGGTCACGTCATAGGTCACGTCATAGGTCATGTCATAGGTCATGTCATAGGTCACGGCGAAGAGATTAAATAGCGCATGCACAATTAAGAAAGTTTCCACAAATTCTCTGCAAGTCCCATTATAGGTCACAAATCTTTTTTGCTACAGATGACTTTGTCCACCAAAATGAGCAAAAATGAAACGTTTCGTTTTTTTAAAGTATTCTTAATAGACAGTTGCATAAAATCAACCACTTCAATTAACAAAGTATAAAAAATTCTTTATTGTTACAGGTTGCCGATCAACCAAGAAAGGAACAGAGTACGTCGGAGGTGTATCAGAGACAGAGAGCGGCAAAACCTGTCAGGTATGTTTCCATCGCCATTACAATGTAATTGAAATGTAATTGAAGTATAAGGTAACTAAATTTGATAGTCATTACTACAAGACAGGATGAAGTTCTTGTTTTTTAAAGGTTTTTATGTCAACACGCTTTGTCAACCCACTTTGGTGTTTTGTCATTGTAACAGATCTATGTCAGTATATAGTGTTTTGGATTACATGTCAGTTGTTCATTGTTTATTTAATAAGAAAAACTTTTGTTTCTTTCCCTCAGGGGTTTGTAGATCACCCAAGTTGAATAAATTATTTAATATTCAACTTATTTACATCTGAGGTGAAATTAAGTCATTGAACGATATTAATCTGCTCTGTGAGCATAGCTCAACTGCTCAAGTGTGTTTTATTTCTTTTGATCGTTCTCTGGGAATAAAAGATTCTATTGTAGAAATAAAATTAAGTTGAAAAACTGTTGCATATTTTGTCACCCTTCAATAATTTTAAACAAAAAGTCGTACAATTTATTGTTTGAACAGAAAACCTTTACTAGTCATGATGAGAGAGTAGCAAATGTCAGCTTAAAATGACAATTGATCGAATACTAACACAAATGAAATTGCTTGTTAGCATCGTTATGAGATATTTAAAATGTTTCCAATGGATCCAAAACGATGGTTACATCTACGCTTGTTTATGTTGCAGAGATGGGACACAGATTTCGCCCCTCATGATATCACCATTTACTCTGATAACAAATTTCCTGATGGATCCAGGAGCGCCGCACAGAACTATTGCAGAAACCCCGACTCATCTAGTGGTGGTCCGTGGTGTTATACAACAGACCCTGACCTACGCTGGGAGTATTGTAACATCAAACACTGCTGTAGGTGTCTGATATTTGCTCTCATTCATTATTTAACCTTTCATAGTCTCGAAAAATATTTTTAGACTTGGGTCCCATTCATTTGATTATGTTCTTCCCAGGAGAGCCAAAGGACTCTGGTTATATATATCCTGACTTTTTCTTTCTGGCATGTTCTCTATTTGGCTAAATGAATAATTTGTTTCAAATGAGCTACGACAACTCCAAAAATGACATATTTTTAGTTTCTCAAGCTATAATTAATAAAATCAAATTCTTTTCATTTCGTAAATTGCTTTTCTTATGACAAGTAATGAGGATCAAACTAAAAATACAATATAAATGAAACATTGGAATAACAACAAATATATGAATATTCACAATTTATAACGTATTTTTAAGTTTTTTGGCTACATCCAAAATTGCTTTCTTTATCTTGTAGTCGGTTGGGTGTCATCTGTAGAGCCTAGAGATGTTGGACAAGGAGGAGCTGTAAGAATCACTCTACGCGGAGAAGGTAGATAATATTTATGGAGCTGTTTTCCATGTTTGCAACTTATTTTGTGACTCTACATAATATACAGTAAAAGTTCAACTCTAAACTTTTGTCACAATTTACATCTCACTGGAACTTGATAGATTATAACAAATAATCTCTAGCCTTATAATCTGAGGATGCATATTTACATCATAACCGCATCTTAATTACGTACTGTAATAATTCAATGGTATTTCTGACAGCATTGTGATATCACTAAATATTAATATGAAACTATTTGATAAATTTCATGTGAGATGCAGCAGATTTTTGCTCTGTTAATATAGGAATGGAGTCAAGCTAAGATTTACTCTAGGTGGAATATAATTATTTTGCAACATTTGCTTAGTTTGGTTGGCTCATTGGTTGGTTTGGCTGGTTGGTTTGGTTAGGAAAAGCTCCAACTTCCAAACTGCTTTTTTGTTACCTAAGCTGATCAAATCTGGTGTTTTCAGGTTTTGCTGACAATCAGTTCAACTTTGCTGATGACTCAAATCTTGGCAACAAGGTCTGGTTTGTCAATGAGTACAACTCAGTGGAGTGCGAGATATTTCCGGATGGTTCCAACGAGGAGATGATCCAGTGTTACACTCCGTATGTTTATATATATTCATGTATCACCATTACATTTTATAAATTCAAACCAATTTGATGAAATCTAATGTTATACATAGCTGTTCACTCCTCAATTAGCTACGATAAATTTTCCCCAGATTGTATGTTGGTGAGCGTAACAAATGGGATGGACAAAGTTTGTACAGTTTGAATTTTTCCTAGCATTTTTCCAAGTTGTCCAACTATCTTTCAGAGAAGGCATGTATGATGCCCAATGGAAAGTGCGACTTTCAGTAGACGGAGTAGAAACACCCACAGAAACAGGAATATGTAATGGAAACCCAGATTCCTGGACGTGTTCTATTCGAGTGAGCGATTTTTCTTCGTATATTTTTGTATTATGTAATTTTTTAGCACCAAATAAAACAAACTACAAGCAGAATTAATTATTAGTAATCAGCTGGAGTATAAGTTTTAAGTCAATATGGTTCAATAAAACCTATTTTTGTGTTTTGTAGGCTGCCGAGTGGAAGTCACCATACATTGATTCTGTAGTTCCAAGAAGTGGGCCAGCTGATGGAATAATTACTATCTGGGGACGATTCTTTTCAGATCTGTACGGTTCTGATGCAGCTGAGTCTTCCAATGGTCAAACAGCAAAGATTCTCAGGTGAGCTCTTGGCACCAACTAACACAGACAGCACTGATATGGAGTGAAGCTGTAACATTTAGGGGTTGTTGGGGTATTATCATAATATTAACTAATTTGCACACTTTAGAGTCTAAACTAAACACCGTTTATCTCACGTGTAGTGTACCAGAATGCTGCCACAAGTAATTTTGGTTAATGTGTTGAAAGTTGTCCGGACAAAATGTGTTTGCCATATTTTATTCCAAAGTTTCTTGTTCTTTTTCACTCTGGTTCGAAGCATGAAGTCGTTAACGGCTGACAAAAAAAATTTGCACAAACTTCTCAGCACGTTCGCCCTTACATAAGCTCACATATTGGCAAGAACACATATTTTGCCCCAATGCATGCCTTATACAGTGTGTATTGTTAACATTCTATGGCTCTAGTGAATGTGTGAAACTAAGTATTAAGTTAAAACAATGAAAGAGTGCTCACTCCCCTGTGGCTTGCTTTCACATTGTGTATTGTTGTTCTGTAGCCTAGCAAAATATAAACAGTCTTACTTGTTCTCTAGTTTTAACGTGCTCTAATCAAACAGCCAAGTTTTGTTTCTCATGCAGATGATGTAAATTCCTATTGGTCAATCTGAATAACCGATTAATTTTTAAAAAATTTATGACGTATTTCAAATAAAGTACCTATGAGGAAAAAATTCAAGCGGATTTTTGACAAATTATTTTCAATGTAGTTATTGTCTCAAAGCAAAACACCAAATGAGTTACTTGCACAATATGTCTACAATAATTTAGGTTCAGTTTTATTGTGTTGAATTAACCAAAGCGGTTCAGGATTTCAATGAAGCGATGCTTAGACAAACTTTCCCAAACACCAACATAATGATGTAACTGTATGGATTCTCACGTAGAGAATGCAATGTTGACTTTACAAAGCTGTTCATGAGCAGCAAATGCAACTTTTTAATGAAATACAATCTAAACAAATAGATTTTGTGGAATCAAGGTTTGAAAAGAACGCTAGCTTTTTATTTGGTCATGAAAAGGCTGACTATAAGGTTTAATTAAGTGCTGCCAGTATTGTTTACTTTTTCTTTTGATTGCTGGGTCCAGGTTTGCTAGTCTAATCTTTTTTTATTCATTGACAGGACAGTCTATTTCCTGTACTGTGTTGAAATGCTTAACAGCCTCAAGTTCTCGTAACTGTTTATACATGAGTACAGGAAAAACTGATTAGCTAGATAAATTCTCAATGTCCACAGGCTATAAAACTGTCTTTGTTTGTAGGGTATATGTGGATGGACAGCCGTGTGCACTGAAAGATGGAGATGATTTGTAAGTATATCGTGGCAACTAAAAAAAATTGGTAAAAATTACTAGAAATTATGTAAAATAATCGAAACATGTACTGGAGGAGATTTGTGAAATTTGTAACTATTTACTTTTCAGCTACGGCTTGGCCATAACCAAATCCTGGGCCAACTATGGTTACATAACATGTAAAGCTAGCCTGGGTGCAGCCTTTAGTGGCAATGTGTCAGTCATAATTGAGGCTCCTTATGGTAGAACATATGTGAAACCCTCAGGCTATAATCTGGATGCAATGGGCAAAGTTAATATGTACCAAACTTATGCAGGTTTGTGATAGGTTAAATTTTACTGGGAAAATTTAAAAAACAAACTTTGTGGATGACTTTAAAAGCTGAAGTCTGCATCAAAAAGCTTATGAAAGTAACCTGTTTGGATGATGTAATTTATTCATTTGTCATGTGCAGATGTATTTTTGTACAAAAATGCTGTGTTTTTTTCAGCAATCGACTCGATCTCTGCTCAAAGTGGCAGCATCAATGGGGGACAGCTGCTGACTATCACTGGCAGGTTCTTTGATGAGACAGATGCACCCGCTGAAGTGAAAGTAGGTGAAGATGAGTGTGTAGTAGAGTCCCTAACGTCTGAGCAGATTGTTTGCAGGACTCCTGCCGAACCAGCCGAATCTCGAACTTCATATCCTGGTGAGAAATAAAACTATTTTTACTTCAGCTTTTCATAAAAATATATCTGCAAAATAAAATTATCCGAGTAACAAAAAGTGAGGTGTCAATAATAATAATTAGACTGATTATGTTTAAAACAAATAAATAATAGATTAATCTTGTTATATTTTACCAAAATCTTGTCAGCATAGTTTTTTGTGTATTGGCAGCAACTACTACTCAAAACTTCCAGGAAACTTTTGCCCGTGTTATTATTACTGTTATATAAAAGTAAATATTGTTTTCCTATACTCATTCTTTGTGGTAACAAACAACTCAATAGACCCGCAATGTTTAGTAGAAAGCCAAATAGACAATTAGGTTTGTGGTTGACAAGTACATTCTTATTGATTATTTCTGTCAGCGCCAGTTAGTGGTTTGTATACAAAACTCGTCTGTGTGTTTTGTTCAAATGTCAGATCAAACTCAATACATATGCATATAATTGTTTTGCTGCACCACTTGATGTTATTGCATTTGAGTACTGGTAAAACATTATATCCGTTGACGAAACTGTTTTTACTAGGTCACAAACTATGCTGTGTGATGTATGGCCCAAATATAGTTGAACATTGTTCCAACATTAGCAATTGAAATACAATGCAAGGTGCCTTTCAATCATCATATTATTATTATCAACACAATTGATGATAATGTATATTATTAATTTTTGATGCTAAAAATGACCGGTTACCTCTGGTTGTAAGCCTTATCTCATGTATGGTAACAAGTAGGAAAATACATGGCCAAGTGACAATCAACGCGTATATTTGTTGTTTGCTATTCACAGGAAATCGCGGAATGCGCCATGATTACTTCAATCAATCGATAACTGACTTCAATGGCCTGGAGAGTTTAAGAGATCGTACGGATGAGGTGAGCCAAAGCTTGGTATTGTGTGTATCACATTCTTTATAAGCTTCGCTCATTTGTTCTGTCTCAATTCGAGTTATCAACATGGTGAAGCTTTTTTTATTTTTCCAGTGAGAATGGGTGGAAAGAATATAAATCCTTTCTTTAATCTCTTGATTACATCCATACGAAGATTACTTATTGGTTGAAATATTAGATAAGCAAAACTGTATTAGGTATAGAAGTTTGATAATTCGCAAAAATCCCGAATACGTTTTTTGACTAGGTGTAATATAATAATTAAAATAGATTTAAAAAAAAACATAGTACTTCCATGTGTTTTGTTACCGAAATTTTTGATAAGCCAATCAAATTTTGATATTCAGTTTACATAGTCCCAATGTGTTTTAGGCGCTTTCGTTCTGGACACACTCGGCCTACTGGTGTGAGTCGTACTGGGAGGATTGCCAGCTCCCCATAGGAGCTGACTCTTTCAACATAAGATCCCGTGGTTATTTTGTTCCACGCCTGTCTGGAGACTACCAGTGAGTGTCTACCATGTTTTTTATGTCTGCAATGTCATTAGTTGTTTCGCTGATTGAATCATCTTTTGTAAAATATTTTTACATCAATTTTTTGACTAGGACAACAGTGTTAATCTTTGATTGGGCTGATTCTTTTTTAATCGTAGAACACATATTATATATTTCTTCCCTACCAGTTAAATCTGAACATAAAATCAGTTTGTTTAGTCGTAGTTTCATTTTTCTACACAGTATTAGTTTAGCTCAACAAATACAAAAATATTGATTTGGTTTTTTGATCATTTGTAATAAATATTATGTTGTTTCATTTGTACATAAATAATTTTTGTGGTTCATTTCAGGTTCTATGTGAGAGTTGATGAGTACGCTAAAGTGTTCTTAGGCAACGACTCTAGTAACGTGGTAAGCATCTCCCTAAGTCGCCATTTTGTATATTTTTAGTTGGCTGTTCAATCAATTTGGTGGTCTGCTTGCAATTGTGCCAAAGTTTTGTTAATTAAATTCACTTATGGTTGCACTAGTGACCCTGTAGGGAGAGATACGCTAATGAGCCACGTGCAAGCGGCTAGGGATCCAAACATTGAATTAACGCGATCACGCTTATATATGCTATCGTTGCGGTTGAAGTACTTGCTCCAATGAAATATTTTTTATTTTCTCACAAAATTGTTAATATTTAAAAATTTTATGGGGAAAAAAGAGAAAACCTTTCGATCCACCAGAATAAATAATAAAAACGTCACAAATTAACTTGCTTTGGGTATTTTTTTTAACCTAAATAATTGATCGTGATATCTTTCGGCAGCGCAGCTCTATAGTTTATATACAAATATTAGCTTTGTTTACGATAATAAATAAAACCGCGAAATCTAGTAGCAAATATTTGTTTATTGTTGTTATTCAATATTATTGTTATAATTAATAGATACTACACCAGAAAAAATTGATATGCCTGGTGAGCTTCAATTTTTTAAATAATAATGATTATAATATGGAAATAATTGTATTGTTTGTGCTGAATAATAATAATAAAAAACTGCAATTCAATAAAAAAAATGTAATTATTTATTATTAAATGAATAATGAAAATAATATTGAAATTGTTTTAAAGTATAGGTCATATTACATTGTATTACATTTTATTATATAAGATGGGATAATAATTAATAATTATTATTGGTCACCTTTACACATTTATCATTTTAGTTTTCAATTATTTATTTATTATTAACAACAACCATCATTTTATTAAGAAGCTTCAATTATTTTTATTTATTACATTCCAGGTGCTTTATTTAGGCATTTCTGATCATAAAACTTAACAATGGAGGATAATCAGATTTATCGTAGCAAATTTTGTACCAAAGTATAGTAATAACAACAATGGTGTCAATCTGGATCCCTGGACTTTGACCCTTCATTAGTCCAAATTTAGAGTAACTTTGTCATACAAAAAAAATCTCACTGCTTGTAGCAGAATGTATTCTTTATTTTCCCCGATGAATTATTGAGATAAGATTCTGCAGTAGAAAGTTATAATTTATTTTGTAAACCCTAGTTTTTTGGCGTAATGATAAGTTATATAAAATTTTGACCGGAAACAGTTTTGTTTGTAACCCAAAAGCCGTTGCACGTGCGTTTTATACTGCGCAATCATTGGCGTATCTCTCTCTGCAGGGTCACTAGGTTGCACTTGTGCTAGCCTTACATATATCCATGCATAGGGTTAGACCAGTTAGGTATCACATATTTGATATGTTTGCTGGTTGTTTGGTATTTTTTATTTAATTAAATTTTATTGTTTTTTTCTAGACACTTCTAGTAAGTTTGCCTTCCTCCACTGCATTATCCTACTATTGGTATGATGGACAAGCCAGTGAGAGAATGACTTTAACCGCGGGCACTCCATACTACATTGAGGTGAGCACTTCTGTACTCGAAAAAAATTTTAAGTCGAATAGTTATTTCCTTTGACATCTGTTCAGATGTTTGACAATTAATTAAAAGAAAATTGAAAAAAAATAGTGACTCTGCGTGTCTAAGCATCGTGGTTGCTTTGTCTACACCATCCTTGCAATGTGAATTGCTTCTAGGCTTTGGCCAGAGAGGGATATTCATGGTCCTACCTCCAGATAGCTGCAAAATATTTCCAGCCAAACCTGGTGGAAAAGATTGATGGTAAGAATCATTTAAAATTATGACTTTTGAAAAACTCTGCCTTGTTAAGAAATATGTTGAAGTTGTTCTCCCATTATTCAATAATAAAATTATGAAAACTGATGATTATAAAAACGCGTTGAATTTATCCCGGTAAGTTTTGATATGTATTTTTGATCGCTTTTGTTTTATAATATTCTTTGTAAACAAAAATTAATGAGACAAAACCTTACAAAATTTACTGTTTTTATTAACTTTGCTGTGACCTTCCATTGTGCTGAAGGTGCCACAATTAGACAAACTCTCACTTCTTGTGCCATCAAATGAGTCTAATACTTTTATTGCATTTGATCTCAACTTGTTATAATAGCAACAACCTAAGGTTACGCAGGAGTTTGCTGTTATGTAATGTAGAACTTATTAGAGATTCTCACAGAGGCTGATTCTTAAAGT
Source organism: Cryptosula pallasiana (assembly GCA_945261195.1). Classification (NCBI taxonomy): domain Eukaryota; kingdom Metazoa; phylum Bryozoa; class Gymnolaemata; order Cheilostomatida; family Cryptosulidae; genus Cryptosula; species Cryptosula pallasiana. The sequence goes on from OX183136.1 coordinate 34,638,251, forward strand.
TTTTTATTTACAGGCAAAGTAGAGCCAGAGGTTCAGAGAGTCGATATATCCAGTGTAGAAGATAAAGAAATTATCAAGGTAACGCTTGACCAGATGAGCACCAGATCAGCGGTCTCAGAGGTGCAAGTGGTGACAATGACTGATGCTGGTGGTTCCGGCACATGGCAGCTTGGAATGAATGATGTCTATACAGGTATGAGGAGATTTATCTACTCTTGTTACCGTTGATGCGCATACTCGTCAACTATATGTTGTTTCTTGCACAAAAAATTAGCTGGACCCTAATGTGAATTTTACAAAACATTACGATTGCTTGTTTGATGTAGCTATAATTATTTATTTCCACTACAACAGATCTGTTTACGCTGGGCTATGGGCTGGTCAGCACTGTTTGGCTTGCTTCATTTTAATTGGTTAAGATTTTCTAAATTAACCAAGGTTTTTGGCACTGTGGAAATGCTAATAATATTGGCCCAGTATCAAGATTATCAGCTGAAATCTTTTTCACACCAGGTCATTTTAGAACTGGTCCAATTCTGGTCTTAAAATCATTCTAGCATGTATGCAGCAATGAAAATTTTGTTGCACTGTATAGTTTAATGGAACAGATCTTTAAGAGTCGCTCTGTCTTCAAATTATACAATGTTAGTAACCTATTGCTTTAGTTGGCTCAACAATATAGACTATTCTTCACTTAATTCAGTTTGTTGCTTCACTGCCTAATAATTCAAATTTTTCAATTATTTTTTGCAATCAAACCAGTTTACGCTGAACTGAGCAGTTATTTCATATAAATTTCAATTCAACATAACCATAACAATTATTTTTTACTCGCAAATAATTATTTATTATTTATTAGTCGCAAACAATATTTTGCTTGGTTTGAAAAATCAACTGCACATCTGGTATTACTTAGTACTCTAGAGAGCCAACTGTGCTACAGTTGAATGGTTGTGTAACGTCAAAACTTCTGTGTCATAAAACTTTTTTTATAGTAAGGCGAAAGATTTCTTCGTTGTAATAAATTTAAACAATAAACATAGTATCAAGCGTACCATAATGTGAATACTTTAGATTATTTATGATGTTAATTGGAGTGCCGATTGCAATTAATTTACTTTCTTGGCATATATTACTAGATCTTCTGGATGTGGACACATCTGACAGAGATTTAGAGAAAGCTATCAATGATTTACCATCTATCTACCCAGAAACAGTCATTGTGTCAGCATCTGACATCACCAACGGCCGTACCTACACTATCACTTTCAACTCTGATTTAGGTGAGCTCGACTGTTGTTGATACTTAGACCAACATTTGCAATTCTTTCCATAAGCTAAGTTTGCGCTCCACAGAGTTTGGGTCAATGATTTTTTTCATACTTTTTAACATATGTTATCATTGCATTGAAGCGAGCAAGCCTCCGAATGCCCAGCTCTCCAAGACTGAGTTTAATGAGTCATTTTTTTGGGAAAATAAAAGTTCTATGTTTAACAAGAACAGCTCATCAATGATATGAGCTACTAAGAATGACCTATTGAACTTTAAAAAATGGTTGCTCATATATAATTTGTTGGAACGTACCTAGTTTAAATAATATAAACTGGCCGGAGTTAGTGGCGCTTCGCTATCAAGCACCCACACCACTGTGGTGTGGATATTTGATAGCGAAGCGCCACTAACTTCACCCAGTTTATATTATTTAAACTAGAACGTACCCCTTTTTGTGTTACTCTTTCCTTCTTGTGACAATTTGTTGTTGTAACATTTGAGGAATGTGTCAGTCAAGTGACAGTCATGTGCAAGTCACGCATCAGTCATGAGTCAATCACGTGTCAATCACCGGTCAATCATGTGTCAAACTAGTGTCAGTCATGTATCAAACTAGTGTCAGTCATGTGTCAAACTAGTGTCAGTCATGCGTCAAACTAGTGTCAGTCGTGTGTCAAAGTAGTGTCAGTGGTGTGTCAAACTAGTGTCAGTCGTGTGTCAAACTAGTGTCAGTCATGTGTCAAATTAGTGTCAGTCATGTGTCAAACTAGTGTCAGTCATGTGTCAAACTAGTGTCACTCGTAAGTCTATCATGACATCTCACAAAATGTTTGAGTTAATATTAAACCAGTTATCTCAAGTCTGTGAATATTATTTCAGGAAACTGGCCTCAGTTCACCAAGAAAGAGTCTGGTGGTGCCTCTGTAACCATCGCTGAAAACACAGATGGCCAGGCATCGCTGTCTAAATGGAGATTGCACCTTGACCATGGAGGATCAAATTTGTTGTCTGATATGATTAGCAGCGCTGAGCCTACACAAGATCAGGTGAGTGCCATAGAGTCACAGTTTTATTTTTTCTTCTTGAAAAATGCACAAAAAAAACATATTTATTCTTAAAGTTATTCAAAGGTTGACCTATCATTCTATCATGTTTTACGGCCATCAGTAGTTGATTGACTTTAATTTTTGTTCAAGTCGATTGGAAGCAGCTCACTCTTATTATATGCATGGTCTGAAGTTTCTTTTTTATTGTCTATAATTTCAAATTGTCAGTTATTGTGTCCCCCTTAACTAATGGAATTTGCATGATCACAATGATCTCCTACAATTACAAGATTTTACTAAATAACACAATCTTTCACATCGTTATCCTGTGATCAAACTACTACAGCCCTTAAATTCTAAAGATCGATCAGCTAATTGCCTTTATGTAGTCAATACAACTTTAGATATAATATAAAACACTTACATACTTGAATTATATGCAAATATACCTTGTATAATATAATGCGTCATTGTGTAATGTGAGCTAATGCAAAGAAGATCATACAAATACAATTTAACATTACGTGTCGCCACTTGTCGTCACTTGTCATGAAGTGTTGTCACATGATAAGGTACCATGCGATAGGTGTAAGATAAAAATACAGTTCAATGCATTTTATAATCAAAATGATATTAATTAATATACTCCGTTTGTTTCTTGACGAAAACTACTGATTTTGTAATCATAACAGTTAGATACGTGCCGTTATCGGCCGCAAACAGCTGGTCTTTTCATTTCATTTATTCTTTAACTCAAGGTAAGGATTGCATACCTAATGAGATTGTCGATTTCGAAATACAAGCTGATTTCAAATTCGTCTATCATACTTAGCAGTTACAACTTTCATTAATGGCATTTTCTCTTTTATTTCATATTTTTCAAAAATTAGATAAACTTGTGTAACAACAGATTAAATGTTCACCATTTGCCGGAAGTGGTGAAACCAATTAACGCTTACATCATATTAAAAAGGGACTCTTAACCTTGTAGCTGAATTGGTTTTCATTTATTATATTTAGTTTGACGAAGCTGTAAATTCACTCTTCTCTGCCAGATGTCCACGTTCTATTGGTACTGCAGCCTACGGCAAGTACTTCTATGAAGGAAATGAGGACGCAGAGTCACCAGGTAAGCTATATTTACTTGACATTTATTGGATTAGAAAATTATTTACTGAAGTTTCTAGAAGAGAATCAAATTTTGGCATTTTCGTAAACAACTCACAGTAAAAAATGTAATAACGTCGAAAGTTTGCAAACTCCAACGAAAAGAAACGTATATTTAGTTTTCCATTAATTCATTTTTTGTTAGCCCAATATTTTATTTCAGTATCGAAACGAGTAGGTGTAGGAAAAGATAATTACCATAAAGTCTACATAACTACAAACATAACCTAGATACTACGACATAATACATCGAAGGTCTCATTGTGATGAGAATGTGAGGAAAACTCACTTAAATAATGTGTTTCACCTACAAAACCTTTTGTAATACAATCTTTCAAAAATTGATTTTTTTGATTGCCTCAACTGTTTAGCTAATCAAATTGCAGATAAATTCACTTTTGGAAATCGACAGAAACTTGTATTATCTTTTTAAGATGAAGTATTTATTCGGTATAGACTGAGAAATCTCTCATTAAAGTGGGGGTATTGGCAGCATTCTATCTGCAGGTAACTTTGGCTTAATAATTTATATGTAAAGCTCCCTTAGTTCCACAAGTCGCTGAAACCTGGTGGTTAAGACTTTCGCTTCTGATGCTGAAAAATTGTCAGAGTTGACAGAAAATCTGGGCTCAAGTAATTTGAAAGTCTGTCGGAAAGTAAAATGAACAAGCAAAACAAATGCAACTTTTACTGGCTTGTTACACTTTTTATACTTGTTGTTATACTTGTTGTTATACTTGTTGTTATACTTGTTGTTGTGACTGTTTTTGTGTTTGTTTTACTTGTTTTATTTGTTGTTATACTTGTTTTTATACTTGTTGTTTTAGTAGCTGTTATACATGTTGACAAACTGCAGTCAAAAAACAAAAGATATTTGACCTTCTTAATAAAGATTTTCAGTTCGACAATACCAATAATTTTTTAGGTTTTTATGGAGGCACAATTGATTACGAGTCTGAGCCTTTCTGTGGGAGGGCTTCTGGTATGAACGTCGCTCGGTTGTACGACTCGTATGAGATCGATATCAGCGGAGGTGGCCACGTAAGTTGACATTAATGTAATATGCTATATGGTAGAGCGTGTACGTGAACATTTATGTGATAATAAAAAACACATACTTGTGCTACTGATCAAAATATGACACCTTGATAATATCTTCCGGTGTTACACGTAGGATGCCTAACTTATAAAATACCTAGAAATCGGCAACACACTTTTCTGATGAAGTGAGCTATGATGGAAAGATAAAAAAAACTGTTTGATACTAATAATCATCACAAAATATAATTTAATAAATTGCATTTATCTACAATTAAACTTCAAGTTGAAACAGCAACTTTAATAGCTAGAACTCAAAAAAACTCATTTAGTCAATTTCTGTTTTCTTTTAAAATAATTAATAAATTGAAATCTTTTACCATCCATGCAATTGTAGCTCAGCGTTGTACTACTGTATCAGAAATATGCTCGTACAAGCAATCTTTCTTTTCAGTTTTGACAAGCAGATACATGAAGGTGATTGATGATTCATCCACCAACTCAAATCATACATATGCTTAAACACTTTTTGTTTTAGTTCAAAGCGAAGATGCCATTTCTTGTTATAATAACAAGATTCCCTTGTCTTTACTGTTCTCTCTCAACCATAGACAAGCGTATCAATTTCATTTGTATATTGTTGAGCTTTTCACCGAATAACTTACTTTCCAGATATGCTTTGCCTATCGAGGTGTATTCAGAGAGCTTATTAGGATTCAAACAAGGACAAGTATCAGGTTTACCAACTTATATTTGGAGCACACTTTCTTACAAAGCGATGATGGAACGTAAGTAGTAGTGCAGCAGCTAAATACTTGCATTTTAGTAGCATGTGACCTAGTGGTTGCGTAACCTAGTAACCAGTAGTCAGTCAGCACCAAAGTCTCTTTAATTTAACAAAAAATCTTTAGAGCTAGCAGTAAATAACAAATGGCAAAGTGAACTTAGTTTATTGTTTGCTTGATTACTTGATTACTTGCTCTGCTCCTACTGAGCTGCATTAGAAACTGAAAATTTAAATACTGAAAGAACTTCGCACGCAAAGACTCTTTTTACCAAAAAGTACAGGACAAGCTACCTCGGTTATCAATAATCGTTATGATATTTAACAATAAGTTGCGTCATTGTCGGTTACTATCATCGGGTATGTTAGCTAGTCTGCGTACATTACAGAGAATGGTTCTATCAATGCATTGACCTCTTGGCATACATAGAGCTCTACTACCCTGGAGAAGCTCCGTACAAACTTGGAGAATTTGAAGTCTATCGTTGGCCCCACAATGACATCTGGGTGGATGAAGTGGTAGTAGCTGGAAGACCAACCACAGAGAACAACGACAGTATGTACAAGTTATGGTATCTGAATCGAATAATCAGAGTTTCTCTACCTGTTAGATTTTTTAGTCATTGTTGTTTTGACTGCAGGGTAAAAACTCTAAGACACAACCATGGAAACATCACTACTTGGGATTTTTTATTATTTCAGTCAAATAAAACTGCAGAAATTTTTTGGACAGCAATCAAAGTCCATAGTTTGCAGATTATTTTCTCGCGAAGCTAAATATCTAATGCTTTATAACTAAATTTGAAAAATAATTTTTAAGGTTTTATCTCAAAGTTAATTAAATATTTGTTTTCTGATAGCCCTCATCGCAGACAGACGCATTCCACTGACTGCAAGAGTGGCTGAGATTGAAACAGTGAAGAATGAGTCCCTTCCAGTATATGATGTCACGATCACTCCCTACAACTGTGCCAGCAACCTTCAAATGTTCAGAGCTTATCTGGCACCAGTGTTTAGTGGTACCACTGGTAAGGGTTCTTTGGAATTGTCTTCCTACAGATTGTACCAAATATTGTCTGTAAATAATATAATTGTGATTCGCGTTTCAATATTTTTTAAGGTTGATTACTAATTTTTAAACTTACTGATATTTAGGGACTGGATCATCATCGGTTACCTATGGAAACCCATCAGCAGGTGATTGGCCCGCAGATGCACGCATTACAGTTGAAAGGTCATCAAAAGCATCAGTACCAGTGACAGGAACCTGGGATCTTACCTCACCCAAGGTGGGTTTGTTACAGTTATTGTTGTATCATTATTTTTCTTGAGCTGAACATAGCTGGTTAAGTATTTTAACTTTTTTGTTTTGTTGTTCGCTGATTTTTATTTCAAATTATATTAATTCTTATTTTTGTATCGCCACGCTTTCTTGAGCTGAAACCAACTGGTAGATTATTGTAAAGTTTGTGTGTTATGGTAAGCTGGGTTTCATTTTATTTAATACTAACTTTTATGTAATATGAAATAATCCGAATGACTTTTCGATAATCAGTTTGAACGATCAGTTAATTGGAAGATTAAATTAGTAGAAATACTAGTTTCTTCTTTGCTTTGAGTTCTTCATTTACTTTTTATTTACATTTATTATAAAAATTGGAAATAAAGTTGCATGTATTTTAAAATAGCGTGCCATAAAAATAGGGACTACTTATAGTCACAATGCGTCAGTTGTGGCATCATTTCACTATCTAAATGTGCTGTTTCATCGTTCCTTAGAAGTCGGAAAGCTTTAGATTATGTAATCACTCTTTCTTATATCATTTGCTCTCAATAACAACCCTGTTGCAGGCGACAGTCAGCTATGCTGCCGATGTTGAAGCCAGCGTTCTACAACACAGTTTGATGTTAAAACATGAATACAAAGATATCAAGGTCACACGTTCCGGCACTTGTTACGGATACAAATATGATTTGGAGTTTACGCAAACGACTGGTGGAAACATTTCTTCCGTTTCTGTGAGTTTCTTGCATCACTCTTTTGATTTGTATATGCAGTCGGATAAGAGAATGGAAAGAAACAAGTATCTAATCTCAAACCTTCGTTATTAAGTCAAGTTTCTAGTATTCTTTTGGCATCATAATCATTACTATTATTCTTTAGTGATTACTACTATTCATAAAATTAATTAATCAAAACTACAAAAAAAGTTTAATCGCTAGTCATTGTCGCCAAAAGCTTAAAATTGTCTAACTTTTATTAGGTTTCAGTCAAATTCATTTACGTTTTGGATTTGCAAATGCGTTTCCATACACACATTTATATCTAGTTTTTTCAATTCATTTTTAAGCGCATATTTCACATTAGTTGATATTCTATTTGCCACCAAAAACTAATAGATAAGTTATTTTTTTCAAAACAATTAACCAGTTATGTTTTATGGATGCAGGCTGACGGCTCTAGCCTCACGGGGAACACTCCACAACTGGAGGTAATCAAGAACGACGCTCACATATTTTATGACCCCATACCGGGAGACATGTTTGTGACAGCTGAAGATGCGCCTCAAGTCAGAGTTGCTATTAACAACATCAACTCAAGGTTAGTATTTGGCTGCAAGTTGTACTGAACTGACCAAAACTCTCGTATCACTCGTGATTTATATGTGTAAGTTTTGACTCCTCACTACAGGTGCTATGGAGACTGTTCATACAGTTGGAGTTCTGCTGATGTACCAACAGTGGCATCTTGTTCACCAACCAGTGGTAAGTTGGTTCTTAGAGACAACCTTTGGTTAGTAACACGCATCCACAGTTCATTGCTTTAATAATTAATTAAATTTGTTAATTATAACAGTTTCTAAAAACTTTGAAAAAGCGTCAAATATTTGTGTCTAAGGCGTCTCACTGCTTTATTTTGCAATTTCTCAGGACAAAGAGATGTGGTGGAGTTGTAATTGTTGTTTGTTAATTTAGGTTCATTTGGTACTTCAATCACTATAACTGGTACGAAGTTCTCTGCCACTGCGGACGAGAACAAAGTAACAGTTGGTGAAGCTTCCTGTGTGGTTAGCAGTTCCACCGCTACACAAATAGTCTGTGACCTTCAAGAAGGAACTATTGGTAAGCGCTGACTTAGTAAATTATGAATTTTTTTGCTATAAAATCATAAACATTAAACCAGGTTGTTGGAACACAAGTATATGGTTTCATTTAGATGAACTTATCTTGAAATTAAATCTCACAATTTCTCATTCGTTTTCGTGTTTTCTTTTTTAATCAATGCAAATCGGCATAACGGCTTACATACAAAAACATCCTGGTTCGTTGTATAGTTTCTACATTGTACATACATTGAAAACAATTGTTGTGCATCAGCAGCAATTGTGTGCTGTTGACTTTTTTTGGTGGATTATAGTTTAAATGTTTCACCGTTGGCTTTTAAAAACTATCAAGTTCAAGTTTTTCATTGCTTTAACAACTCGAAGCCATATCACACCACACCACATCACAACATATCATGTCATATAATATCATTATTACCTCAGACCTGGTGAGCTACCCTCATTCTTGTTGGATTTTGCAGGCTCCCACACTGTGGATGTGATAGTGAACAGCCTTGGCAAAGCCAATAGCTCCGTTTCTTTTGATTACAACTCCGGATCTATCGATACTGTCAGTCCAAACAAAGGCAGCACAGCAGGTTAGAATACTTGTAACCTAATATGTAACCTTGCGTTCTATTGGGTGTACTACATACAAATAAATGTAACATTGCTAGCTATTTGACTGTTTCACATACGCATACTAATAAATGTATCTTTTCATGCTATTGGCGGTTTCACACAAACATAAATGCAACCTTGCTTGCTATTGGCTGTTTTGGATAAATATAGAAATAAATGTATCCTTACACCCTATTTATCGACTGTTTCAGACGCATAAATTTAACCTTGTATGTTGTTGACTTCTTCAAAATGCTCATTTTCCACACCATCACTATCATTATGGTACATCGTTTCACTGCTGAGTTATATTGCGGATATTCACCAAATTTTATTGCAGATAACTAAGCTAGTAATTTTCTTGTGATAAATTATGATTCGCTGGTTGTGCCATTCTTTTTGTTTAACAAAAAGGTATTATTGGTTATTTCTATATAATTAAAAACGAATTATTTTATGAATCATCTTGATTGAAAATCCAAAAGTTTTAATAATAAAGATGCTAAAAATTTCACATGAATCACCATAAACTATTCGCTACATGTATCAGTTGAGCTTAATCACATCAACGTTAGAAACTTGCTATTGTTTATCTGTAAGGTATAAAACGTACGTGCTAACGAATATGGATGTTTTGTAGGTGGCACTTACGTAACCATAAGTGGAAATGGGTTCGCTGCTGGTGCAACTGCAAACATTGATGGAAATGACTGTCCAGTGATCTCGCTTACACCATCAGAGATCGTGTGTGACTCTCCAGCCGGGACAGGAAGTGTGGCTGTACAAGTGGTGACAACCAGTACACTGGATTGCGCTGGATGTTTCGCTTACTCTGCAGCTGACACCGTCACTGTTACCACTTTCAGTCCTTCAACACCAAAGGCTGCTGGTCAGTTTGCATTGATAATAATTGACTATAGGTGAACAGAAAATAAGTTTTTTTTTTAAATTTTTCGTTTTAAACATGGTCGAATTTCATGTTATTAAAAATTATTGTTAGGTGGAGAGGTGCTTACACTGGGAGGAACCTTTACTGGCATCGCTGACATGATGGACACGATAGATCTTTATCTAATGGACAGCTCTGATGTAAAGACATCACTCGCTATCAACTGGACATCAACTGATGAATCCTCCATTTATGCCTCTCTACCTGCCCTAGCTGCCGACAGCTACACCATCAAACTCCGATTTAGCTCTGTGATTGGTTTGGCTTCCTTCAGGTGATCCAACCTATTGATTACATTTAGCTTGATGTTGCCTGATTATGTCTACTGACTAAAATTAACCTGTCAGTCTTGTCATGAATTTTTTTCTGTCGGTCCATAAACTCTTTATTGAAAACTTTATTTCGTATTTGCCAAAGCTTGTTTCTAATGCATTTGTAGTATGTTTGTTTCGTTCGTAAGCAAAGGAAATGTGTTTTTTTGCTTTTTACTGTATTATATTGATGTAATATTGATATTGTAGCTCCACACCAACTCTAACTGTAACATTGAACATGAACATCATTTCTGTGAATAAAGGTTCTTTTGAGGGTGGTACCAGATTGGTAGTTGGAGGAGCAGGGTTTGGAACAGACAAAGATTTGGTAAGGTCCTCATTCTCTCAAACAAATGAAATAAAAATACTCACAGATTCAAAGAATTTATCATTTTAGATCTATCAGTTGTTTTGTTATCTTTGAGAATGAAATTTCAAAAGAGGTTTTTCTTTTTGACTTTTTTTTATTTATCCATCTCTTTATGCAGCATCCTGAAACCTCTCAGGAGACAAATTTGAATGACTCACAGTTAGTTAAAGTTTAATAGTACAATTATTTTTCTCTAGGAATTGTATTGGCAATGGTTTGGCTGTAAGATATTTTACATATAAAGTAATGGAGCATTATATTTTCACAGTTCTCTTTCAAACTTCTGAAGTAATGTGCTCTTTACTTTTTATTGCCTATTTACACTTCATAATAGGTAAAAAAACACTGGGGAATACCCAATCAATTACGGGAACTTTTGGATGCTGTCCATTAGGTGAAAACGCGCATCCTAAAAAGTTTTCAAACACTGGGGAATACCCAATTAATTATGAGAATTTTTAGATTTTGTGCATTATTTTATATAAGCCTGCAATCATTGTTTTTTGGGTTTCCCCAGTAATAAAAAATTTGCTCAGGTTGCGCGTTTTTACCTATTGCTCATTTGGCTCAAAGTTTTATATCAAATTAGAGCTCTCTTTATTAGGCTACATACATTATAAAATCGCTGTGATTAATTCTATAAAATCAAAGTCCGAAAATCTTCAGCTACAGCATTAGATATACATAGACCACTATAGTGTAATAGTATACCTAATATGGGTTTCAATTTTTTAACTGTTTGCTGCCAGCTAATTATCAAGTAAATAATAACATATATTATAAAATGAATGCTGCTTGCAAACCGCCCTTTATCACTTATGTAACCGTGGGTACAAGGGTTTCTGTCACTGTCATAAATTTATTATTTTCGTTTGTTGTTGGTAGGTTGAAGTGATGGTTGGTGAATCAGAATGCGATATCACAGAGCTGTCGGACACTGAGATCACCTGCTACACAGGAAGAGGAAGTAAAACTCATACTGTCACCAATGGGGGAATAGATCCAGGTATGGAAATGGAGACAATTTGTTAGTTTAGTGATAGATGTTCAAAATTGGATTAAAACTAGTATATTAACCCTCAATTTACGTAGCGAAAGCATTGCCTATTTCGTAAAATGAACGCTGTGAGCTGGCTAGTGTTAATTATTTTGTGATTTTACAAACAATTGTTTTTTATCTCCTGTTTGCTTTAATGACATCCGTAGCACCATTCCCTACTCTCCGACATGTATACGCTTGCAACAAAGTTTCACCTGTATCGATATGTCAAGGTTTTCTTAGCAGTCTGCAAGTTTTATCAACGCTTCATCTTATATTTATAACTTTTCAAAGAGTAATAGTTGACACTTTTGTAGATAATAGGTTGAGGTTAGTTTTCAACTTTTAATATTTTTTCTTGCTGTGATTTAATGTTGTTTTTCTTGTAGTTTTTGGTCTCGGATATGCATGGTCCCCGGCAGTTTTACAGATAATGGCTGGAGACAGAGTCGAGTATGGATTTTGTTATTTTGTGATATTTGAAATATTTCAACTTGATTGTCATTCGCGGAGAGTAAACTCATATTTTATACATCAAATAGAATACTGATTATCCTCTTGTTAAAGAGTGAAGCTTAAGGTACACCACACGCATCTCAATCTTCTTGTAACACAGATTATTGTGTTTTGTTTCAGGTTTGTGTGGACGTCTCCGCCTTACGTTACTTCTAATAATTTCAAGGTCATGCAGGCTCCTAATGCTGAGGATGCACCAGATGGAACTGGGTTTGATAGTGGCGAGGGATCTCCTAGTGGTAAGTACACAAACTAGTCTTACTACCTGCGTTGACTTGTTACCTGTGTTGACATGTTACCTGTGGTGACATGTTACCTGTGGTGACTTGTTACCTTTTTGTTGACTTAATCAGCTGTTAACTAGCACCAAATCGACTAAATATTTTGAAAATTTCCTGTTACATGAAGATTGTAGTATGATTAGCATACTACATATTAATTTATAAACACAACTCACGATTGCTGTCTGTCTGACTTATGTGACTAGCATTTATTTGAAAAGAATTGCAGCATGGTTATTAAATACAAGAACCTTTGTGTCTTCTCCATTCCAAAATAAACGTTGTAGTTAGCACGATGAGAAGTGAACATTTTAAGATTAATCTAACAATTCACATCTGCCTCAGTTGGTTACATCCCACACATTACTTCTAAACATGGACTTATCAGGATGACAAAAAAACAGCGTGTGATTATGTATTGTTACAGGGAAATTCACCCACCAGTTTGACACTGCCGGCACGTACTATTACACAAGCGGTATCATTGGAACCAATGAGAATGTAGAGCTAAGAGGGTTGATTGAAGTGTCCACAAAGGCTGCTTTCTCTACCATGGTGTCCGTGACTGTCAATGGAGTCAATGCTGAGGCTAGCTCTGGTGCGTGTGTAGTATTGAGCGATGTTTTATTTGGCTGAAGTATTTGCTTGCTATGCTCTTTATTCCTGTCTGATTTATAGGATCAGTGTTCCACACATTGTCTAATTCACAACTTTGTGTAATCGGAGCTATTTAACATTTGTAAAAAAAACAAAAAACGAGTAACTAGTCATTTCGAGTAGCTAAAAAAATCATGGTTGTCCTAACGAATAAGACACGTGTAATGATTGGTTAATACAATATTTGATGTACAATCAGTAAGCAAGCAATCAGTGAATGTGAACTAACAATACATGCTTACATCTGCCTTCAAGTCTCCTAACAGAGTTCTACATGGTGCAGGGGGCTCTGTGGATGAGAGTGGGCTGCCTTGTGAAGGTACCACTGCACAGATTACTGGTATGTCAGAAGCAGACCCTTCCTCGGGAGGTGACTTTGAATTCTCTTACATGGAGAGTTACACACCAACTGTAACAGATCTAGATGTAAGCTCTGGATATATTGATCAGGATCTGACCATAGATGGCACTGGTGAGATAATTGTTGTTAGTTTCTGGTGAAAGTTTCTCACTTTACCTGTCAATTGTAATCCTGATTGCCGAGCATGTAGCTGTAGGAATCGTTTCATGGCCAAATATTGCTGGCTGGTTATTCAGAAGTGACCCCAGAGTTCGTAAAATACTGTTTCTATACTCATATTTATTATTTATACTGGTATTTATCATTTTATTAATAGTGTTTTATTCATTAAACAATCAAGTTAATGTTGAGCAGCAAGTTGATGGTATGTGAGTCGCATGTTTTACAAAAAGGCTATAAACTTCAATTTAAGTCAATTTGTAAAGCTACACACCAGTTGCTCTAAAACGCAGCCATCTTTTGACGCATTTACTTACAACTTACAGGTTTCTCCACAACTGCTTGCGACAATGAAGTGATGTTTGGTGAATATACATGTGTACTATCAGCGCAAACTGCCACGCAGATTACATGTGCGCCAGATGTGAATGAAGAGCCAGATGTTGGCATCAGTTTTCCTGTAACGGTGGGTATACTTATAAGTACGCATCCCTCCAGGAGTTGAGCTTGTTTGGTCAAACCTAATTACTCTTGAAGATTGGAGCTTCTTTGTTTACATTCAAACTATTTACTTCTCAATTGGTCTTTCATCAGTTTTTGTGAGCTCAAGTCCCTTTACTGCAGTGGGCTTGTGTAACTTTCATAAACATGAAAGCTTATTACATAACAGGTGAGCAGGATCAAGATGTATCTCTAAACAGATTCTGTTGAAAATCCATACATTTACTTTTAGTCTGTTACCAAGTTTGTTGTTTACCTGAAAGAAATTTGAAGAAATAAAGTGTTGATCCAGTCAATTTTAGTGACATAATTGATAATGTTGGTAGGTGCGAGTGAACAACAGAGGCAATGCTTTGTATTCTATCTCACCCTCCTTTGCTGTTCTACCATCCATGGATTCTGTGTCTCCTGCAACGGGTTCTACACAAGGTGGTACTATGTTGACCATCGCTGGTGCTGGATTTGTAGGTAGGCATTTTTTTGTGATCTGAAATCGTTCATCCCATATCTGCTGAATTTTATTTTCATACCATCCTGTTTTGTTCACAATTGTTGCTGAATTCTCAGCTCAACATCTACATTGCAGGTGAGACAGAAGTGATGATCGGCCTAGTTAACTGTGATATTGTTAACCAGACATACACTGAGATCATTTGTGAGACTGGACCATCATCAGATGCTAGCAATGATGTTACCGTCACAGTTACCAACTCTCTCGATAGTCAACTTCCTGTTGTCTGTCCAACCAGCGACTGCACATTTGCTCATGACACTGCTTCAACACCAACCATCGTATCTGTCGATTCTCCATCTGATGTAAATATACTTTCATTGACCTCTCTTGCTAGTTGTTATACAGAATTCAATGTATTGTTACCCGGAAGCTCATGTCATTGTTCAGCATCGGTGTGGTTTACCATGTCAAATAACATACAAGATCTGTTACTTTTTTATGTGATTTGTGGCATGCCACTGCTTTTGTAATAACATATAAATTTTTGGTGTGAAACAACTCTCATTTTTTTTTTATCATTTCCTGATTCCATCGAACTGCTCTAAATACATTAAAACCCAAAATACTTAAATCTATTAACATTTTCTAAGAAGGATATACACCAGTGATCAACTAGTGTGTTTTCCATAAATAAAACAAGACTATAATTCTAACTATACAGCTTAAAAAATAAAAGTAAATGGCTACAATTCAACGCTACACTTTTTCTGTATGGTTTTAGTTAAAAATCAGAGATGCATCTACAAACATCTCTGTTACTGGCACTGGATTTGGAACTGATATGAGCGCTTTGACGGTGATGATTGGAGATGGAGAATATAAATGTGATGTTACCCGAATCACAGACACTAGTTTTGATTGCGATCTTGGCCCTCTACCCAAAGGAAACCACGATTTCACTATCCATGTAGCTGGCAAAGGTATTATTTGATTTTCTGCTATTTCTCAACTCAAGTAATGTTTATAATTGGTTTGGCAGTAAACCAAAAACAGTTGAATGCTTATACAACTACTAATATGTCAGCAGAACTTTAATGACTGATTGTGCTATTAAATATTGGTATACCTACTGGATGGCTAGTACAGTAAACAGTATCCATTTGTTTATTTTTTTTTTAAGCTGATGCTCAGGCTCCACCATCATTTGGTGGAGCGAACACCATTATAAACCACAGTGATCCTGTACAAATTAATCATCAACTCTTAAATGTTTACTGTTAAATGTTGTGTTTTCTTAGTATGAAGAATTTATCATTTTATTGAAATTAAATAACGGAAGAAAGGGTGAATTCTTGCTGTAATTGATATTAAAAAAAATGCTTCCATCCACTCAGAATAAGAATGATTTTCTTTTGTAATAAATATTAACTTATTTACATTTTATCTTTTATTATCAGACAAAATTTTATCTAAATAGAATATTTACATTACTGGAACCATGTAACACTGTAGTTTTTTCAGCAAGATACTTTGTATTGTTTTGTACCTCTTAAATTAAGTAATTTTAAAAGTGCTGAAATTGGCATGTTTTGATATGCGAGGTCAAAATTTACTCTTGGCTTTTGTGAAATCCATGAACAGCAGACGTTTGTACATAGAAACATCTGTAAAAGTTTGAGTATGTTTGGCTTCTGGTCTGACAAAGAACCTAGAAGGCAACTAAAGTAAAGAAGGCATTGATGCTCTGACATAGCCTTAGGATTGTATCATTTGTCCGCAGGTAACGGCGTCGGACCAACCCTGTCATCAGTGTTCTCAGTTGAGTCAATCACTCCATCTAGCGGATCAACTCATGGCGGTCAGTTGGTCACCATATCTGGTGCAGGCTTTCGATTGGACGACTCATATGTTACCATCAATGGAGAAAGCTGTGAGATAACGGATATCTCCATCATTGAGGTGAGAACTTTTTTACTTTTCGCCTTCTTAGTAATTTTATGAGTGAAGTATGTATTGGTTGGTGGCCATAACTTGGTGTGGTTGGATTGGTTCATGTTACACTCTTCTGATACAATGGAATGATATTTTTTGCTTGTTTCTTTGAATAACTTTATTTTTCTACAAACGCATTGCGTCGACTGACTCAGTAAAACAAAACAAAAATAATGAAACATACAAACGCAATTATTTTTTTTTTATAAAAATACAAGATTACCTTTCACATTGTTATACAATCTCACATACTCATACTCAAGTATAAATAGGTTTAGGTAAATTTTTAATAAAATGAATGACAGTACTGAGCATGTTGGCGTAGTTTAACTTTTCTCAGTGCTCAGAGTTCTTTTGCAGCTTTTTTGATGTCAGCAATGAGGGAGCTACATAGTGAACATCATTCCAAAGAATAATTAGCTAATAAATGAGTTTCAGGCTCGAGACCTGACCTTGCTTTATTCTAGGAGAAAGTAATTAAATATCATTTGAAGATGAGACAGAAACGATAGCAATACTGCAACTGAGAATTGCTGAAAGTTTTTTTTGATAACATTTATTCACTGGTTTACTATAGAAATTTCAATAGTATTTCAATGACTTGAATCATGGGAGAACCCTATAAGGCTGAACCAAAAAAGTTTTTAACTTGCTTTGCCAAAACTGATTCATAGCAAATCAAAAGATTTTTTACCTTGCGAATGATTGTGATCTCATAAATTAGGTCATGAGAACCCAAAAAGATTGTTCATTTTCCCTAGGAAGGACAGCTCGTAAAAATATGTTGATTTGCGGCTATTCAAGCACAAGAACATGGTGACTATTATGTTCACTCGGTAACAATATAAATCAGTTGATGAGTTCGTTCCTCTGTTCTCTAGATCACCTGTAGAACCGGAGCTAACGCTGCAGGTGAAGATTTGGAAGTGGTGGTTGGAGTCGGAAGTTCAACTAAGAATGATCTCGCATACAACTACTCATCCGCTGCCACTCCTGAGGTACACATAGTCTTGTCTTACTTCAATGTTTGGTGCCCGGCAGCTCGTTTGAATGTAAACTGAAACAAATCCGCTAACCAGAAAGCTATTTTTTTTAGTCCGGTTTACTTCACTTTTTTCACATCGCTTTTTGTCTCTTTAAAGCAGCGCTTGGTGCAACACACATTGATAGCATACTATGCATTTCGATGAATGAATATTTTGCTGAAACACAACAAATAAGTGAACAAGAGTATATACTTTTGTTTAATTTTTTAAATTGGCACATTCAAAAGTTATTGCAGCTTTTCTCCCAATTTTTACATATTTAAAAATCATACATTTTTTGGCTCTTCTGAAATGAAGAGTTGAAACCCGCTATTTGTAACTTTTAACAATTTGCATTTTACCACAAATTTGTAAGGATAATATTTTTTGTTCAGAATAATAACCAAAATCTTTTTACTGCTTCCTCACAATAGCCACAAAAAAGTATTTGGTTGACGACGCACAGGTACAGGTACAACCCACGCTTTACAAGCATAACTGTTGTTTGTGTCACTTAACATCAACGTCGTGTTTGTGCTTCTAAAGTTTCGAACCAGAATTAAAGGAGTCTTCATGTTTTAATTAGATAGTTCTAAAGTTTTTTCCATTTACTGGTAAACAAAATGTGGTCTCTACCAACCATACAACAATTGCTTTCTCGCATAGGTCACATCCATCAGTCCAGTGTCCGGCACAGAAGGAGAATCTGTAACCATTTCTGGAACAGGATTTAGTAGCTCCGACGTAGACAACAAAGTGATGCTGGGTATGTGTGTTTTGTTATTGTTTTAACTAATTATTTACCATTCAATCTACAGTTGACTGGTCATACCATGCGTTTTGCGGTGAGTTAGTCTCTCCAAAAGTGTGCATATATAACTGTGCGTCAGTAGGTTTTTAGGCAGAGATGATACATACTCATGATAGCAAGTTGATCAAGCAACCATTAAGTTGTTGCTTCATGTCATTTATAAGTGTTTTAAGCTATATATTGTACATAACAATAAATTACCGTGGCCTACAAAGTCCGTTGATTCGAGAAATAAAATAAAAGATCACATAGAGAGATAAAATTTGCTCTGAAAATTGTGAAAATCTTTGATTTAAGCAGCAATCAAATGGCAGACCGGATGAGGTGCAACTGCAACTTCTTTGCCTCCACTTCAAAAAACCTCCCCTCATGTCAATCTAACTTTAGAACCTTTTGTCTGGATATTATGGTATGTCACATGTAACCCTACAGGTATGGTTGAGTGCACTGTGACAAGCAGCAGCAGCACATCTCTATCTTGCACCCTTGGTGGCAGCACTCCTGGACCAGTTTCTGTGATGGTAGAAGTTTCAGCTCTAGGATACTCTAACAGTGATATAACTTTCACCTACGAACTTAGTCCTGATTCTCTCAGCATCGCTCAAGGTAAACTTTCGCCATCTAGTTTGTCTTAGGTTTTGGAAAGTCCTTGTTAAAGTTCTGAACAGTTTGTTACCGGTAATAGTTGTTTGTCAGTCCTAAACAACTAATTGCCAAGGTTGTACGATTGTCTCAGTGTTGTCAGACATGTACGACATGCATCAGTGTTGAAGTCTGTTCAATTTACAGGTAGTTTTGGAGGAGGCCAGTCTGTGACAATATCAGGTAGTGGATTTGTTGATGGAGCAATGGTGAAACTGTGTGACAAAATGGCTGACGTGACAAGCGTAGCTCCAACATCTTTGGTCTTTGTAACCCCGGGTTACTATTCAGGTGAGAAATGGCTCTTTAAAATCTTAAAGAAATATTGATGACAGACAGACACACATAATTGGGTGACTGGAGGAAAAAGTAAAATACTCTATTGTGAAAAAAATTAGTTGAACATTCTGATAAAAAAATGATGTTGAAAAATAATCACAGCAAGTATGATTTAGTGCAAGAAAACGACCTGGCATGTGACGTTAACGTGACCATTGGAGAAGAAAGTGTTGTAATGGCAACAAAGTTTACATACGTGGTAGCCAGTACTCCTGTCATTTCTGGAGTTGAACCAACTAGGGGTGGCTCTCAAGGTGGGACCAGCATTACCATCACTGGCTCGAACTTTGGGTAGGTTCTCATTTTATGCTTTTCAAAAGTACAACTTGCCAACAAGCATGTGGCTTCAAATATGGCATTTTTAATATTTGGTGACAGAAAAAGTGTAACATATTAATTTACTAAATATGCAAAAAATGCCAAATAGAAGACATGAGCACGCTACAGCTGTCATTCATGTATTTATTATTACATAAGATTGTTGTCAATGCGTGTGAATGACTGTTTCTGTTAAGTCTTTGTAATATCATTTCTTGGTGAGGAAACTGTGGCTATAACATGTTCTACTGATTTATAGCTCTGGAGGACAAAACAATGTTACGGTCGCTGGGGCAGTTTGTGATATCACTAGTGAAACCACGACAGAAATTATCTGCACAACCAACGCACCAGCATCATCAAGCAGTGGTGTTAGCTTGAGTCAAAAGACAAATGTCGTAATAGAAGTTGGAACTGTCGGCCATTCTACAATGGTATGGCTCACCCATATTCAGTTTGTGGTCAGAGTACAGTTTGACTGCACCATGTTGCTTTCAAAGCGTTTTTACTAAGGCAAAAGTCTTTGCCATTTTCTGATGGATCCTTTGAACTGTTAGTTTTCCAAGGACATGCTTTCACCCTCCGTTTTTCCTCTGCTTTTCTTGTGCCTATTTTTTTCCACCATGGCCTCTTAGATTTCTTTTTTCTAAGCACATTGTTTGAATTATATATTCTGAGTTGATTATCAAAAAAGTATCTCGTTTTCCTATTATCTTATTTCTGCAAAGTTCTGAAACTTTAATGTTTTGGGGTTTCGTATGTTACTAGATAGTACAACCTGATGCACTTTTGATTACAGGAGAACTCAGATTACTGGTATGTAGATGCTTGGTCATCCACAGCTACATGGGGTGGTGAACCTTTACCTACAGAGGGAGACTTTATTGTCATTCCAGATGGACAACTACTTCTATTGGACACCGATACACCTATACTGAAGATGCTGCTTATTCAAGGCATGTCTAATCTGTCTCATGACAGCACAGTTTGTTTGTGCCAAGTAACAATCGTTGCGTTTTGTCATTGTAACAGTACGAGAGTATATAAAATGGGTTGGTTAAACTAAGAGACAATTCTATCTATTTATTAGCAATATTGTACCTACTTAGGTGGTGAGCTGCTGTTCGATGAAAAAAACCTGACTCTTCGAGCAGAGAATATCCTCATAGTTGGAGGAGGTAGACTGACAGTAGGAACAGAAGAGGCTCCCTTCCAGCATGAAGCTATCATTGAGATGCACGGATATCTCCGCTCACCCGAACTTCCTATTTACGGAGCTAAATGTTTGGCTATCAGGGATGGAGAGCTCAATTTACATGGTTAGTTGGTTCATACATTCAATGGTTGAGCATTTAGGGTGCAGGCTAGTAGCTGTTGAAACTTTACACCATCTCTGGTTTGTGACAGGAAAGCCTCTGCGTATGACATGGACTCGTCTCTCGGAAACTGCAGTCGCTGGTGCTAGTCAGATTAAGCTGGAATGGGGACAAGCAGACTGGCCAGTAGGTGGTACTATCGCCATAGCAACCACTGGAGACAGGCACAGCCAGATTGAGACTGAGTTGAGGACTATAACAGCTATAAGTGCTGATGGAAAGACAATCAGTTTGGATCAACCCCTTGAGTAAGTGTGATTTTCTATCTTTTCATTTTACTGGAAACACCAAGCTGAATATAAATGAGCTTCATATGCCTTTCATTCAATTTATCCATAGTTATGACCATCTTGGAGTGACTGAACAGCTTGGAGGAGGCCACACTCTAGAGATGAGAGCGGAGGTGGCATTACTCAGTCGTAATGTCAAGGTCATTGGTAGCAGAGATGTACAATGGGCTGATGATATAGAGGCCTGTCCAGATGGTTTTGATACTGGTTAGTAAAATTGCCTAGTAGTTTTTAATATACCAATCAGCGCTTGAAAGCCAATAAGTGCCAAAACATGAGGTCCAAAAGCATTATCTGCCAAGTCTAAAGTTATTTTAATCCTACACATTTTTTAGCCTCTCTGTTCTAGTTAATTGGCTAATCATTTGCGAGCATCGTTTGCTGCACATCCTAGATTTTGAACTACCTGCCAAAATAAAAATAGATAATACACTCAATGAACTTTTGAAGACTCAGTACAACATTTTATAAATATCAACAGTTACTTTTTCTAGTAATCATTTAAGGGGTGGTACTTTTTATCATTTTTTAACTATGACCATTTTTCCACTTACCCCAAATCTATAACCTACGGATATTTGCCTTTACCTATTCTCATTGGGCCATGCGTATAGTTAATTGATCATCACGTGGTCCATGCTTACACAGGAGAGTTTGCCACTCAAACTTGCTTCCAAGGAAGGTTTGGAGATGAAATTGGTAGCGATCAGTTTGGTGCACAAATTATGTTCCATGCTCCGGTCAAGGACAAGAAACTGGCTGTCGGACATCTTTCCTAC
Organism: Cryptosula pallasiana; assembly: GCA_945261195.1. NCBI lineage: Eukaryota > Metazoa > Bryozoa > Gymnolaemata > Cheilostomatida > Cryptosulidae > Cryptosula > Cryptosula pallasiana. The sequence continues at coordinate 34,660,457 of OX183136.1, forward strand.
TTTGAGGTCAACTATGCTGGACAAGCTTTCAAGTATGCTTTTTTGTGGAGCGCTCCACATTTCTTTCTATATATATCTTGTACAGAAAAGTAAATAAGTACTCTTTGGATACAAACTTTATTTATTTTTCTTGTATAGGCTCGGTAGATATCCCATTCATTTCCATCTGAATGGAGATATGAGTGGGTCCTACGTCAGAGGAGCTGCCATTCATGAAACGTTCAACAGAGCCATCAACGTTCACGGTACTCACAACATGGTTGTTGAGCATACTGTAATCTACAATGTCATGGGTGGAGCTTTCTTCTTGGAAGATGGAATTGAAACAGGAAACATCTACAAAGTGAGTGAACGCCAAGCAATGTTTGTGCTCAACATATCCCAGTTGATAAGTTGACTGTTCTATTTACATGTACTATGAATGTAGCAGCATCAGTTTACTACAATATCATGCAGTTTCTAGAATTACATTTGCCGTTTCCACATATTTTTGGTTTAAATTTATCGCCCTTCACCTTCAATATCTGAAAAATTTAGCGGATTAATTTTATTAATACTACTCAATAGTTGTGAAATTTTAAACATCAATTTTTAGTAAAATTAACAGGTGACTAGGTTTCTTTTAATTTCAGTTTTTTATAGTTCATCTCCTTACAGCCCAAATCATGCTTTACAGCAGTTTTTTATATATTATGTTGAGATTTTAATAAAGTTTTTTGATTAACACAAAAATAATCAATAGAAAAGGTGATGGTACAGTAACAGTATACTGTTCTGTGTTTTAGTACAACTTGGCGCTCTTTGTCAAAGCCAGCACAAGTCTGCTCAATGATGACATCACACCAGCAGCATTCTGGGCAACCAACCCAGACAACCACTACGAGCACAACGCTGTTGCTGGTGGAACTCACTTTGGATTTTGGTACAGACTGTTAGAACACCCAGAGGGACCAAGTGCTACCGACACCGTCTGCCCTCGCCGTGTGCCTCTTGGAACATCCTATAACAACTCCGGTATATTTTAGCATCAATTTTTATTATTTTATTATTATTTTATTTTTTAAAAAACATGGAGGCTCGACAACTATCCAAAATCTCTACCAAAAGAAATTTAGTTTCTATTTTGTTACCAAGCATTAACGTTTTGTGTCATTGAATATTTTTTTGTTTATTATCTTCAAGTCAATGTTGTGAATTAAATTTTTACAAACATTGCGCATCTCAAATGGTTTTGATGCAGCCACCGACTCAACTACTTTTTTTTCAATACAGTTCACTCCAATGGATGGTTTGGCCTGTGGACCTTCCAAGACTACTACCCAATGGTTGGAGGTGACTGCGGCTCAAGTGAACCAGAACCTGCTGTCTTTGAACGATTCATAGTGTGGAATTGTGAAAAGGGTTTGGAGTTTGTCAACGGTGGAGCCCTGCAATTTGTCGACTGTCTGTTGGTAAGTTATTTCCACGTATTCTTCAGTATTCCACAAACTTTCAATTCTCTCTATAGCACTTTGATAAGCCAAAAGATTAACTCCTGATGCGATCATAATAAAGTAACGCAACTCAGTTCCGCAATCAATTCTGAAACATTTTATTTTGCTTGTGAATTCAAAGTAGATGAAACCATTTATATTTACATTTCTAGGCAAACAATAAGCTGACTGCTTTAGAAGGGAAGAAGAACATGCTGTTGGGTGAGGAGGTTCCTTATTCAGACCGAGCTCCGATGCTCAAAGACTCTGTAGTAGCTGCCTACGCCCCCAATTATCCTCATGATCGAGCAAATTTGAGAGTGGGAGTCGTCCTGCCCTGGTCTGCTGGATTTGTTGTCAAAGTAAGCTAAGGAACCAGTCTTGTTTTATCGGGTTGTCTTGTGGACCCGGTTGTTTTGGCTCTCAAACTCTGCAGAATAAAGCTGCTATATATGCTGGTGTCACATCATTGGGCTACTGTTCAGCTCTTTGCTCAACCAACTGTTGCAACAGAAGATATTCAGCACTATTATATGAACAAATTTCTGAAATTTATTTTTTTAGATTGTTGCTTTTTAGTGGTGATGTAGGATAACTCGGTAAATTTTTAAGAAGAAACTTAAAATGAGGTTTATTGAGTTTTGGAATTTACTTTCATGTAAAAATTGTTTTTGCTGTACTGAACTTTGTTCATTTATTTCACAGAATACAACTTTCATCAACTTTGACAAGCCAGAGGAAGTGGTATTTGGAATGACAAGTATTCAGGGCACATGCTCAGAGCTGTGTGGTGGATGGAATTACCACTTTGATAAACTAAGTTTTATTAATGGCCAAAGTCATCTCGGTGGGCATTGTATACTACCGTCTCATTAATTTTAGTGATACAAAGTGGAGTGTTACTTAATTTGAGGTTTTGTTTTTTGTAGCAAACTTCAGATGGCTGCACGATGGTGTGTTTGTGGACATTGATGGCTCATTGACTGGAACTGTTGGAGGCAAAGCACTGCCGTGGATGGACACACTGGATCCATCTAAATGTACCAAAACTGATAGTTTTAGTATTGGTGTAGAAGGAGCTGTCTGTGATTCCTCTACTCAGTTCTCTAGGATGTCTTTCAATGGGTAAGTATTCATTATTCTTTTTATCCGGAACAATTCCTAATTTTGCTAAAACTTGTTTTCCTCGATTGAAATTTGAAGTTTCCTTTAAGTCTTGAGTTATGACAACAATTTTTTCTACTTTCAGTTTCATCATCTAAAATGCATCTTGAGTGGGGTTTAAGTTTTCCCGTTAAACAAGCCACGTGACAGAAGTTTGATCAGTATAGCTGTCTGACAGAAATTATTGGTTACTTCTGAAGATAGTACCTGTACATGTGCTATTTTAGCTCATTAGAGAAACGTACACTAAGAATAAACATACCTTTTTGTTAATTAAGAAAAAATCTATTTTATCATCGGTAGTGGCCATTCCATTGTGTTCACACTGTGTACCAAAAAGTTTTTGTACTGTTTTAGTGCCAACCTTGCCTCAATGGCTTTCAAGGATGTAATTTTTACGAATGAATTCGGCACCCACAGAGCATTTTATGCAGACAAGAGAATGACACATAAAAAAGGTTGGTATTGCATTAGCGTTTAATGTAAGCAAGTGCTGGAGACGATTTTATTTTTAACATAGAAAAATGTGTTAGGGTAATGGCACTCTATATTAGTCATGCTCTCAAGCAGCAATCACTGTACCATCAATATTGACTAAGTAAAGAAAAATACTCACATAGAAAGTATGGCCGAACAAAAACAACACATTAATATAATTTAATTTATTATTATTTTCATTTAATAATTTAAATTAATTGCGATTTTGTATTTTTAGCGAACAGACTCAGCTTAATAAATTGAATAAATGGAATACAGAAAACAATTATTGCTAAAAAATTATTTTTCAACTCCAACGTTTTTTTATGTTTTTGGTGAGTTTCATTATTTAATACGATCTGTCAAAAATTTAACACCTCTTATTTCACCCCTCTGAAAGCGCAATAAGATGTTCTTCATTTATCTGTTGCAGTTGTTTTCTTCACGATAACCTAACTGCTACTTGCACCGTATGTCATAGAAATTATTCAAAGTTTTGTGGATATAATCTCAGCATCTATACGTCTATGGTGCGCTAGGCTGAGTTATTGCAACAGAACAAAACTCAAGCCATAGCTTGGTAGTTAATGTGTGCATAAAAATAGAACAAAACTCCCTGCACTGAAATTTCGTTTTTTGGTTTTGCAATAGGTAAAACGTCAAAATTGCAATATCAAATCATTTTTATTGGTACATAATGTGTAAAAAATGAGTACTTTGGTTTGCTGTACGCATTAAGAAGTTTTGTTGGTCCAAAATAAATTTTTAGAGCAGCTTTTTATTAACAACTGCGCAGCTATAGAATATACAGTAGTATTGCACTGTCTTTCTATGATGAATCTGAATGGAGCAATTTGTGCACTTACCAGGTTGGACAACTGTGCTTCAACATGGTCAAACATACAAGATGGTGTGGGAGAATGTTGAACATATCACCAACATCAGTTATAGCGCAATCTTTGAGGATCTGGTATGTATATCTTATTTTGTATAACTGAACATTCAATGTCTTGCTCTAGCTGTGGTTTAGAAATGCCTACATACAGAAAAGCTTACATACAAAAAAGCCTTATGTTGTTTGCCAAATGTTTATAATTGAAATACGTCAATACTTTCCATTCTGCATTGAAATTTTTATGTAATTTTTCAGTCAGTTTGGCAACTCTCAACGCATTTGTAGGGTTTATTTTTAAAATTATTTGAGCATGTTATTAATTCTAAAGTTTCACTTTGTTTTTAAAAGAAGTACAGTGCCAGTGATAGTTGCACGCGGTCAGCGGATTTGTTACTCCATCAGGGAAGCCATGACATCAACTACTAATACTAGTTCACTAATCATATTTCTACAAACTTGAAAATCTATTTTGTTGAGCAAACAACTTACTGTTCTATTTTTTTAGCACAATACAAGTTTGAAAGTAAACCTAGTTTTGACTAACCCTAACAAGAAATATTTAAACTTGATTTTTTACAGCAAAAGTATTAACTTGAATACTAATTTGATGGATTGTTTTACCATTACCTTAGGCTGGCGGAGGAATTGTCATCACCCACAATGTTTCTACCAAACCAGACAGAATCAACATAATAGGCGTTGAGAGAGATGTGGAAACGGAAGTTTCAACCAACAAACTCAGCTATGATAACAACAACAATGGTGATTTCTACTTTTCTGACAATGAGAAGGAGTTGTCATATATTGGTGAGTCTGATTGGCTTTGTTAATGACCGGCCGAATCTGTTTGATGTTTTTATTGCAGTGGCAGAGTTTAGCTCAGGCAAAATAATTTTATTTTTTAAATAATAATTATTATATATGGTGCTCAGCTTTAAGTAAATAATTAACACATTTTTTGGCAATATCTAATAATTTCAATGATAGAAATAACATTTATCCATTAAGCTGATTGCAATTATCATTGTACTTATGATGTCCTAAACCTTTGTTAAGTGATTGCTTTTTGTTTATAGTGTCAGACAAAATGGAGAGCAGACGCAAACGTGCTGTAGGTGACTCCTTTATCTCACAGAACGTTGGTCTCTCAGCCTACAAGTGCTTCTGGCCAAACTGTGATCCACCACCAGATCAGAATACACTTCCACCGATTGCTGCAAGACCTGACCACGCTGTTATGTGGAGTAACACTACAATCTGGCCAAACTTTGTACTTCCTACTGAAGACTCTGATGTTACTATTTCCGCGGGTATAGATTTCATTTTTATGATTATCATGCTGTTCTTCACGGTTTCTCTTATGTTTTTCACCAAACAGATCCTCCCAAAAGAGGTGTTGCAAAAACCTCAAGCATAGATGTCCTTCTTTGAAAATTTTTTTACGCAAAATCACATGACTGAACAAACTTGTGCTCATCTTTAGGAATGTGGGTCGTGGCGGATGTTGTGTTTCCAAGATTAAACAAGCTCATTCTTGAAGGCAATCTAGAGCTAGACCATATGAAAGACCCTGCTACGAATGACTACAGAGATTTTACTTTAGAAGTCAACTTTATCGTTGTCTATGGTGGACGTCTCGTAGTTGGTTGGCCAGATGACAGGTAATCTTTTCTTTTGGCATTTAGCCAATCACTTACGATTTTTTAAGAAGACGTGCATACATCTTTTTCAACTGCTAACCTGTTTGTTTTGCTTCTGTTCTCTATTGTGCTTAAATTTATTCTTCAGAATTGATTATTATTTATTTTATGGTTTGCTTGAACAATTTTAGTCTCGAGCGTTTTGGTATCATATAATTACGCTTGATTTAGGTTCTTAGGAAATGTGGAGATAATCCTGGGTGGTACCCAAGACTCAGAGAGCTATCCTCAAACTGCAGGAACAACAATCGGGCAAAAAGCGATTGGTAAGTATTTTGTTTATACAAGCTAATTAAGGTTACATGGCTTGATTGTAATCTACTATGTATTATACTACAAGCTATCTGTTCTACTCAATAAATATCATTGCTTATTCATTTCCTCTCCAGCGGTGTATGGTGGCCTTGACCTGCATGGCAAACAGAGATCTCCAGTACAGACTACCTTGGCTCAGACCGCACAAGCTGGCAGCAACACTATCACAGTCAATCATGATATTGATTGGCAGGTAAGGATTTGTTCTTAAAACTATTTTTTTGTAGGCTAATTGATATAAGTTTTCTGGTTCAACAGTTCGTCTTCTATCAACAATCTTTGCAGTTTTTCATTTTACAAATAAATTTAAAGCTTTTAGTGACCCATTTTTAAGTCTTTATTATAAAAAACCATCATAATATAGTTTCTAGACAAATTAGTTCTTTCATAATTAATAAGCAAGCTACCTGTTTTCAAGGACATATCAGAACTCAACATTAGCCCCTGTAAGAGCCTCTCACAGAAAGTACGGCTAGTTCTAATACATGATAATGTACTGTCTAATGTCTGCGTGTGATTTTTGCTTGCAGGTTGATGAAGAGATCATGGTCACATCCACCTCATATGATGCTTTGGAGACAGAAGTCTTGACAATCACTGCTGTCAATGGTAGAATGGTCACCTTTAGTCCTGCTCTTCAACATCGACATCTTGGTAAGAACTGAGCATGATGAGCATGCTTTCATTAATCGTTAATTGATGAACTTTCAAATTATGTTGCGCCAATTTAGTTAAAGTGAAATTTCATTTTAATCACTCCAATTTGAAGTTCAAACTATGAATTGAAAGTCAAATTATTGCTATACTTGACATCTCACAATACATGAAACCATCCGTTGAGTGGCAATCTAGAAAACTGTGCATTATCTTGTAGGTGAATCATTCACCCAGTACTATGTGGACATTACACACAGCCTTGCAGCAGAGGTAGCCCTACTCAGTAGGAACATCGTAGTACGGGGCGGTGACCATGCCAACCTTGATAGACTCGGTTTTGGTGGCAGAATACTTGTATCTAGTGCAGTTAAAGAGGATAACACTGCTCTAGTTGGTGAGTGTAGACCACAGTCTATGTATGACCAATCTTTACCATTGTTAGCTGGCTTTATACTTCTACCAAACTTGTGCAAGTATAAAAATTTATATTTTCCATATTATCATGACCCTAAAACTCAGATAAGCTTCTCATATTTCAAAGTCTACACTTCTGTACTGCTTTGTAAAAAAATCATTTTTTAACCAAAACAAGTCAGTTTGAAGTCTTGAAACTTCCTGATAAAAACGAAACTTACTTGTTCAAAATATAAATTCAAATTCGTTGCTTTTAACCCTCCTTTTATTTGTTTTACAGGATGGGCCAGAGTCTCCTACACACAATTCAAACACATGGGACAGCTGGGCTATGTTGAAGCCTTTGATCCAAGATATGCTATAGCCTATGTACAGACAGGTGAAGTCTCAAGTGTTAAACCTTCATATCTCAAGTCTAACTCCTTCCACAGTGGCTTGTCACCGGCTATGGGTCTTTTTGGAGCTTCTGGAATTCTTGTACAGGATAACATCGCGTACCGAGTTGTTGGAGGAGGTCAGTTCCCTAAAGAAATACTTTATAATATTCGATCATTTTGTTGTTTTCACGCCTTGACAAAAGCTTTTACTGTGATGAGTTTTGGTCTCAAATGTGACTGAGATTAGTTCCCGCCACCATGAGCATCAGTTTAATAAAAAGTTTGAAGGATGTTTTGTTTTATTTTGAGTTTGTAATGAACTTAAAATATATAAATAATTAAAATTAAATAAAAAAAACTTTTTAATTTGTGACAGTGAGTTCTCAATAAAATCATTTAATGGTTCAGTACTTGTCAATCTACAAGATTTAATTTTGAGTGTTGCGATAAAAATGGCACGCAGCAGTTCTTTTTTAGAGTTTTTTATCGGCTGACTTAAAAAAGCTGATTATTTTAATTTTCAGAACAAAGACAGTTTAATAATTACACATTGCCAAAGACAGATGGTTCTATTATCAGTAATAATTCACAAATAAGTTCTGCTAATATAAAATAAAAGCGGTAAACTTATCCATTGTTCTGATACCATTTTAGGTATGGTGGTCTATGGCGACAATCATCTTATTGAGCGTAACCTGATTGCTTTGAACCTGTGGCCGGGAAGTTACCAAGGAAGACGAGAAACTAAGAACGTAGCTTATGAGGCTAACTTTGAGATGGTTAAAGCGGGTGACATTGTCTTCAAGGACAATATTGTAAGTGCAGTGGGATATTTGACTGTGACATGCACTTACACCATTTTCTTAACAAGTTTTTTCAATAAAAAATATTAGAAAAATGAGACTTGCTAGTGACTCTTGACGATGATTTGATAAAAGCAAGTGAGGCTATTGCAGGGTTTTTGTTGCTACAGGTGGGGATCACCTGAGACAAAAACCATTTCCTTTAACCATTTAGGAACATCGAATAATATTGCTATGTTACGCTTTGCAGGCTGCAGGCTCTGAGAGAGCTGGTTTTAGAGTGGCCGGCGAACACTGTGGTGTAGAATACAAGTACTCGGGTAACAGAGCTCATGCTGGCATGTTTGGTGTGATGATGTGGGAAGGAGATGAAATTAGTACCGAGTGCTTCCAAGTCTCTGGTAGGTTCAAAGCAAGAGCGATTACTACAACAGGGGTGGTAACTACAACAAGGGTGGTAACTACAATAGGGGTGGTAACTACAACAAGGGTGGTTACTACAACAGGGGTGGTAACTGCAATATGGGTGGTGACTGCAACAAGGGTTGTAACTACAACAACGGTAGTAGCAGCGTATGGAAATTAATGATAATATTGGTCGTAAATAAAATGTAGGTGTTAATGATAAGGCTGTTGGAAACAAATACATAGTTATAGTGACAACAACATCAATGGTGATAATGCGACAGCTAGTACATTGCCATAACACTTCTACAGATCACGCCTGCTAACTTTTCTGCTTTATCTGTTGCACATGGTTTTGCATTTGACATAATAAATTATAACTGCAGACTTACTCTAGGTACACCTTGTTATGAAATATTAATTGCATATACCTTTGGCAAACTTATTCATTAAATTTCTAAGACTAAAACAACATTTGTTCGACTCTAAAGAACGTGATATTTGATAACATGGCTTTTTCCTTGTTAATAGGCTACACTGTTTGGAAAAACTACGACTTTGGAATCTTCATACAAAGTCCAGTAGACTCGATCGAACTTCATTGGAACTCACTGATAGAAAACGGAGTTGGACTGTGGACCCACACATATAGCCCTGGTTCACTTTCACACATTGTCAAGTTGAAGAAAGTCACTATCCAAGACGGTATGAGTTGAATGCTTTAGTTGAGCTTTTAGTTTTTTATAGCGATGGTTAATTTCATTACACTTTTGTTGTGCACATTTGAAATATGCGTCATGCCGAAATGCTTTAGAGAATAGCCATTGATTTTTGTCATAAATCTACTTGTCATGCATGGATTATGTTTGTATTACAAGTAAGTTAATTGTAATTTAATATGGAGCAGTTGACAAAACATCAAACCAATGTTTTCATTATTGTTAATCTTTTATATGTAGATTACAAGGATTTATGGTATATGCCGTATAAATATGAATTACCGTTTAAACAATAAGAAATCAAACCAAAATATTTCTTCATTATTTTGAGAAAATTTTTTATTTGGTTGTTTGCTAACCTTCATTTTCCAGAACTTAAATCCGAAGTTTTTAATATTTTAATTTTTAGTTGTTGAAAACAATTATTTGCCTCATACGCAGACATCAAAGTTCACAATGAGCTCTTATTTAAAATACTTTGTAGGTCTGGTGTCTGGAGCAACTGAGTGGTTTGACTGTAGCACAGACATCAAACCAGACACTGTTAGCTATGAGCTGTCTAGCTTGGCTAGATCATGGCGAATCGATGGTAAGGGAATGGTTGGCTACTCCTTCCCCAACGCAGATGGTGGATCAAATGGTCTCCCAACTCATCCTTTCAAGGGAAGAATGAGCTACCCAGCTATTGACGCCATTATGTACATCATTAGTAAGTAAAATATTATCAGTAACTTTCAGCTGAAAATACTTGGTTAATTATTGTTATTAATATTCATCAACAATCATTGCCTACAATCGGATCAGAGTCTCAAGTTAGCCTCTTACTTCCAGGTCCATCAGTGGTAAATTACAAGGCTAGAGAATGCGATGGCGCCACAGCCATGGATTATGTTATCTCTACCAACCCATCTGCTGATGATCTCAACCATCCAGTTCAAGTCTCCAAGATGATTGTAGAACCTGGAAATGAGAAGGATAACTTGATTTACTTCCACAGCTCTAACGTCCGGTAAATTTTATTTTTGTTTCATGTGGAGTTGTAGAAACGATTAACCTCCCTTTGACCAATTTTACTGAGTCGTGTACTCATTTTAACCTTTTCAATGATGTCTTAAACAGTATTGAAAAAATAATCATTAATTTTTTTAATGTTCAATAACAAACATTTTTTTACACTCATTAGTTTTTATTGATTATTTTAGCAAAGTTAACCCATCAGACTGTGTGGATATGGTCTGCGATGGTCACAGAAAAGCTATTGTTGAAGATCTGGATGGACATTTCCTGGGCAGTGGTATGACAACATTTCACCACTTTTTTACTGATGTTTAGCGACCCACCATTGTTGTGAATATAGCGCTATGTGAACTTGGCAGCGCAATACTTGGTCGGCAAGAATGTTGAAAATCACAAGCGCATTGTTCAGAAGCTAATGATGTTTGCTGCAGGTGTGGCTGGTTTTGTTGTTGACGATGCCACCGACCAATGGGATGGTGATGCCAGATATGGAATTGGAGATTACAGAATTCCAAAAGTCATGTTGACCGCTCCTAATGGCACTCGACTAAATCCACCTCCAAACAAAGGTAAAACAAAGGAGAGTTAAAAAATTTACTAGTGAGTTTTGGATTGACTAGTTTAGCATTAGGTTCACCACAATAAAATCTGTAGTGAAAGTATTTATTTGCATAATTGATGTCTTGATCTTGATCTTGATCTTTATCCAAAAGGCCTGTTAGAAATAAGTAGAAAAAATTTCTGAAAATGTTAACGATAATGTGCTTGAAACGAATTGTTGGTTAGAAAAATTTTATGAGCTTGATTGAGACTGAATTGACTGGCGCTTTGAGATTTTGACTTCAAGTTACTAAATTGGTTTGTTTTAGGTATTTATCTTGGAAATCAATGCACGAAACGTGAGTCATGGCAGGCATTTGAGTGTTATGGCGACAGCTACCGAATGCTAGTGATTGAGTCCATGGATGCCGACACAGAAGTTCGTAGGCTCTCACCAATAGCTCTCAGATCTAGAGGGGGAGATTACGTGGACCTCATTAATGGACCTCAAGATCATGGCTGGTGTGCAGGCTACACTTGTCAAAAGAGAATATCAACCTTCTGGGCAGTGGTTGCCATAGGTGGGTTATTCTTCTTTAGTACAACAAATATTTGATTTTTGTCTTTTGTGGCGTTTCAGCACGGTAAAATTAAAGGTACAGATGACTTATCTGTTGTTGAATCTGGTTAAAAATTTGGTGACGATACTTGTTTTGAAATTAAGCTTGATGCTTGTAAAAATAGTTTCCTCTTGTTACAGAAAATCTCTTAATCGCATTATCGTACAATAACCTCTTATGTTTCAGGCCAAACCTATGACCTCTACATGACTGGAAGCAACCCACAACACACCAGATTCTACATGCTGCAGGCAGAGCCTAGTGAGAAGATTAACCTAGCTGTCTACTACCATTCCCCGATGAGACTAGATGTGTTCGCAGATGATCTCTATATGTATCCTAAGAATGCTGAGATTGAGTCTGATGGTGATTACAAACTATTGGTAGGTCGGCTGTTGATGCAGAACACAAGCTATAAGTTTTATTAGCGAGTAAACAAGTATAAAGTTGTAATGTTTGTATCTATGTATCTATGTATCAGGAGTCAACGCAGAGTCCTTCCGAGTACATGCCAGTGTTGACTGACTCTCATGGATACAACTACTTTGACAGAGAATGGCAACTGCAGTATTTCATCATGGCCGGTATGTGTCTCATCTATAGACTATAGAGTGAGTGTCTAATTGACACTTTAATATTTTGTTGTTTGTTTTATCTGGAGAGTTAATCGTTGTTTTTATGTCAGGCTATCAGGTTGATTGAAGATGTTATGAAATGAAACATGAGACTTGAATCAGTTTCTTTTCATGTGTAGACTTAAACAATAGAATTGTAACCTTAAGAGCGTTTTGAATATTATCTAAACCGAATGCTTTGGCTATTCTTGAATAATAAAAACTATAGTAAAGTTGTAAGAGATTGATTGAGTTTAGTTCTGTCTCAATGTTTTAATTAAAGGTTTACACAAGAAGTCATTGTGTCTTTGTAGGCTTGCACAAAATTGATGTAATCATAAAGGAAGTAGTGGTGGTCTCACTTTCACTGCCACCAATGACCGTTGATGACTTCTTTGGTGAAGACATTGTTAATAATCTGGCTATTTTCCTGGGAGTTCCGTCAGAAAAAATCAGAATAGTCAATGTAGTGCGTGAGACAGGAAACAGACGTAAACGCCAGACAGGTGGTGTCACCCTTGACATTGAAATTGGTGAGTTCATTGGCTCTCAGTAATGACATTTTTAGTGACTTTCTAAGACACAAACTAGACATTATTTGCTTGTTACTTTTTGTCAAAATTTTAAATGATTACAATCCTAAAGTTTCAACGACAGTAATTAAACATAAATGAAAATAAATGCTTTGACGGATTTGTATTCATGAACAAAAAAGCTGTATCTTTGTCCCCAACTAAAAAGTTTACATCAATACGAGACCTCGCGCATCACAAAAAATTATACCTATAGAGGTTCGTTATAATGTTAAGTTTGGATTCAACCTGTAGTTGGTGCTCATTTGTTTGGCACACAAGTGTTTGTTTTGAACATGGATTTGTTGCTTAATCTCGCAGGTGATGCACCGTCTTCTGGACAGAATGTGACAAATGTTAACTCTGGTGACCTAAACAGGAACACATTGCTCAACCTGACAAGGAAAGTTGTGGATGCGGTGCAGTTAGGAACTCTGGGTGACGCTCTCAATATAACAGACTTTACCATCAATGTACAGGAGCCTTTACCAACACCAGAGAGTCAGTACCACTCTAAATCACTTTGACTTGTGCCTTTGTGTGTAGCTTGTTTACTCACGTTTGTGGTTGTTTTTTAGACTCGACTAGCTCTGCTTGGGCTACTGTCTCTAATGGAACAGTAGCTGTAAGCATTCAAATTCCAAATGAGATGATGTATTCAGTAAAACTTGTGGGTGACAGAGAGCAACAGCCATTCCCCACTCAACCTGAGTTTAAGATGTACGACTCAACGGTGAGTCACTTACAGCGTTTGTGATTGTTGAGCAGCTACAAGTTTTACCACGCAATCAACACACCATTTAGCCTAGTTGCCCATCTTTACTGCACACAAACAGTTAAAATAAACTAAATTATCAAATAAATGGGTGCATCTTACTAGTATTCATAACTTCTGGAAAATTAGAACCTCAAGCAATTCAAATAATAGCGGCAACCGTAAAAATACTTCAGATCAGTTGAACAGTTTGTTAATCAGTTTGTTATGATAAGATTTGTTAGTATACGAAAAACTTAAAATGGTGTACGCTTTATTTTGAGGGTTATTTGTTGCTTAAATAGAAATTTACATGGATAAGTGTGTTTAAGAAGGCATGAATTGATTCTCAAATAGTTTTTTGCTGCTGAGTAGGGTAAGCAGGAAGTTACGCAAATAGAATACATTATTTAGGGAGAACTAGTGGAGGTTTTGGGATCCAGGGCAGACCCGTGGAAGATCAGAGCTCTACTCAGCGGTGGGCATCCTAATGCTCAACTCATTGGTGAAACTGTCTGTGGCTTCGAAGATGGAGTTTGTGCTTTTGAGAATCTGGGAATTTCTCACAGTGGATCTGGATACACCATACGTGAGTGTTTAAAGTCTTTATTTACCTTCAGAGGCGGATTCAGAAAAACAAAAAGGGGGAGCCAACCGAGGTTCGGGGCGGAGCCCCGAAAAAATTTTTGATGGCTCCCCCCTTTGTGTTCTTTGGCACCCCCTCCAAAACGATAAAAAATGATGTAGTGTGCTTTTAAAATGGTTGCTAGAATGAATAGTATGTATTATTCTTTATTCAACATCATCAACCATTGGTAATTGTGAAACACACACCCTCAGGCACACATACACACATGTATGTTTCATTCAAAGTGGGCAAGCACGTATTTTGCATTGAAAGGGGTTGGTTGAACAATAAATAATAATAGTTTTTTAAAAAGTGTAATAATTAATAATAGTTTAGTTTTAGTATGTAGTAGTATAGTAGCAGCAGCGGGGTACGGACCATTCGAAACTGACGTTTCGAAAATGGACACTTCGAAACTCTTTGGGGACGGGGGGTTGGGATTTGGGGTTGGGGGGTTCAGGTTTAAGAGTTTCGAACAGTTCATTTTCGAAACGTCAGTTTCGAATCATGGCGGAATCCAAGCAGCAGTAGTAAGCAGTGGTAGTAGCAGAAGGAGTAGTAAGTAGTAATAATAAAGTAAGTAATAATAATAAGTTAGTTGTAATTTAGAAAAAGAATTGATTATTATTTTTAGTAGTGTTGTGCACATATATATTCATTCACCAATAACATTGGGAATAATAATAATAATAAATGAATTCAATGATTTATTAATAAACTAGTAGTAATAATAATAATAATGATAGTGCATTACTACAATGCATTGTTGCTATTGCATTGAAGAGAGAGACAAGAAAATAATAGATTAGACAAAAATACATATTATTGTGGCGGACGGCGCCGACAATAACACTCACCTATTAACACTATTACTCGTTCTATGTCTGTACCGTTCGTTCTAAGCTCACACTCTAGGACTATTCAATCTATGCTTATTTCTGTTACCATCGCAGCAATTCTAGTTACACACAATTGTATATGTAGCACATGTGGGTGCATCCAGCCGTAGCTGTGAAGCCAGCCTATTTTTCTGTATACCTATTCCGATTTGTCTAAGCCTTTCTTAACAGGCGTGTCTTATAATATTCTTTTGTCATGTCTTGTTTACCAAATTATTATTATATAACCTTTTGTATAAATAGCCGTGTTAAGGCAGCAATAAATCAGAGTCAGATTGCCCCACTCTCAGAAGTTTCTTTGTTCTCTAACAATAATAACTTCACAGCGCTAGTACATGCTCGTACACCGAATGCTCTATTACTCGAGTAGTAATATATAAGCAGATCAGCCTGAACCTCTGCTGGCCGAACCTAGCTCTGACTAGTTCGCCTTCAAAGTTCGGTCACTGAACTGCACTCTGCAGAATAGTGCGAACCTCTGCTGGCCGAACCTAGCTCTGACTAGTTCGCCTTCAAAGTTCGACCTCTGCCTTGCACATTGAAACAAGCTAACGCAGCCGGCAGTTAGACTAGTAAAATAGGAATGGTGACACACCATTCCCAAGGATACTAGTCGACCTGTAGGAGGGCTGTATTGCTCAGCGATAGACATAGTTGCCAACTCAGTTCGGGAAGTTGTGCAGGTAGGCCGAGCTACCAACTCACACAGTGAAATCCTGCACATTGGTGGCAGCAGTGGGATTGGAGACACCCACAAGCAGAACCCGACTGAGCGATGGCACAGAGAAGGAGAGCGCTCAGCATCGACCGAGATGAGCCATCCGGCATGCAGATGATGAACACCCTCACTCACATCTTGGACAGGATGACCATGACCTCGACCAGAAGCAAGTTCAAGGTGCCGCAGTTCGATGGCACAGGAGAAGTAGACTACTTCTTGCAGCGGTTCGGAGAAGTGGCCAACGCCAACCAGTGGCAACCAGATGACCGAGTGATACACTTAAGGCAAGCCTTGACAGGCAAGGCCGAACAGTGTGGAAGAGGAGAGACGGTGGAGGAAGTGACCATGAAACTGAGAGCTACCTTTGGGCTCACACGTTCCGAAGCACAGGCGAAACTACTGAGCTACAGACGAACGACCAGGGACAGCCTAAGAGATCATGCGACCACCGTGGAACGCCTCATCAAGGCTGCCCACAACAACCTCCCCAGACAGAACCAAGAGGAGCTGGTGCTCCAGACGTTCCACAGCACGCTGGGACACACCTACCTACAGCGACATCTGCTAGCTGTTCGCCCCCAGAGCTTGGAGGAAGCGATACAAGCAGGCAACGAGTTTCTGCAGGTTCCACACCAGTCGCTAGGAGGACCACATGTTCGGACAGTGGAGACCGACCTCTACGACTTAGCACCGACCCCACCAGGAGAGACTGCTCGTTCACAAGAGGTGCAAGACCCTCTTACGCAGCTCCTCCGCACGGTGGAAGGACTAAGTAAGGAGATAGCGGACCTCAAAGCCGAACAGAAGGAAGACACTCCCAAGAGATGCTGGGGTTGCCAGCAGGTTGGACACCATCGGAAGGCATGCAAAACTGCTCCATGGCCCAGCCGCCAGGGAAACAATTACCGCCCGCAGCAGTAGGGAAACCTGCTGGCTGCGCACGGGCACCTCAAAGGAAGGCGCAGGCACCTCCAAGGAACCAGGATCAAGCACGACGGGTGACTCCTACTTTGGACCTCCTGACCAGTCCTCCAATCGCTTTACACAACCGATTCTCCAGTCTGTCGACACTTGACAGTCCGGTCACACTGGAATCGGAGAGCGAGGAGACTTTCAAGCAGCAGGAATCAACCAGGCCCAAAAAGAAGGACAAGCAGACCCAGACGCCACCACCCAAGGAGGAACGGTTCACACCCAAGCCTGTAAACCTTCAGTCAAACCAAGTGGAGCGACCTTACAGCTCCAGCTACTACCTGCCAGGACGGATAGAGGGAGAAGCAGTCACGCACCTCATCGACACGGGATGCAACACTAACCTGTTGGCAAAACGCGTCTTTGACCGACTACCCTCTCACCTACAGCAGGCTCTACAGCCGTACGACTCGCACGGTCTCATGGCAGATGGAACGAGGCTACCCTTTTACGGATTGCTAACCCTGAAAGGACGAATACGGCATGTCAAGTTCACCGAGACCTTCGTGGTGAGTCAAATCAACGAGGATGTCATTCTCGGGATGCCATTTCTGACGAGCCAGGAATGCCAGCTAGGGTTCGACCGACCTGTATTGATGATACAGGGGAGAGAGCTGGCCTGCACAGATCGGCATGGAAGGAGCCTTGTCTCCAAAGTACAAGTTCGGCAAGACACCAGTCTGCCCCCACAGACGGAGGTCACCATACCCTGCCACCTGAGTGCCAGGGAAACCTGTCCTCAGGGAGTGATAGAGAGCCTGCAGGGTGGGTTACCGATCGCCACGAGTGTCAACAGGCCGGACGCAAGAGGAAGAGTGTTGGTACGATGCTTAAACCCAACACAGGACACGCTGAGGCTGTCGGCAGGAGAAGTGATTGGCACCTTCACCGGAGTAGATGAAGGTGGAATCCAGACGCTGAACGAGCCCAGGAAGACAGACGAGCGAGCAGCGGCAGGAGGAAGAGTACCCCCCCACCTGCAAGAGCTCTTTGACAAGGCCAAGAGAGGGTGTCAGACACCCCAGCAGGAAAGACAGCTCAAAGGGTTACTGCTCCAGTACCAGACGGTGTTCAGCAGCCACAACGGAGACCTGGGCCGAACCACACTGGCCGAACACTCCATTCCCACCATAGAAGGAGCTCGACCAATCAGGTGCCCCCCCCCCCCCCATCGGCTGGGACCCGAAAAGGAAGCAGAGGCGGAGAGGCAAATCAAGGACCTTTTGGAGAAAGACTTGATAGAGCCAGCAGATGGAGCGTGGAATTCCCCCGTTGTTTTGGTCAGGAAGAAGGACGACTCGTGGCGGTTCTGTGTCGATTACAGGCGACTGAACGACATTACCAAGCAAGACGCTTACCCCATCCCCCGCATAGACGAGTCTCTGGACGCCTTGGCCGGCAGCAAGTACTTCACAACGCTGGATCTCACCAGCGGGTACTGGCAAGTGCCTCTGGACGCAGACGCTCGAGACAAGTCGGCCTTCACTACACGCAGTGGACTGTGGAAGTGGAAGGTGCTCCCCTTTGGATTGACGTCGGCTCCCGCCACCTTCCAAAGGCTGATGGAAAAAGTGTTGAAGGGTCTACACTGGAAGACGCTGCTGCTGTATCTCGATGATGTCATCATCATCGCCCCGGACTTCGAGACACACCTGCAAAGGCTCGGAGAAGTATTGGGACGCCTACAGCAAGCCAACCTGAAAGTGAAACCCTCCAAGTGTGAATTGCTTCAGAAGGAAGTGAAGTATCTGGGCCACGTGGTGAGCGCCCAAGGAGTAGCCACCGACCCAAGCAAGGTCGAAGCAGTAAGAAAATGGGAAGCACCTAGAGAGGTGAAGGAACTGCAGGCATTCCTCGGGACGGCCGGATACTACCGACAGTATCTACCAGACTATGCAACCATAGCCAAGCCGTTGACGGTACTCACCGGAAAGGAGATGCCATGGAAATGGGGAGGAGAGGAACAGGCAGCGTTCGACCAGCTCAAGGCACGACTAACGCAGGCTCCTGTGCTAGGATACCCCGACCCCAGTCTACCCTACACTCTCGATACTGACGCCAGTGCAGTAGGAGTCGGCGCGGTGTTATCACAGGTCCAGGAAAGAAAGGAGAGAGTGATAGCCTATTTCAGCAAGACCCTAGCGCCTGCTGAAAGAAATTACTGCGTCACTCGGAAAGAACTGTTGGCAGTGATCAGAGCGGTCAAGCACTTCCGCCCCTACCTCTACGGACGGGAGTTCAAGCTCAGGACCGACCACGCCTCCCTACGCTGGCTGTGAGTTGGTAGCTCGGCCTACCTGCACAACTTCCCGAACTGAGTTGGCAACTATGTCTATCGCTGAGCAATACAGCCCTCCTACAGGTCGACTAGTATCCTTGGGAATGGTGTGTCACCATTCCTATTTTACTAGTCTAACTGCCGGCTGCGTTAGCTTGTTTCAATGTGCAAGGCAGAGGTCGAACTTTGAAGGCGAACTAGTCAGAGCTAGGTTCGGCCAGCAGAGGTTCGCACTATTCTGCAGAGTGCAGTTCAGTGACCGAACTTTGAAGGCGAACTAGTCAGAGCTAGGTTCGGCCAGCAGAGGTTCAGGCTGATCTGCTTATATATTACTACTCGAGTAATAGAGCATTCGGTGTACGAGCATGTACTAGCGCTGTGAAGTTATTATTGTTAGAGAACAAAGAAACTTCTGAGAGTGGGGCAATCTGACTCTGCTTTATTGCTGCCTTAACACGGCTATTCATACAAAAGGTTATGTAATAATAAATTGGTAAACATGACAAGACAAAAGAATATTATAAGACACGCCTGTTAAGAAAGGCTAGACAAATAGGAATAAGTATACAGAAAAATAGGCTGGCTTCACAGCTACGGCTGGATGCACTCACATGTGCTACATATACAATTGTGTGTAACTAGAATTGCTGCGATGGTAACAGAAATAAGCATAGATTGAATAGTCCTAGAGTGTGAGCATAGAACAAACGGTACAGACATAGAACGAGTAATAGTGTTAATAGGTGAGTGTTATTGTCGGCGCCGTCCGCCACATTATTATTAAATTATTATTTATAATTATAATAATAATTATTTATTTATTATTATATTATTTATTTAATAGTGTTATCTACTATCTAGCAATTAATTATTAACACAAAAAACAAATGATAATTATTACTTTGGAGGTGCAATGAGAAAATCTAGAATGCTTGTTGCTGCCTTGCGCTTCTCCATGGCCATACTTTGGTTGATCAAATTCTACAAGATGTTTTATGATGACAATAATTATCAATGGCCACTTTACTAATGGATGCGCAATCGAGAGCCGTTGCTATAGGAAAAAAAATGGCGCCAAGCTTAGCAAATTTCTTCACTTATTCTTCTGGAGGGGGCCGCCATGGCTCCCATGGCTACCCCCCTGAATCCGCCACTGTTTACCTTTGTATGAAGTCGGTTTGATTCGATGAACAGAATTTGAAAAACGTACATACTTTTTGACAACATCTTATTTCAATCTGTTTGAACTTGTTATATTTAAAGAGTTTGAGATCTTCGATCCAGCCGAGGCAAGCTTTTCGCATGTCAGTGATGAAATCACCTTGAGGGAGTCAGAGCTATCGGCTGGTTTCTCCTACTCACCAGATAAAAACATGCCTGTGATGATAGATGAAGTTTTCTCTGTAGTTGTTGACCTTAGAGATTTCAGTTCTCAATTGAGAGTGGAAGACATTGGATGGAGCGTAAGTTGATTTCTCTATTCATTTCAACATTTACTGAGCAAAACAATCATTATGCTTCGAATCGTTGTTTTGGGAGTAGAGCGGTAATTTAATATATTTTAAAATGTTTTATCCGTTAAACTATTTTATAGAATTTGAACTAGTTCCAAAGAACTGTTCTAGTAAAGTATTTACTATCTGATGTGAACAAGCTACCATAAGTCTCTGTTTATGGACCTATTTATTATAATGTATATTTTTGGTTGGTCAATCTCAGGGTAACACTTGGATCGCAACCCTATCCTTGTACTCTCCTGAACTTTCTCCGGTTGGAGCCATGTTGAAGGGTGGCCTTGAAATGACAATGGATCCAACCACTGGTATGGCAAACTTCACCAATGTGTCCATCAGCATGGGTGGAAGGTATGTACTTCATTACAGAATAAACTTGAGAAATCGAGTTTTGACTTTTCAATATGCACTGTATACAAACAGCAGGCATTCTTGTTGTCGTATGTTTATAAAGAATGTTTTGTATATGCTTCTGCTGTTTGCCTTAATTGAATCGGTTTTGGTAGATACTTCCTACAAGCTACTATTGTGTCTAGTACCGGAGCAAACACTATCCCAGGAAAGTCAGCTGCTATTGAAGTCAAACATAGTAAGTTTATAATTTAGACGTTTATGTATATCATTGAGTTGATTCATTGTATGCAGGGAACTCTTGGTCTATGCACAGATATAACATCAATCAATAGAGATTCATCTTGTGCCAAATGTTTGTTCATCCAATTGTGCTTCTCATTGCTTTGCTGACCTTGTTGTATACCCACCATTTGTTGACTGAGGTATTTGCTCCATTACAGATGTAACCATGCAGGATGGTGACATCAGCTACAACTTTACTCTGAGGTCTCCATCAGACTACAACACCTACGCTGTAGGAATGGAAGATGTTATAGAAGCTTCAGTGTACAACTACCTACAGTCTATAGACCCTACTGCCAGATACCATGACTTTGAGATCTACGAAGGTTGGTTGTCAGTACTGTCTATTTTTTTAGTCAAGATGAAAAGGGTTTATCACAACTATGTTCTATTTTCTGCTTTGTTCACTTTGTTTAGCGCTAAAGTCTAGGATTCTACCATTAAGTTTATTGAAGTTTACTAAGTTGTAGCACAAGTTTGTCATTACTTTTAGAGTATGTTAACAAAGAAATTGGTAGGTTTGACCTTTTAAGGAAATCTAGCAAACTATGGCTGTGTTGCAGGTAGCATCTACATACATTTCTGGGCCACTGGTGAGGCCGATCCCCTTTTGACCATTATCAGCTCCCTAGAGTCATCAGTTACAGCCGGTTTATCAGTGGTCTTACCTGATATCCAACTCAACTTCGACGCGTACATGTTAGTAGATGACTCAGTTTATGGAAGTCTCGATGGAGTCACAACTACTACAACTACGGTACACTTTTTACTAAGTAGTATTATCAGAATTCCAAACGATGCAGCAATTTATAACAAAAGAGCAATAAGCTTTTGTGAAACTATAAAACCAACCTTTTCATTGCTAGACATTGATATCCAACATGTCAAATATATTTTATTGCAATAATGTGTTATTTACAGATGCAACCTAGTACCACCGAGGTAAAATCTTTTTGCATAACACTTTGCTTTTAGTATTATTCATGATTCAGCTTTTAAATCTCTGCAGTTTGCCTCTTACAGTAGCTAATTTATTTGCTTGTGAGCTTGCTAACAGCCAGTAGCATACCTGAGTGTTATAGCTAGTAATTTAGTTTGCTAGCTACCAGTCAATTCTATCTTAGTCTAATCTTTGTACCTAGTCTTTATTGTACCCCTACAAGTTGTTGTAGCCAAAGTTATACTTACTCTGCCTATCAATTGGTGTTGTACATTGATCTTTTGATGAGCTAATAATCTTCACCAAATCGTTATACCTTAGTAGGGATGACTATTGAAAGCTTTTCTAATATTTCATTTAATATATACAACAAGTTTTCTATTCTGCATTAAGAATTAATGGATAAATAAATAAATTAATTTATGAAAAAAGCAACAAGCTTTTTAAACTAAGTTTCTGTAAAAAGATAATTTATTTTTGAACTGTTAATTTAGGAACCTTTTTTATCAACTTTGGAGGAATAACAGATCTCTTCTTTCTAGCAAAACCACCTTGTACAAATGCTAGAAGCAATAGCGGATGCGATGTAGTTAATTAATGTGTCTGAAAGATTGGTTGTTTAAAGGTAGTAGATAAGTTCTTTATTGAGTAATTCATAAACATGTTGGCAAGCTATGAAACATCTAATGCAAGGAAGTATTTTAATTTCTATACCTCCTGGGGCAGGGAGAACAGAAAAAATGAGAACCGCTGAGTTTGCCCAAATTTAGAAGTTATATCTAATCAAGTGTACTGATCAGACATCTTTGTTTCAGGATTTGGTTTTCAATACTGTGCCCCCAGTCGCTGCCCAACCAAACCGCAAAGTTGGCCTGATTGTCGGTTGTGTCGTAGCAGCTCTTGTGGCAATTGCTGTTGCTGCCGTAGTTAGTGTCATGATCATAAAGAAGAAGTCAGGTAAAGATATAGACAGTTTTGTACCTATAGCATTGAAGTGTAGCATGAGTAGGGAGCCGTGAGAGTTTTGAATATCAAGTCTTACTGTAATCAGTATCATCTCATTTTACCTGGTTATACATTACCTCTACCAGACTTGACCTTGTTCACCTTGACATGTTTGTAAAATCCTAAAGGCAATCAAACCTGTAAAAAAACTTTTAGGAAATGCTTTGTTTACTTGTTTACATTCACTGTTGATCTATGTTAGGTTACCTAAGTGACTTGTTTGGTGGCTCATTATCAAAACAATAACCTTTATTGGTTGCTATCTCCACCAGAACCTGGTTTGGTTCAGTCTGTTACAGCGTGAGGTGACTTAACGAATTTGGCTCCTTCCTACACCCTGCCACCGCTAAATTTGTTTAAAACTTTTGTTTCATGATGATAAATATATTTTACTGCATTTACATAAAACTTAGTTCACTGCTAAAAAACCAAAGTTAGCCTTATTATCTGTTAGTACTTAAATGATAAGAGTACAATTGACCCAATTATTGACCCAATTACCACGCTTGTTTTGTGTGAAAATAGCATTGCACTCACATCTGTATCATTTATTATATGCAGAATCGAAACGAATGGGTAGTCGCGTGTACCCTTCTTTTACATGTAAGTTTGTGTTTGTCTGCACACAAGCGTCTTAACTTTCTATCAATATTTCTATGGTTTTTTTTTCGGTTTTTCTATTGTCTGGTGATGAACACTTTGTTGGTGTGCCTTATGAGCTTAGTTTTGTCCTGCTGACTATTTTGGAGTTACCCAAACCATTTACTTCTCAATGATGTGCCTAAGTAAAGAGATTTCTACGCAAATGAAAAAAAAACTACAAAGAAATAAAAAAAATTTATAGCTTGTCGGCTATTGCATAATTCTTTGAAAACTTTGAGACAAAAGCTATCTGCCACATGAAAAAATCACAAATGTTTGACCCCTATACCCACAAATATTTTCATATTGTTCAGTTTTTGGAAAGAAGTTCTGGTATGGTATACAATTAG
Source organism: Cryptosula pallasiana (assembly GCA_945261195.1). NCBI lineage: Eukaryota > Metazoa > Bryozoa > Gymnolaemata > Cheilostomatida > Cryptosulidae > Cryptosula > Cryptosula pallasiana. Next base: position 34,684,557 of record OX183136.1, read on the forward strand.
TTGTTTTTGTATTTTCTTTTAGCAAAAACCGATCCTAGAGATGATAACTATGCACCAGGGTCGGCATGTCAGACCCCTGACCCTGAGAGCCCTCCAAAAGTAGATTCCAAGCCAAATGAACCTTCCCAAGTGGCCTAATGGACCCAGTGGATACTTCTACGATCACTCACTAGACAACTGAGCTTGCGTGTTGTATTTATCAATCTTTATCAATAACCACTTCAAATTTATTGACACCGTTTGACAACTAGCCAAGAGCTGAGAGCTGGAAAAGCATAAAGATCTCTATGTATCTCTATATCCGATTTATTTTTGATATTTCATCTTTTTATTGTATTTTTCTATGTAACTTTTGCTCATTCTTGCTTCCGCCCATGTTATACTGCAGTTTTCTCTACCAATAACTTCGGGTTAGACGTTTTTATCTATTCTTCAATGCGTGTATGTTTATATAAAGTGTGATAAAGCATTAAACTATTACCAGAAACTGGTCATGCTTGCTGAGTAAATAACAATCACAAGTAAGATGGCACCATAACGGGCAGGTGCTTAAGGGTAAAGTGAGTCACAGTTTTAGCATAAGGGAAGTTAACCAAAATTGTTTAACAATATGATTACAATATAACATGTAACCATAAGAATAATAATATTTACTTTAATACCTTTGACTTGGCAGTAGAATAGAAAGGTTGCAGTAAATAAGCAACATAACAGAGTTTAGTGTATTAGAGACTAGTTCACAGACCAAATCAGTTAAGTTACTCGAGAGTGACATCAAAAACTTACTTTTACCAGCAAACAATTAATACTTACTTGTGCTCTTTGATGAGATCAATAATTGTTCAATATTAAATCTGTAGCCAGTTTCCACTATATATACAGATGGATTATTTCCCCGGAATCTGGATAAGCGTGAAAGTGATCAAAACTAAAATGTTTTGGATGCAACTTCTTCGCAGCTTTAAAATGGCTTCCTGTAAATTTTGGCTGAAATTATTGGCACATTGAGACAGCGCAAAATCATAAATTTTTTTAGCAACTTTGCTATAAAAGCACAACACAATGTCAATGTGCTACTGTGCTTGTTGCTATGTACAGTGTGAAAGATTTTGATGAGATCTTCTAGCTAAATTTGAAACTGTAGCCATCAACAATCCCTACAACCCTAGTCTAGGGGCCTAGCCAGCTTGTGGGATTTTGTGGCACTCCACTATCAAACACCATCAGCGTCTAGGAAAACCCTTAGTGTACTGAGAGTTGTTTTCTTTTTTTACTATGGTTAAAAATAGCAATTTGCCTATGAATGCTCCATCATGATTGTGTTATAAAGTGTAAAACAAGACGTAGAATAGAATTCAACACCACTTGGGATAGATCCCATGTTTGGCAGATGTCTGTGAAATCAGTATACAGCATAATTAATAAAGTGTGTGAATTTTCAAACCTTTATAATTTATTTTTTGCGGGAGATATTTGCTATAACAGAATATTTTTTCGGGAGGAATCACTCACTGTAACAATTTATTCATCAGAGAAAACTTGATGAAATATGATAAAGTGCTTGAAAAATCTTTGGAATTATACCTTCTTATTGTGAAAAAAGAAGACAACTCTCAGTACATTAAGGTTTGTCCCAGACCCTGGTGGATGTTTGATAGTGGAGCACCACAAAATCCTATAAGCTGGCTAGGCCCCTAGACTACTACAACCTCCAATTCATCACTAACTGTACTCACTACCAACGTTGACGCCTAAGATTAATCCAGCAATTTTAATCTTGTCAATATCAGATACAATATGTACAATATATATATATATATATATATATATATATATATATCCTTACACACAAAGTCTTTTTTTCAAATAACAAATACATAAAATGGTGACTACTCTACTAAAAAATCAGTCGAAGCAACTCAAAATAATCACTTTTTATTGGTCCAATGCTTGCCAGATCTTTTTCTATTGGTCCACGAGCTTTCTTGGTACATCAGCATTTCTATTTACACTATAGGGCCGCATGGAACACCAACTTTTACAGAGTTACTTTCTCTTTATATTGAGGAGAGCGCAACTCCTAAATGATATTAGGCTATAATATTTGGGTGGTGTTTACATGAAGTTGGAGATTGTCTGTTATCCAGTGGAGACTTCAAACATACAATAAGGTTTTGAGGGATAGATTGGGGAATTGGGAAGATTGTGGGTGAGGGAGGGGCCTCGTGGTAGGGGGAGTGATGGATGGCCAGGGGTGGATACAGAAGACTACAAAACTATTAGATGATGCCGATTTTTTCATAATATCACTTGCTAACTGCACTAAAGCTTTGTTACATTATTTTATCTGTAACCATCTTCACTTCTCAAAAATACCACTCAATAGTCTATGATAGAGTAAGAGGGGACTTGTACTTCATTGTTTTATAACTCTTTGGTAATCACCTTAGTCAATTAGCAGACCCCCTTGCAATTTATGCTAAAAAGATTAGCCATTTGCACAAGTGTTCTAGCTTCTATAAGAGGTTTGTGACAAAAGGTTGGAGTGAGTTCCATTAATTATTGAAAATGAATTCGTCTCAGAAACTTATCCAATCTTCAGTGAGATACCTTGACTTACATGCCCAACATAAAATTAATATTGAGTTGTTTGTTGTTAACATGCTTTTTCTACTTAGAACAGAGTATAATAGTTCTGACAGTCGTGAAAGCAAGTAGACATACAAGATACTGTTAATATTATAACTTTACGAGTGACAGAAGGTTTTCTACAAATGATAACAGTTTTGGTTAATTAATCGTAATATTTATTTAGAGCAATAAATAATACGAAAATATTATTTATTCATTTGATAGACTTTTTTCCAAATCAGAACTTGCATTTCGCCTCTGGCATAAATACATATGTTTATTTGGATAGGCATGTTCTTCTGCAATTGAAGAAGAGAGAAGACCATGGAAAAAATTGCTTCTGCCAAGTAACTTTTGACTCGAGTAAAATCACAACTATAAAAGTTGGTCACATTACAAATATTTATTCATGATACGTAGTTTTCATTTTCATTCTCTATCACATTTTGAGAAATGTGTCTGATTCCACTTTTAGTAGAAAAAATTTAGTTTCAATAAAAAGTTGTTAAATTGGCTTATTCATATTTGTTAGTTTAATTGTGGTGTTATGCTAAACTTTACAATATTTTATATTCAAAAAATGTATAATAGGGGGATAATAGGAAGTACAGTAGGCATGCCTAGAATAGACAGCTCGTAGATTTGGTTCTACTTTGTTTTGCTGTGTTAGTCTTTTGCTAGAACCTTTTATCCAAATAAATTTATCAGTTTATCGTTTATGTATATAGCCTGCAGCACATGGTATGGTATGTATACTATGTGTGAGTGTGAAGTGTAACCGCTGCAAGATACAGAGAGCAAATGTTAATTGTTTAAAAAAGTGGACAACTCCTAGCTACATTGCTCACAGCGTATGTCGAAGTGATTGTTGAGAAGCCGAGATGACTAGACAAACCGACATTGGGACGAGATGACGATATATCTTTGTGTCACCGCTCACTGAGGGGAATCTCAGTCACCTCGACCCAAGCGACGTTTCGACCTAGAGTCACTTGAGCCCAGGAGCAGTCAGTTCGACCCAAGATGGCGGTGAAAATAGCTCTCTTCCACTTTTGTGCTACACGAACAGATATAAGTAAGTAAGATTTGATTTGCAGCTGTAATTTTAGAGCTGAGTATCTAATGTTTTTAATAAAACTAAATTTCGCTGTAGAAACCTATGAGATTTACAAAAATCCTTGTTGTTTTGTGCAGCCATTTTTTGCAACATAGTTACAGTAGTTATTTATTAGTTAATAATAATAATTATTTATTATTGTTGCAGCTATTTATTTATGATTTAGATAAATAAAACATCATTTGGAGTACTGTCAATAAAGGCTGCTTCATTTTGCAGTGTTGGTGTTTATTATTGTCAAGAAAGACATTACATATCATCGTTTAGTTAGAGTAGTAAAAGTTATTATCTTTGCTGACACCGACATATTATTATTAGTTATAATTACAGAAGTTGCTTTCTCCATGTGGTACAACAACTTTGGTAATATTCACAAGGTATCAAAAGGTGAAGAGCAGCTCTGCTGCAGTGAAGATACTCTTTTATACAAGCTGCATTGACATTGACTGGATGATCTTGTGTTTGGATGGATGATGGAACTGTCTGAAAACTCTTTATGAATTCAATTTATCTTCCTCTCCATGGTGTATGGGCAGGTAAAGCTAATAAAATTATTTATTTATTACACAGCTAATCATTTACCACTCTTGCTAGTTGCCATAAATATAACTATATTGTGGATTTGATACGTAATACAACTGAATTGTGTGATAAAGAAATGTTAGTATCAATTCAACATTTAGGATGATGGCGACAGCTCGGAACCCCATCGGAAGAATAGCGGGTAAGTGATTTACTTTCGACAGCCTCTGGTGGGTGTCTGTGACATTACTGTGTACTGTTATGCTAATACTGTAGTACTAGGTGTAATACTGTAGTACTAGGTGTAATACTGTAGTACTGGATGTAATACTGTAGTACTGGATGTAATACTGTAGTACTAGATGTAATACTGTAGTACTGGATGTAATACTGTAGTACTGGATGTAATACTGTAATACTAGATGTAATATTGTGGTACTAGGTGTAGTACTGTAGTACTAGGTGTAGTACTGTAGTACTAGATGTAATACTGTAGTACTGGATGTAATACTGTAGTACTAGATGTAATACTGTATTACTAGGTGTAATACTGTAGTACTAGATGTAATACTGTAGTACTAGATGTAATTCTGTAGTACTGGATGTAATACTGTAGTACTATATGTAATTTTGTAGTACTGGATGAAATATTGTAGTACTGGATGAAATATTGTAGTGCTGATTGTAATACTGTAGTACTAGGTGTAATACTGTAGTACTAGATGTAATACTGTAGTACTAGATGTAATGCTGTAGTACTGGATGTAATACTGTAGTACTAGATGTAATACTGTAGTACTGGATGTAATACTGTAGTACTAGATGTAATACTGTAGTACTAGATGTAATTCTGTAGTACTGGATGTAATGCTGTAGTACTATATGTAATTCTGTAGTACTGGATGAAATATTGTAGTGCTGATTGTAATGCTGTAGTACTAGGTGTAATACTGTAGTACTAGATGTAATACTGTAGTACTAGATGTAATGCTGTAGTACTGGATGTAATACTGTAGTACTAGATGTAATACTGTAGTACTGGATGTAATACTGTAGTACTGGATGTAATACTGTAATACTAGATGTAATATTGTGGTACTAGGTGTAGTACTGTAGTACTAGGTGTAGTACTGTAGTACTAGATGTAATACTGTAGTACTGGATGTAATACTGTAGTACTAGATGTAATTCTGTAGTACTGGATGTAATATTGTAGTGCTGATTGTAATACTGTAGTACTAGGTGTAATACTGTAGTATTAGATGTAATACTGTAGTATTGGATGTAATACTGTAGTACTAGATGCAATACTGTGGTACTGAATGTAATACAGTAGTACTGAATGTGATACTGTAGTACTAGATGTATTACTGTAGTACTGGATGTATTACTGTAGTACTGGATGTAATACTGTAGTACTAGATGTAATACTGTAGTACTAGATGTAATACTGTAGTACTAGGTGTAATACTGTAGTACTAGATTTAATACTGTAGTACTGGATGTAATACTGTAGTACTAGATGTAATACTGTAGTACTAGATGTAATACTGTAGTGCTAGGTGTAATACTGTAGTACTAGATTTAATACTGTAGTACTGGATGTAATACTGTAGTACTAGATATAATACTGTAGTACTGGATGTAATACTGTAGTACTAGATATAATACTGTAGTACTAGATGTGATACTGTAGTACTAGATGTAATTTTGTAGTATTAGGTGTAACACTGTAGTACTGGATGTAATACTGTAGTACTAGATGTGATACTGTAGTACTAGATGTAATTTTGTAGTACTAGATGTATTACTGTAGTACTGGATGTATTACTGTAGTACTGGATGTAATACTGTAGTACTAGATGTAATACTGTAGTACTAGATGTAATACTGTAGTACTATATGTAATTCTGTAGTACTGGATGTAATACTGTAGTACTAGATGTAATACTGTAGTACTAGATGTGATACTGTAGTACTAGATGTAATTTTGTAGTATTAGGTGTAACACTGTAGTACTGGATGTAATACTGTAGTACTAGATGTGATACTGTAGTACTAGATGTAATTTTGTAGTACTAGGTGTAATACTGTAGTACTAGATGTAATACTGTAGTACTAGATGTAATACTGTACTGTTTGCTGTAGAAACAAGGCTCTAATATGCCAATTACTGGACTCACCAGTGCTGACTCTCTCACTGACGGGCCCAGAGACTTGTGTGCACCGAGAGTAAGACAGCTGACTTTGGATAAGCTGAGGTGAGTGTATAGTGTGTGGAGTACTTTGTGTAGTGTAGCGTACTGTGTGTAGCGTACTGTGTGTAGTGTACAATGTGGTGTAATGTGTGGTGTACTGTGTGTGGAGTACTGTGTAGTGTACCATACTGTGTAGTGTATAGTGTACTGTATAGTGTACTGTGTAGTGTACAATGTGGTGTAATGTGTGGTGTACTGTGTGTGGAGTACTGTGTAGTATACCATACTGTGTAGTGTATAGTGTACTGTATAGTGTACTGTGTAGTGTATAGTGTACTGTGTTTATTGTACTGTGTGTAATGTACTGTGTACAACGCATTTTGTGTAGTATACTGTGTGTAGCGTACTGTATATATAGTGTACTGTATATAGTGTACTATATGTAGTGCATTGTGTGTAGTGCATTCTGTGTAGTTAATGCACTGTATATAGTGTAGTGTATGTAGTGTACTCTGTGTAATGTACTCGGTGTAGTGTACTATGTGTAGTGTGCTGTGTGCAGTGTACTGTGTGTAGTGAAGTGTGTAGTGTACTGTGTTGTGTACAGTGTATTATTGTGCTATGATCCTGTACAATGCTAATGTACATTCCTAGTACATACGATTAGCATGCTGTAAGTAAGTGAAGTTTGCGTGTGGCAGGAACTGTGGCAGAAATTCATTCCCTCATCCTATTTCATCATCCAGTTTATCAGAAAACTCTTGGAACAAGTTCTGGGAACAAGTTAACTACCAATTGTCTCCTGTCAGGTCAGAGGTGAGTACTGTTCGGTGTTATATATAGCGTAGTACACAGTAATGTATGTAGTGTAGGAATGTGTGTTATATATACTGTAGTGCACATCAATATATGTGTGTATGTTATATATATTGTACTATAGTACTGTATGTGTGTATGTTATATATATTGTACTATAGCACTGTATGTGTGTATGTTATATATATTGTACTACAGCACTGTATGTGTGTATGTTATATATATTGTACTATAGTATTGTATGTGTGTATGCTATATGTATTGTACTATAGCACTGTATGTGTGTATGTTATATGTATTGTACTATAGCACTGTATGTGTGTATGTTATATGTATTGTACTATAGCACTGTATGTGTGTATGTTATATGTATTGTACTATAGCACTGTATGTGTGTATGTTATATATATTGTACTACACCACTGTATGTGTATATGTTATATATATTGTACTACAGCACTGTATGTGTGTATGTTATATATATTGTACTACATCACTGTATGTGTGTATGTTATATATATTGTACTACAGTACTGTAAGTGTGTATGTTATATATATTGTACTACAGTATTGTATGTGTGTATGTTATATATATTGTACTATAGCACTGTATGTGTGTATGTTATATATATTGTACTATAGCACTGTATGTGTGTATGTTATATATATTGTACTACAGCACTGTATGTGTGTATGTTATATATATTGTACTACAGTACTGTATGTGTGTATGTTATATATATTGTACTACAGCACTGTATGTGTGTATGTTATATATATTGTACTATAGCACTGTATGTGTGTATGTTATATATATTGTACTATAGCACTGTATGTGTGTATGTTATATATACTGTACTATAGCACTGTATGTGTGTGTATGTTATATATATTGTACTACAGCACTGTATGTGTGTATGTTATATATATTGTACTACAGTACTGTATGTGTGTATGTTAGATATATTGTACTATATCACTGTATGTGTGTATGTTATATATATTGTACTACAGCACTGTATGTGTGTATGTTATATTTATTGTACTATATCACTGTATGTGTGTATGTTATATATATTGTACTACAGCACTGTATGTGTGTATGTTATATATATTGTACTACAGCACTGTATGTGTGTATGTTATATATATTGTACTATAGTACTGTATGTGTGTATGTTATATATATTGTACTACAGCACTGTATGTGTGTATGTTATATATATTGTACTATAGTACTGTAAGTGTGTATGTTATATATATTGTACTACAGCACTGTATGTGTGTATGTTATATATATTGTACTACAGCACTGTATGTGTGTATGTTATATTTATTGTACTATATCACTGTATGTGTGTATGTTATATATATTGTACTATAGCACTGTATGTGTGTATGTTATATATATTGTACATCATCGTGACACTGACTTATCAGGCTTCATCCTCACGTGAACTCATGAGGTTGTAAAGTGAAAAGGGACCACACCCTATGTATATCTGCAGTATATATCATGTCTTTATTCTCACAATACTCTGTTTGTTAGGTAGTGCGCTACGTAATCTGGTGGCTGCGAAGGTTGCAATAACAAGGGTAAAAACAGTAAGTAACCCACACCTATGTATGGTTGATCATAGTGTAGATGGCTCTGCTTTAAAAAAGTAATTGTGAAAGTATTAAATTTAAATAACCTAATGAAATTCATCTCACAAATTACTTATAATAGCTGAGCATCAGCTTTGGCAGTTGTGAATTTTCATACAATAAAATCGTATTTCCTGTTTAACAACTGTAGAAATTTCGGAACCAAATAGTCGTTTTGCGAATAATCTGGACTGTTTTGAAATGGTTCAGACGATTTCGATGTGTACTAATTGTAAGAAAGCTTTAGAACTGGTTGGAATCACTTAAAACCAACTTTGAAATAGTCTGAACTGTTTTAAGTTTATCTAAATTATTTTGAAAGGTTTGCTAATTGTTAATTGATAGTGTACCAGCAAATTAGCTTTGATTTTTAAAGCGTATAAACTGTATCACAAAGTGTTCAGGTGGTTTGCAAAGAATTGGGCTATGCTAAAAGCTTATTAAATAACGTTGTCAACTCTCCACAATTCACATAATTTCAATACGCTCCAGTTTCTGATCTTTTCAATTAAAATTTTCTCTAGCAACTTATTGAGGCTGTTTTAATACTATCCCATTGATTGTTTTTATAGCCTGTTGCGCAAAACTCTGCAGTTTTTTCTCCTTGTTTGGAATTCCACTTTTGGCCACAGCTTCGTCAGGAAAGTACGAGGGTAAATTTTTTCAGTTACCTTACATATTTTACATGCAAATAACCACATTACGTTTGTGATAAAACACTGACAAAAATGCATGTGACATAGACGCTCTCTCGTTGCCTAGTTTTTGTTTGTCATATTGTAAATGGGAAGTAATATAATTCAATTCTTGCTTTATCAAAATATAATTTGACAAGATTTTAAAAGTTAATTCGTTTTAAACTCCCATTTAAGTGTTATTCGTCTTTCCTTGGTAAGACAACTCCAAACTGCATGCTAACTATTCTTGTTTTCACTTGTTTGCCTTTTGTGAATTGAAAAACTCCTTTTTACTCCAGGTCAGTGCTTTGCTAGTCTTTGTTTTATTAAGTTAAAATAAAAAAAAGGTGTTCGCTACTGATAAATCTCTTCATTAATATCCAGCCATGGTAGATGGACACCGCCGTATGTAGTTACTTGTTGTTCATTTTGCAGTTCCCTCCAATACTATTGATATGGCATGCAGCATAAAGCACAATCTTCAAGTCTTCATTATCCAACATATGAAGGCATGGCCAATAACATTCACTAGTGAATTATTTCAGTTTCATTTTAGCCTTTGAACTTCCACTTGAACTAACATTGTTTGGTAATAATACTACAATACTGACGAATTTTAAGCAATTAACAAATATTTCTGGCTTGAGGTTATTGTATTCTTCTGTTTTTATGTATTGCTGCAACATATATGTTGGTATAAAGAATATATTTTTTAACCAAGTTTGAAACCAATTGTTTTTAGTAGCCTGAATAACTTGCAGCATATTATATGCAAAAAGTATGCACATTCTATGTAATATTTCTAATGCAGTAATTTTTTGAAGCTCATTAGTAAAAAACCATTAATTGTCAAGTGGATTTCATGTTGTTTATTTAATCAGTTGTACAAACTAGTGATACAGTCCAATGTAAGAATAAGTTTTGTTAAGAAAAACTTTAACAGCTGGTCACAGCTAATTGCGCAGATGGAGTAGTTCTTTAGTGTTTTGTTTTGCATAGTGATTTATTTGTCAATATGTGATTGATTACAAGTGAACTCTATAATACATGACATAATTCCATCAAAAATGCTAATAAAATACAGGAGTTATCTCTTTTAAAAATAGGACAACTCCAAAAAAGAACTCGAAGGTTTGCTAGTGAAGGCTATTGTTGCTCATATGAGTGCGAGTCGAAATCATTCCTCGAGATCGTAAGTAAGGTTGAGACAGGGGTCGAAATGACTGGTGCGGGGTGAGGTGTCCGGTCGAAGTTTACCTGGGGTCGAGATGACTTAGTACCCACTGAGGGAGATCGGGTTTGTCTGCGGTAATTGATAAAAGATTGTAAACTTTCGTTTCAAATCACGACCATAACAATAAATAATATCATTGTTGTGCCATTGCATTATTTTTTCCCTACTAAAACATTAATGTTACAGTAGTATAAATGTATATGCTGCTTTGCGTTAATTGTGATCATCAAATAATACACCATCCAATCATCAATCATCGATCATCACTGACTCTGATGATGATGTGGTGATCGATGGTCATCATCGATCATCATGATCATCATCATGATCATCAATCAATAATAATTAATATAAATAATAACATCAATAGTAAGCATTATTATTATCAGCATCGTCATCGATGATCATCACTCACTACTACTTACTACCTACTACTACCAACCACCTCACCAGTCAGTCATAATCATCATCATCATACCATTATTATTAATTATTATTATTAATTATTATTATAATAATAATAAATAATAATTATTATTATTGTTGTTGTTCGTTGAGTAATTTATTATCTTTATTTATTTATTTATAATAATCATTATTATTATGATAATCATCATCATCATGATGATTGTTATTATTATTATTGTAATAATTAATTAAATAATTATAATAATTATCACCATAAATTAATAATAATTAATGAATAGTTTAATAAGATAATAATAATAATAATTATTATTATTTTTTTATTATTTATGATTATGATTCATTCGTTCTCATAATAAATCATGCAATAAATAATATTAATTATTATAAGTAATAATAATAATAAATATTTTTTTATTATTACTACTATTGTTTCAATGTTTGTATTAATTAATATAATTTAACAAGAAATAATAAAATATTATTATCATTTTATTCATTATTATTATTGCTAACTGTTGTTGTTTGTAATCATTATGATTTTATGATTAGGGACTGCTCTATCATTAAGCAAAACCAAAAGGCGCTGCTGAATGATTATTTCGTTATGCAGAGAGAGAGAGAGCATGAGTAACAGTTTAGTAGAAGCTAGTATGATTACTGATTGATTGTTTAGTCATTTCGTGCCATTTATGTTTAGGTGTACAAGATGCAATACTAAAAAATGGTTCACAGACTATCACAAGACAGATGATCAATCAGAAATTCAATGCCACGACGCTGTCGAAAGACCAGCTTGGCAGGCTTCTCCATTATAGTAATCATGTTTTTCTTCACCCAGTTCTGGGCTGGTAATGACATACCTAACAACAAGACCAGTTATGATCCTGAATATATCAAACTTCTCCGAGATTATCAATCAAAGAGAACTAAAAAGAGTAGACAAGTTGTGATTGGATTTGCTGGTGACCAGTCGGAAAGGAAGCTCAAGCAGCATATTGATCTTACTGTTCCACATATAGTTAGCGCAAGTTCAAACTTTTCAACTCTGGTTGGATCTTCTACAATAACATCAGTTGATGATATTTTCATCGCTGTCAAGTCATCAGGCAAATTTCATAAAACACGTCTACCACTTCTACTGGATACATGGATTCCTTTGGCTCGGCAATCGGTTAGTTACTACATATACATGTAATAGCTGCATGTTATGATTAACCTCAACTTGTTTTTTTTTGTTGCAAATTATTACACTTTAATTTGTTGATATAGTCACCAACTTGTGGCTTTCATCTCATCTGTACTTTTTCACTTTCGCCAAATTGTTTGGTTTTAGACATTTTTAATAACTGATGAGGATGACCATGATTTGTCTTCTCGGTTTGGTAAGTAGTCACCAGTACTTTCTAGTACCGATCGATCGCTAGTACCAACATGCACGAGTAATAGAAGCTTTTTTTTCACTTCAAATGTTTTCATCAAACTTGGCAATCTAAAGGCCAGCTAATAAACAATAATTTATTTCATCAGCTAGCCTCAGCATGTGAGTTCACGTAGAATTCTCAGTTTACTCTTTGTCTGTGCATGATTGTTTTTGCAAAACACTCAGTTGTGAGTCTTTTATTGCCCATTTCCTGTGTACTAATAATGATGCCCTCATTGATTGATGGTCTTTGAGTATTCTGAAACTGACTAAGTGTAACACCTATATAATGTACATACTTGACATAATAATTCGATAAATGTACATATCATCCTTAGTAATACTTCACCAACCCTCTAATTGGGACACAGTGTTTGCTAAAATCCTTTCAAGCACTTCTTTTATGTAGAAATAGAAATGATGTCACAGTGATCGGAAAACATGCAACTGAATGTTAGAAAATGTGCAAAAATCAGTTTGCGCCATTCTTTTGTGACATTCGTTTGATTATTGCCATGGGGGAAATTTATGTCGTTTTTTGGTTTGTAAATCAACCGCATTGTGAGGCAATGTTGGCTAATAATAAGTATATCTTGGTTTTCCTTTCTATTTCTAATATTATTATTTGTCTTTATACTTCAAAATCATATTATAAAAATATACTTGCGACCATAATGTGGTTACATTATGTAAACGCAGGGCTGTTGTTCAACAATGTATTCCAAGCTGTATTTAAAAAATGCCCCATGACACAAATGTGATGTGGTTTGACCCTCACTGTTATAGAATTTATTATTATTAGTAGAGCGGCAGCACTGAGGGTTGATTTTTTTCCACTAAGATATGATGGCGCTTGGTTGAGGTTGACATTGTGCTTGTTAGTCACTTGTGATATATTAGAAAATGGGACATTTTTATTTGGTGAAATTGTATACTGGTGAAGTTTTGAATGTGAAAAACATTGCATTTCATGATGGTGAAAACATTTTTTTTCACAAATGAGATTGACAAAAATTTGTTTTACCATTTTAAGACTATGATAAGTGACGTATATTTATATTGTGTTGTTGAAAGATTCTATGTACATATTACTTATGCGATTTCCAATGCACCACGTATATATTACATTAAATGCAAAAAACTTTACTGACAAAATTGAATTTATATAATGAATAGTGGGTTTTTGCTTGTGCTATGAAGAACTCAAAAACGTACATGTCTAGGGTTATAGAAATTGACAACACTTTGCAAAGTATGAGCTTATAGAGTTGTAAGCCGGAAGTCTATGCCATTTGTTATTGCGTGTTTTAGAGCCTGATCACTACAAGAAATCTACCTGTTTCCAATCCCATTACAGGTAAATTGTTCTACTCTACCCCCTTATCAGTTTCAATTCTTTAGATTATAGTCTCTGGTTACACATTACATCCAGCTCATGCTGTTTTATGCAGGAGTAATTGCTAGCTATGCTATTTGAGCTGACCGTGCTATACATAATTGGCATGGTCAGTTTATTATGATACATGCTGACAAATGGCATGTAAATTGTCATTATGACCCTTGGTGACAGCTAAGTGATTATTGACATTTGTACAAGTTAGGGAATGTGTACATTGCCAATCAAAATATGACACCTGCAAAGGCAGTTCACATGTTACAATGTACACTGGCAGTTGACATGAGGTACCTGTGGTGGCAGTGAGCCTTAGTTTGTCATCTGGCAGCCATCCATGCCATGTGTCCATGTAATCTGTCTTTGCAGGTTAATAGCACCTGTCTGCACTAGTCCTTATACTTGCATGTTTGTTTATTTAGCAGCTGAAAGCGGTATAAAGGGTAACTGTCTATCTCTCCAACTTTTACATTTATATAATTTATTAAATTTATATTTGTTGTCAGATAATGCATGTATGTAGGTGATACCATACATATCTTACTATCTAATTGGAGCACCTGTTATAAGGTTGTCACTACACTATTTTTAGATGTTGTTTTATTTAATTTTTTTTAAATTTAGCCGCTCTCTCTCGATAGATTTCTATTGCTGCTACACACATCATATACACATACATATTACATTGATCTCTTGTAACTCCATACCTACATATTGTGTATTGTTGTAGGGTTGGAGTTGTCTGCTCGCTAGCTAGCACTCCCTTATTGTTGTTGTGGTTAATAGTTTTGTTGCTGTTCTCTCTATTGATCTTTTTACTGTTGTCAGCTCAATATCTAAAACCTCAATTAATTCCCTTGTGACATCTATAAAACACTTTCCAGTCTCTGCTATTTAAATAACAGCTGAGTTTATTGGCACTTCGAGTGTGAAGTTACTCATACAAGCCTTTTAGTAGATACAATACATGTCTGCATCACCTCACTGCCATTTCTAATGCGGTTTGTTCCCAACGCCTTTCACTTCAGAAAGTGTAAAGAAAACCGCCAAAATTATTCAGTTCCAGACAGAATATATTTTATGGCAGCAAAAACTAGATAGGATGTTATACTTGTAATATTGTTTGTTACAGGAAGGATCTTGTTTGTAAAGTCTCTGTAGCTTATGATCTGTTCATGTACGAACAAAGAAGGTTCGTTCATTCGACGTCTATTTATATATTTGGTACAGAATGTATATGGGTATACTTGGGATGTTAACTCTGAGACATTTCTGCTCAATAAGCGATATTATATCTGTTTCAGGTGGTTTTGCGTGGCAGATGATGACACATATATAAACATACCAAACCTAGTAGACCTGCTACAAAATTACGACTACACACTCGACTGGTACATTGGTAGGCCTAGCCTAAAACGTCCAATTAGGGTGACCATCGATAACATTGTAAGTAGGCTTGGGAGTTGCCTTAGTCTTTTCCTCCTCACGTTTCTGTCATGCATGTTCCAGCTCAATACTGCCCTTCATATGGCCTTTGGATGTAGTCGTCAACTATAGGCTAGCTTTTGAGTTATTTGTGAGTTTGAAACTTTATGTACACAATTCATCGCTGACTTTGGCATCATCTATAGAGTAGAACAAACTCACTGGATGTATGCGATGCCCATGCGATGTCAAGTAGTCTTATAATTGGTTGATGGCTCACCTCATCTAGTGGAGGTTCGCACAACACGCTGCGAGCACCAGCAGTGTTGGGAGTTGCCCATCCTTGCTAATCGTGAACGATGATGGCTGAGTCAAACACAATGTACATGCATTTGTGACTATGAACATCTTGTTACCCGATAGCGTGCATCATTATTGATGCTAGTTTTTTTAGTAAATTTCCATGTCATTGAAAACTCAACAAAAGTTAAACATAGTATAAGTTTTCTTTAGCATCTTGCAGACATCTACAATTTTCAGGAATCTAAGATCGACCATCTCCATAAATATTGAATGTCGTAGAAAATAGCACGACGTTCTACGGTGTCAATGAACCTGACTATGTGTGGAGACTAATACCCAATGTACTTCTACTGATTAGCTCCCAATTTGTCCTCGCCGATTGGGTGATTTTGCAGTTTCTCCTTCCGGTTACCAAACAATCGGTAGGGACTGATTTGAGGTAATCGGCAGGTTTTGATCTGCATCAACGAATTTGTAGACAATTTGTGATTTGCCCAATCATATCACTGCTAGCGGTTGTAGTGTTTCAACAAAACCGCTTCTTCAGTACAATTTTTTATAGACGAAGAGTGGTTTTTTAGCGTCCCGTCTTTGTTGTTTGAAAGCACTTTATGGCTAACTATGATGCGAATACAGCGAGTTTGACCGGTATTGCGTGAGAATGGCAAGTGGAGAAAAAATACGGGAAACTCCTTGACGTCATGGCCAATCGGTAAGGACAAATCGGTAGCTATTTGGTAGATGTACCTGTAGCATAACCTTTAGCGATACTTTTGAAATAAAACTATGATACGGCGTTGCATTGTTGGTCAACCTGTATAAAGTAACGCTGAAAAAAGATGGGGAAATTTACCAACAAAACAGTTTTATTAACTTTTTCAACTTTTTTTTTTAACATGATGGCAGTCTACACATAGCTCATCGTTTTCAGTACATGTGTGTGGTGTAACAGTTGTACATTTTCATCTCTTTCACAATATTGTGCATATTATTAATACCACCAATGTTATGGTGATTAATTTTGCTCTGGCTGACATGATAGTATCAAGTTTCACAGTTTTGTTATAACTTCTAGCAATGTCACTCAACTCGTGGCTTCTGATACAGATTGTCCCCTGCGGAAGAATCGCTTGTACTTTCTATCATGTTTTTGTAGAATGAGTCATTTTGGTTTCACACCGGAGGAGCTGGTTACTGTATCAGCCGTGGACTTGCTTTAAAAATGTCTCCTTACGCTTCGTAAGTCCCTATTGTCATGTGACTTGGCTTCACCTCAGCATTTCCTGTTGTGATCTCACTCCTGAGGTGTATTTATGATTTATGCAAACTACTTCCAGGTTTATACTTTTGACATGATTTGCTTGGCTGTTTCTGAAGTACATCCAATAGTTTTGGGGAGGGATATCTGGTAGTTTGTATTGGCTTTCTCAGCCGCAACACCCAAACACTTGGGCTTACTACATACATCTACATATCAGTTGGAATATTTACAAATTAAGATCAATCAGAGCAAAATAGGAAACACCCTTATTGTGTGGTCCAACAATCGCTTTAATTTATTGTGAAAATAATTAGATAAAATGCCGTGTGACCCACCAAAGTTCACTTCCTCTTTCTATGTAAATTCTGCTTGCGATGAGTATGATACAACTATCTCCGTTATTGGTTTGTGGGAAATCATCTGAATCTATTATATTTACAGTCCTTGTGCATAAATATTGATGAAATCTTGGATTCGGCTGATTTTCACACCATCAATAGAACTAAGGGTGATGATTGTACCTGCAAAAATTTCTTTCTGTAACAGCAGACATTTCCAAGATGCAGCTCATCAAAAATGCTTTCAATACTTTGTGTGTGATGTCATAGCCGTGACATCACTGGTATTACTTCACCATTTCTTCTTTAGCTTTCAATGAAGAGAGTGCAATAAATAACTTCTAATTTCCTGGGGAAACCAGTTATCGAGTATTGTCGTACCTCAATTTGAAGCTCCCAACTAGCTTTTTCAGTTAAAAGTCGAAAGTACCAGAATTTGGTAACTACACTAAAAACATAGCCCAAAAACCCTCTCTCAAGCATGTGCATGTAATTTGGCTCAGCTAATCAAATCAATGAATCGTTTCACTAGTCCTATGAAAATGAATGCTCAGTGCGTACAATACCTAATGTGGGTCGCTATAATAAGTGGTAACTTCACACACCGTGCCAATCATCCTTTAAGTAAAGCAATTTTTGAGCCAGTGAAATACATAGAAATAGTATTCTGATTGAGATGAAATTTTGAGGTTACGTTTTGACCATAGAATTATCTCCCCTCCTAGAACGCTAACTATAGGTGAAAAATAACCTGAGCCGCTGGTGGCAGAGCGGAGTTTTTGTATATATTATTTATAGAGTACACAATACCAGTCAAAATGGCGTCGTAGAACAAATCAAATCCTCTATCACAATCGCTTTTACGATACAGGGAAAATGCCTGTCTGTTGTAGTGACCCCAGTGCAGAAAAGTGACCTCTATGTAAGTCGCGTTCACTAGTCGCAACAGGTGGCTCAAATGCACGTCTGTATGCCTGTGATAATGCCTGCGGCGAAGAAAAAAATATCGTTAAGTCGATAAATATTTGGGAGATATATAGTGTAGTACGCCATTTTTAATAGTTTCAAATGTCACCAGCTGTTATCAACAGGTTGGCGTTCTAGGAGGGGAGATGATTCTATGGTTTTGACAATGTAATTCTCTCATCCTACCAAAAATCATTTAAATCTGTGACCATTGAATTATTTATGCTTTTATCGCTACAGCGAGATTCACTGTACTAGTTACTTTTACAGGGGAGGAAGACTCCGAGAGTTGGCTGATAAAATAAAAGTTCCAGACGATGTTGCTGTCGGGTACATCGTTAGTAAGTTTGTTCTGCTGCACTCTCCTCTTCTTTATATAATTTGATCGTTGTTAAGACTTGTCTTCCCTTTTGAGCGAGAACACAACTCCATGTTTCATCCGCACACTCGCTCATTTTATTTGTAGATAGGAAACTGGGGGTGGATATTACACGAGTTGAAACTTTTCATTCACATTTGGAGGGGCTGTGGAGGATCAGCCCGCATGATCTCAAAAATCAGGTTTGGAGCTAGGTCTATTATTTGTGGATTGTGTAATACAATTCCGTAGAACGGAGATTGTGTCGAAAAATAACTTTTTTGACTAAATGCAAGGGAGAGCATTATCTTTTCTAAATACTAATTTAGCTGAATAACAAAATATAAATAAATATATAAAATATATAAATACTAATGCAGCCCTTGACACACATCGACGTGATGTAAATACTTTGTGTTCTACTTTGCAGTGTAACCGACTGAAATGATGTTGCTTGGTAGTTCATTGTCTGTTTCTCAACTCTCATCAGATGACGAATATTGACATCTCTTGCAGGTGACACTGAGCTATGGAGAGTTTGTGAACGGACCTGACCTTATGATCTCTAATGTTATCAACACTGGAGGGGTCATTCCTACCTACCCCCCACCATCTGATCCCACAAGGTAAGTGACTTTTGTTATTTATTGTCATTGCATTTTAGCCAATTTTTAGTATGTCATTCATTACCTTACAAAACACATTTGCTATTCAGTTCGACTGCATTACGGAAGTTACTCAGCATTTCCCTGTCTGCACCGTTAAAATAATAATAATAAATAATGATAACTAAATAGATTATTGTTCCGTATATTTTATTACAAAATTACACACAAATCTCACCTAGCAATCACACAGCATAGTCCTAGCTAATTTTTAACTGAGTAATAATTAAGCCAAGAAATGTTCTCCAATTTTTCCAAAATAATGATTTCAGTAAAACAGAACTTACTGTAGTGACGCACAAAAGTGATTAGAAGAAATGTAGTATATAAATCCTTGTGACAAAAGGTATATATGTAGTCGGTGAGGAGTTGTGACAACGCAAATTAGACAGACCCAGTGTTTTGATTTGTTTTTTTAATTATTATGATGATACCTATGTCCAATGACCGTGCGAAATGAGTAACATACTTTTTAATTGCCGTATTCTTAAAATGAAGCAATTTTGCTCCCAAATTTGCGGAAAACCACTTTGAATTGGCAGCAGTTTCTTCTGTGAGAAGACCAACCTTCTGCATATAGTTGTTACCTCAGCAGTAATGTATAACCGCATCTGGTAAAATATAGGGAAGACCTCAATTGGAATATTTAGCGCCGTAACGTTGTTGATGGATGCCTTGAGAGAGATATTTTTATTTGCGTACTGGCGCTTCCAGTGTGTAAAATTCAAATACATGTGCTACCACTTAAATCATGGTTTCATATAAATATTATTTTGTGTTATTATCTTACAATGTCAGCCATTTTCTGGATCAACTGGCCTTTGAGAAAGTTTTAGTAGATGTGTCCATCAACAAATACATACATTGAGCACACCCTCTGTTGTAGACTGAGATCCTTACACTGCTACATGTTTCCTAATGCTCGTGAGTGTCCAGGCTTTGGAGTGGCATCTCGTTAATCCTAAGGCTGTAAGCCTTGGTTCTCGTGACTGAACCTCAGAAACTATTTTTCTTTACCTCAATTTTTTTTTACTTTTTCTACACATTTTCTACATTTTAGGTACACCGAACAATTTTCTTTTTATTTATTTTAGTACTCTGGCAAATAATTTTTTTATCTGGCGAAGTGACTAAAAAATTTTGTTGCTCTGCCTTTTATAGTTTTACCTGGAGTATTTATGTGGCAGTCTAGTTTTATTTTATGGCTGATATTCTATCGCATATTTTTCTGACGCAATATAATTTTTTAATAGCCTTTTACTTGGATAATTTGTTGGTTGATGCAGGTAAAAGCTGATTTCCTTACATGCTGAGCAGGTAAAAGCTGACTTCCTTACACGACGCAGAGCGTGCGAGATTCCTGCCCGTGACTGTAGCAAGAATTGTAGAAATCAAAATGTAGTTGAGCGGTCATAAATAAGTACAAAAGCATATCATTAATATCTTAACCCATCCCGGTACGATTCAAAATAGGAATGATTAGCAAAAAATTCCGAAACCTTCAAAATAAAAATATATGTGAAAATAAATAATAAAAAAAGTATGATCCAAATTCAGCTGTATCATGCACTATGAATGATATTTGTTTCCTACAATTGATTATGCGGTATGCATAGCAAGTCACAAATCATCGCACATGCAATCTTTTCCATTTCCTAGAATAGTTACGTCTTTCAAGATGTCAGCCATCAAATATATGATATATCCCCTTGAATAAATCATAAAATGTCATACGAGGTGGGTGATCTCTACAAGTACAGAGCAGGGCCGTAAAACTTTCAGTACTTTGACATACAGCCGGTCCTCTCCCAAGTTCGCTGGTGAAGCAAGTCGCTGCAAGTGATTTTACACCGGCAGTTTTGAGATTTTCAACAACAGCGAAACAATCAGTAAACATTGGCTAGATATCGCTAAATTAGTAGATGATTTCACAACTTTTACGGTTGATGGAAAACACCATTTATAGAAATGCCACCTGTTGGTGAGGTACGATCATTGCCGGCAATGGTCATGACAAGCATTTTACGTGATGTACCAAGTTATGAATGACGTGTTACACCAATCCAAGTAATAACAGTCCAATATGGCATTTTATTACCTGTTTGATAAAGGTTATAGTAAACCTTCCAGGTCAGACATTTATTTGGTTGTGAAACTCCTACAACCCTTTGACGCTCACTATCAGTCTTCGTCTCCACATAATGTGGATCATCACATACTATAGGAGTCAAGTTCACTTCTAAGTTTGCAGTGTAATACAGTGCATTCAAATAAGATATGTAACTATATTTGAACAAGCATGAAGTTCACAATAACATCTCCCAGTAGTAGCAACTAGAGATTGAATTTTCGACGACTCGTGTCCATTTCATGTCGTTTGTGTACCCATTCATACTCTCCATACTTGGAGTCAAACGGGCCCTTCTGCAACGACCTTAGCTTTAGAGTAAACCTTGGTCCCAGCTCATGAAGTCCACATCTCTTGGCATTACGGAACTAAATAAAAAAGCAACTACCGTGTACAAAGATAGCTTCTAGTATCGTATGTGATTAGCCAGCAACATTTTTACTAACTTTCCATGTCACTACTTTAGCAGCGCTACTGATTAATGGCTTATGGAAATGGGTGATGGTTTAGGGAACTTGAATGTCACTAAGTAGCGAAGTATGATAGCATTGTGGAAAAAAGATTACCATAGCGCTACTGGTTTGGTTTGCACATGCGTGTAGTGAATTTCTAGCATCGCGGCAGTCAAAATAATTAGGACAGACATTTCAATGATATGAGACAGTTGCCTTTCAAGACCACTTATACTAATAAAACTATGCATAATAAGTGTTCACAGGCATATGTATGTGTGTTCATTTCATGTTACTTATCTGTTCTCGCTATTTTAGAATTAAATTAATAGTAAATAATCAATCGGTCGTAATTAAATAATACCAAATAATTTATTTACATTTATTATAATGAATAACACAATAGTCAACGACTGCTACTTCAAAATTTCATCTGTGAAATATGTAATATGAGATGAAACAAACATAGAAGGAATTGCAGTCAAAACTTATTGTTTGATAATTGAAACAATCTTTTCTTATTTCTCATTTATTTCACTGATTGACTCAAAGTCACGTTGATTGCTGATTATGGTTTATGACCTTTGCATTGCTGGCTTATGGAAAAGCGTGATGGTTTATCCATATAGTGGGAAACGCTGAACCATGACACCATTGAATAGCCAGACAAAGTTGTGACATGGAAAGCCACTAATTGAAACCAAACCTATCGCTTGGGAAAAGTATGCGACTTTCTGCAATAACTCATTTTAAGGTTATACATGGCTGTTGCATATACATCTAGTGATTGCACAGGGAATAATCATTTCGAGTTGATATTTTTCCATTGAATGCATGAGACATTTAATATTTAGAGTATTTGCGACATCTGTTCGCCGAACACATTGCAATCAAAATAATCAGACCGACAATAAATTTGATCAATAGATATAATAATTTTGTTCTGAACTCGTGGGTCAACAAAATGTAGCTCACTGAATAAAAAAAAATGAATGAGTATTAATTTATCTTGTTCGTAGGTCGCGAATGAAACTGAACACTAAATAAATTATAACGAGCGAGTTGATTTTTTCATTTTCAGAGACCAGTTTTATATCCTTTATAAATTAATCAAAATAATTGCAAGCGTTCAAAATTTACTAAGTTGAAGGGCAGCTTTACAAACTATCCCGGTTTATAGCAGTTCAAATTTTATTACTTTCTTGATAATTTTAAAAATTGAGAGTTGTCTTCTTTATGATTTGTTCAGTAAACTATAACATTCCATTGATTATTTATGTTGTTCTAAACTAATGTTCCGTTGCATATGCGACATATTGGATTACGAACACCTATTATTTTTTGTATTTTGTTCGACGAACAGGTCGCGAATACTCATACTGAGACTATAGACAGATTTAAAAACAATAATATTTTTACAGATAACTAGTGTTTCTATTAGCGTAATTTTATGTTTGTCCTTACAAAGTCTTTTTTTAATTAAAACTGCACGATGGGTGTTTTCATTTCCTTTGCAACCACGCAATAATGGCTACAGAAAACGGTAAATATGCTGAACGAGTTTTGTTTGTGATGAGCATTTTAAAATATTCATGTGGTATGCAGTGAAAAAAATCTACAAATGTCAAGTTCTATTGCTAATTGCATCAGATAACTACAAACAGCAATATATACCCAAACAGAGAGAGTTGAATTTAATTTATTGCAAAAGGCTCTCAATATGGTTTGTCCTTAGTCAGGCTGAAACTTATATGCATGCGCTGAAAAAAAAATTTTCTATCGCATTTAAAAAAAACTTTCAAGTTATGCGGAGAGTTTTATTACTATTGAGAAAGTTACGTCAGTGTACATTGTTAAATTATGGAATACATTTTAACAATAATATCTTGTGGTCATTTCAGTAAAATTGTATTTGTCGAAAAAATTTCAGGTGGAGAAACTGCTCAAGCTTAGTACATCCAAACACAAAATTAAACCAATGAGTTTGTTTTTTAATAATTTGACCAAAAAAAAGACAGACAAAAAAATGCAGACGGAACAGAATAGTGTACCTGATATCTATGGTGTCTGAAGAATATGAAGTCTCTCTGATTGTGAAACGTAATGACCCTGCGACCTGTGAACTGCGGGTCATGAGGAAAGAGAGAAGCGAACACTCTACCGACTGTCTGCCCAAGACGGGTGTTGAAGTTGTTGAGAATGACCTCAGGTAGATGTTTTGTAGGGTCTCCAGCCTTTTTTATCTCAGTCTACAGTGAAGGAACTAGTTTTAGGGGGCTTTCGGATTAGTTTTTCGTTTTTGAGAACAAATGCTGCAGCCATTGCTGATAATTACGCATTACACAAAATATATTTCAAAACTTTTGCCACAAAAACTTTGGGTGACAAAAAGACGGTACTTCAGTTAACCAGCTTTATATTTAGTTAGTGTAATACAGTAAACATAACCACAAGTAATGCAACCATAAATGAAATATTGAATATACAACACAAGTGGTTATACAATTATTGCAGTCTTGCAGAATGAATGAAATATAACTTTTGTAATAAGATTGTTTTTAACAAAGCATCAAAGCGAAGCTAACTAGCAATGTAGCAATCTAGCAGTAGCAAAATGTACAACCATGTACCCAGTGACAGATGTTGGAAACTAAATAATAACTATTAACTAAAAATATTTACAATTCTAAAAAACAACAGGATAGTACTTTTTCCCGAACAAACTTAATGCTTCATGTACATATAGCGATCGTGCTAGCGATTTTGCTTAGCGATTGGGGAAGTCCCTCCCCCAAATTGCGCAATTTTCCACTACTGCCAATTCTTCAGCGATTGCGGTAAAACTCGCTGTTATAAAGCATAGCCTTCAATTTATTACAGGATCGTTAATAGATCGGAGCGCTGAATATGACAAGACCATATTGGAAACAAGGGTAAAGTTTTTTTACGTTGTGATTGGCTGATCAAAGAATCCGCTAGCGATTTTTTGATTTCGATCAAAACCTGAAGATAACCTCAAATAAAATGCTTGAGATTGCTTAGCGATTTTGTAGGAAACAGAAGTTGCAAAATCACGCAATCGGTAAGGGAATCGCTTTGTAATCGCTATATGTACATGGGGTTTAAATCAAAACAAAAGTAAAATAAGGTATCAAACTTAAAACATGCCATCGAGTATGTATCTAAGTAGCCAATAATCGCCAAAAGATACATTATGATGACAACTAAAAGCAACACAAACCTTCTGGTCCGTTTTCAAAAGTCTAATATTTCAACTTAGGCGATGTTACATAAAATGATCTGTGTATGTACCGACCAAAGCCTGCAGGTTTGCGTAAATTAAACCCGGCAGTCAAAACTGTACCTTGGCACAGGGTCAAGAAGAACCATTTATCCACACAGGTCTAGTAATTCTCAAATATACAACTTACCCGGATCTTAGAGGTGGTTAGCTTGAAATGTAGAGTAGGCCCGTCTGGCAAGTGAGATATAACCATACCATTGGGCTTTTTTCTATCCTCATTTATGACAATACAATCTGTGTAATTCCTCTCTTTCGCTTTAATAAGAATCTTTTTCAAATCTTGGTCGTGTCTGCTGAAAAACTCTGCGTTAGGTATGGTTGCTGCAAGCTGTTTGCAGAACACCTGTATGAATATGAATAGATACGATTAGTAGTTGTTTTCTTTTGTTTGTGGAAGAAAACCTGCATATTGTGATACATACTCACCCTAGATCTAACACATGGTTTATCTGATGTAGTAATGAGTATCTTAGGTTGTGTTTGTCTATTGAAATATGGAGCTAGCTCATCGGTCATCTGATCTGCCAACACCTAAAAATGAACGGCCAGTTTCACAGGTGTAATGAATGTTACGCGTGTGCAATATTTCAATGTGATCAAATTGATGCAACCCAGTCAAATAGCTTGAATAGCAAATCGTAACTAGAACAAGAAAGAAATCTAATCCTACCTCTTCATCACCTTGCACCATTGTCTCATCAGGGACTCTTTGATTTTCAATTGTTTTTGGAACTTTTTTCGGCACAGCATCTTCACCTACAGCAACAAACAATTCTGAAGTGTCAAAAGCAGTAGGATAATAAATCAAAACTATCAGCAGTAGAAAAGCAACTACTTAGTAAAATTTAGCTGTTTATCATATAACTAACACTAGAAGAATCATCGTCATTGACAAGAAAGCAAATGATTATTTGTGACACCGATTGCTGATGTCAATGAAAATCAAAATACAAATGATGACAATAATGCAGTTATACCAGTCATCTTCAGAGTGATTTGTCATTAACATCATTGTTAAGTTATTCTATTATTATTGGTAGTAGTTACTATTAACAATCAGTAAATAACAAACAAACAAAATACTTTATCATTATGATTAGATATTTTATATCGATATTATTATTATCATTGTTTCTAATTATTATTGTTGTTGTTGTGGTCAGCAATAATAAAAATAAAACGTTTAAATATACAACTATTAGTAATCACAGTTCATCTTTAGTTTCATTTATTTATGATTACTAACTACTGTAATTGTTAATTATTGTGCAGGATTTTGTTATAACTATCACTTAGTTATTCCGGTAGCCACCTACACTACCTCTAGGCAAGTGAGCTGTCTGTCGATCCCGACAGCCTGCTGGTCAGAGAGCCTATCGGTGTCCACCCGTCAGCATGACTGCTGGAGGAAGAGCACTTTGGCTATCGTCTGCCGAACAGGCTTGTCGTCGTCGTCGTTCACTAGATAACACTGAATGCTGTCAAGACCTAGAGGTCGTTCCAGCGGTTATTGTAATTGTCTGTCAGAGTATCAAGTTATAAGCTTGATTGAGTGTGTGCTGTTTATATTTCTCATAAAGAAAATAATCAGTGAGTCTCCTCAGGTACACTGCCTTGTGAGGAGCTCTGTTGGCAAATATATACAAAGGAGGCGGTGACTAAACAATCTAGCCTCGTTAGAAATAGCAATAGAAAAATGTAGCATAAAAATATAATAATAATAGTGAGTTGCGTCGAGGCTATGCATCGATCGCAACATGTGACCAAATAAATGTGACAAATAGAACTGTTACTATTGTTTGTTATTGCAGGTGGAGTTCGTAGTTTTTCCGGTGCATTATTCTTATTATTATTAACATCAGCAGTATTATCCATTGTAATAAAAATTACCAACTATTATAATAATTTATTATAATTATTATCATCACATAATCATTATTATATAAAAATAATAATTATAAAATAACAACAAACTAATAACTCACAGCCATGGTCACGGTGATGATGATTGAATTTGATATAATAATAATAATAATAGCTAATACATTAAATATATTGATATTAGTTACTTATTATTACTATCATCATTTTTATTATAATTATCAATTAATAATAATAATAAAGTATAATAATAATAAATAATTTAAATAAATAATAATAATATTTCTTAGTAACAATTAATAAAAATATTAATTTTAAACTATTAATTTAATGTCATTAAAACAATGACAATGCTGCCATTAAATTATCAATTTAAAATAACAATCAATCAATGATAATGATAAATAATAGTAATAAAATAATATTATTATTGATTATAATAATTAAATAAATATTATTATTATTATTATTATTAATTAATTATCATCATTATTATTAATTAACAACAACTAACTATTACCACGTTGAAAATTAATTACGACGACAATGATGATGACATTTATGATGATTATTATCATAACAATGATAAGTATTGTTTGTATTATTATTATAATATTAGCAGCAGCAGGCCAGCAGTAGCGACGAGCAGCCTAACCTTTTTCTTTTATCAATTTTTTCTTGGCTTTCTTGAACTTTGATTTTGCCTTGGACTGCTCAAACTTCAACTTCTGGTACAACTCTTGGCGTCTCTTTTTGTTACGAATATTAGAGACATTCCTGGAGGTAAAGTCCACCTCTGTGTTTAAATCTTCCAGAGCAGAAGCTTGGTTGTCAGCATGTTCTGCCTCAGCCATGATGATGTTATTGCAATGTAACGCTCACTATGGATTATGCCAACTGTATTGGTTAAACCGCCAATAGCCGAAAACATATGATGAAGGTTATATCTTTGACGTTCCATGTGGTATTGGCTAATCGAGCAAAAACCGACTGGCAAGTGTGTACCTATACGCTTTGTGGAAAAAGCGTAGCTCAAGAGCCATACTTGAAAAGTACTGCGGCTGCTTGACAAACCATGACTTTTATGTTTGGAACGCAATCTTTTACCGGATATGACAAGAAACGCGGGCTCATCCTCATGTTCAAAATATTGTTGCTGGCTCGTCTGCACTTGACGAGAAGCGCGGAAAATGTGTAATATTTTCTGTTCCTTTCCGTTTACCAGCTAGAAATCATACGCCTCTCCTTCCTCGAGAAGCTCCCTCATGAAAGCTCAATTATTTTTACCTTAACCCTAATGAATAAACGGATGTTGTTGTTTATTTGGACATTGATTGTTTGTAACTCACTCACTCATCACACACACTTCACTGCTGTTGTTGTTTGTTTGTTGTTGTTGTGTTTAATTATTTTTTTAACAACAAACACATTGACAGCAACATTCATAATGATGATATTATGCATCAGCATGTGATATTTCTTTATTATTTTTTGATTAATTATTATTAATTATAATAATAATGATTATTACTACTACTTCTTCTTGTTGTTCAACAAATTTGATTATTATTGTTGTTGCTTGCTGACGTTGTTTTATCTCTTATCTCATCATATCTATTACTTTCTATGTTATGTGCTGTGTATACATTGCATGTACTATACATTGTATGTATACTATACACTGTGTGTACTATACACACTGTATGTACTGTACACTGTATGTACTATACATTAGACAGTCTAAAAAGTTTTCTCAAATTTTTCTGAATATTTTTTAAATAGTTTCAGTGGGTAGAAAAATATGTTGTGGATACAATGGGACCAAATATGCTATTGTCACATCAATAGTTAACTGTAAAAACAAGTTTACCAAATGTACTTTTAAGTAAAAAAATGCATGGTAAATGTCTTTGTTTTTTGCCAGGCAATTAGTGTTGACGCACGCATGAAGCGACGCATGTTATATATATATATCATGCGTACGCCTCAATAATTATACAATGTATATGCACCAACTATAAATGCTTTGCATTGGCTGTATAACATTATTTTGTAGAAGTAGCTGGACTGCACAAAAAAACAACAAGTTCTGTATCTCAGTTGATATAGACAGGTGCCATCATCAGAAATCTTGTAATTAAATTAATAATCATAAATAATAATAAATGAATTTAATATAAAATTTCAATAATTAATTAATAAATAATAATTAAAACTAATGGATATTATTGATGACCTTACATTTTTGCTATATCATATTTATTACCGCTAGCTGTTATCATTCAATGATGTTTTTTTTCTGGATTAACAGATATAATATTAGATTAATTATGAACCAGAATAAATTAAAACGCTAATGATAACAAATAAATAGCCGCGACTACTAACCATCATTAACCGTAGCGTTTGCTGTAAACCCATTATTTACTTGAAACACGCGGCGCACATGATAAGCCCGCGATGTGTTTGCAATGGTTGCGGTTAGGCTAATTTATATTTGGCTAGGATGAAAAATAATTTTAGTTGGGGCATCTTTTTGAAAAACCTTCATATTATCAAAATGCATTGAACACACTCCAATAATAATACACCATTCAAATCCTAACTCCTCAGTCTATTTTATAGTCCTATAACAATATGTCGATGCCCTTCAGGGACGTGGTAGATTTTGGATAAAAAGTCGAAAATTTAAAGGCATTTTCCCAAGTCTATGACTGGAATGAGGAAAATGTTCATAGTCACATCTGTGCGCGGTAGACTACTCTAGCTATAGCAATTGGATTTGTGTCTCTGAGCTTTAGTTTGAAAGATATAAAAAAAAAACATGATTTTTTGGACTTGAAAAAAATCACGAATTTTCCGGGACAAATTTTTATAACAATGCTTTTGTTCATATTACGTGGCGACCGCAACGGTTTTAGACTATCTATATACATACACTGTATTATGTACTATACACTGTATACATTGCATGTACTGTAACTATACACTGTATACAGTTAAAATTAATTCATTCATAACAACAAGTTGTTGTTATGAATGAATTAATTTTATTATAATAATTAATAATATGGTTTCCGTAAGGGCTTGTCTTGTGAAACTCAAATTTATGCCACATTACATGGGATACTGAGCGCAACAGACAAAAATCAGAATGTCCATGCTGCTGTGTTGGACCTAACTAAAGCCTTCGACAGAGTCCCACGCACTCTACTGATCAACAAACTCTCAAGAATACCAGGCATGGATGACTACCTTGTCAACTGGGTACATGACTTTTTATGGAATAGATCGCAGACAGTTGTACTAGATGGACTCAGATCAACTCCTCTTCCAACTACATCTGGTGTGCCTCAGGGATCAGTACTTGGACCTGTGCTATTCCTGATCTACATAAACGATCTGCCACAGTATGTTAACTGTTCCGTTGGGCTGTTTGCTGATGACACTTTGATGTACCAAGTCGTGTCAACTCAAGATGATGAACTGAGATTTTAGGAGAACCTCAACTCGCTGCACAGCTGGGCAACGGCTTCTGGAATGAGTTTCAACACTAGCAAATGCAAAATAATTGCGTTCAAGCTTACAAAAGACATACCAAAATATACTCTAAACAACACTATCCTGGAACACACAAACCACAGTAAGTACCTTGGCGTAACCCTACAGTCTAATCTGAAATTTGATGTACACATAGCTGAGAAGATCTGCAAGGCCAAGCAACATATCGGAATAATCCGTCGTGCTCTGTACTGGGCCCCTGAGAATGCAAAACTCACAGCTTACAAATCACTCTGTCTACCTCATCTTGAGTATGTCTGTTGTGCATGGGATCCCTCGTCCACCAAAGACACTGAAGCACTTGAGCTAGTACAGAACCGCGATGTATGAATGATATGCGATATCAAAGAAAGAACAGGAGTAACTGAGGCAAAGGAGAAGCTTAAGTTGCAACCACTCCAGGAAAGAAGGATGTGTCGTATCAAACTACTGCACAAAGTCCTGTCCAGAGAAGAGGCTCATCCCGCCCTTTGTAAATCATACGACGAGCTAATGACTCAGTCAGAATCTACAATCAAAACGAGAGCACAATCCCGCGGAGTTCCTCGATCTATCCTAGCAAGTGGCAACTCCTTCCACAACAGTTTTATTCCCCGCACTATACGAGACCTCAGGAATCATGATGTGCCAAAAGACGCCGACATGCTGGCTTCGGCCTAGTTATTCCATATGGATGGATACAATGTATCCACACTGTCCTTAAAATGGCTATCCCTGGTTCCAAACCCCATGAAGAAAGTACCCAAACCCTGGTAACAACTGGGAAAAAATGAGGCACGCCCCTTCTGCCCCCCCCCCCCCAGGCGGTTTAGCGTGTTGCAGGTATTGATGTGAGTTGATGTATAGATAAAATAAATATAATAATAATAATAGTTAGCAGTTATTATCATTTTTTTATTTATTGGGCCAATCCAAAGTGATTCTTCCTTGATTGGTTATTATTCATCATCAGTTAACGGAATATTAATTTAATAACTGCAGCCACATCAGATAGTAGAAAAATACACATGCCAAAAGGTCAAGCATTAGAATATCTACAACCAAATGTAATTACTTGATATTTCACAAAACAACAATATGTATTTTATAATGAAAACGTCATACTAATAAAATTTATTTCACAGCAAAACGCGCAAATTTCACAGGATTGCTGCTGGTAACGGTTACCCCTGCAAGTTTAGAAGTTTATCATGATTGCTAAAATTCATTATCGATAGGTGAGCATCTAGTTGTGTTGTATTAAAATCCTGGAGTCGTATGATGTCCAAGAGAAAGTGGCTGAGCGAGTAATTTAAATAGTGATTAAATAGTCATTTTGTACATCTCATTTTCAATCTAATTAGGTCATGGTGATTTATCGCTGATTGGTTGCTTTCAACTGCGTTCAGATCACCGTTACTTATTTCCTAGTCTAACTGAAAAAGTTACCATACGTAGCGGTTGGTTTCTCCAGGGTACAGTAAATGATAGTTCTGCTCTTACAATGGATTGTAGATGGGTGCTTGTACCTCGCCGCTTCCAAACATCATTCTTAATTGATTCCTCTATTGGACTTCCTACTGGATTTACTTCAACATCTGATGTTTTTGCTGTGGTTAAACCATCACATTCTTGTCTTGTCATACAAACTCAATAGTAGTATGTACAAATATCGTTTTCTGTGAAACACCTCAATAGTGCTAAAAAAAAGAATTCAAAGGAATAATAATGATAAATATATTTGAAAATTTTTTTATGATCACAATGAAAACCTAAAAATATAATGTACAATAAATATAAAATTCTAAAAAATAACATGTTATCATACCACAAGAAGGGGTAAGAATATCATTGTAGGGAACAAACTAAAACCACGTATAAATAGATGATGCGAAAAGAATGAACTTGCTGAGCCGTCTCAAAGTTTGTTTTTCATTTGGGACAGGAACAAAATTTAGGCCTGAAGGAGATTTTAGTGACAAAATTAACTTTCCATAAGTTTTCAGAAAGTTCAGAAGGTTGATAAAATTGTACTGAAATCTTCAGAGGGTCCCTGAAAAATCAAGAGACATGACACACGCGTTGTTTTTAAGTAGATAACATTGAATAACATATGCAGAAAGTTTTACAATGTACAGATAATATAATACAAGCGTATAGATTAATACATAAATTCTCGTTGAAATTTTTAGTATCTTCCTTTCTTACATGTTCGTACCATATGTGAAAGTCGAAACATCATCGAGACTCTTCACAACCCATCTGTGAAACAAGGCAGCGCTCAATTTTTTTTATGGAATTTTTTGGTGTTCTTTGATTACTCAATATACTTTTAAATGATATGTGAGAAAAAACTGAAGATGTTCATGATTCAATATCATTTTTGTCGTATGTACTGGTTGCATTACCTGAGGGTCAAAGCTCAACAGTTTAACAGCAAATCCATGTTTGCATCTTTGAGTAAGTCACTGCAGAAAAATTCAGCTTCAAAATTCATATAAAGTAATATGGTATTATTTTTAGTGAAAGTTTATTACATAATCATTATGTTGGCGTTATTAGCTGATGGCTAACGCCGGTTTAAAATAGTCCGTTCATTTTGCAACATAGTTCATTTATTCATACCACTACCCCTCATTCTCCCACTTTTCAAATGTTTCCTTTTCTGCTGTCGCTGTTTCAGCTTGGTATTGCTGCTGTACTAGTGCTTCTAATGCCACTGATAGTTGATACTGCATCTGCTGGTCCTCTTCAACTAATACTTGATGGTTTATATTGGTATAAATTTTTGTGGCCCGCAGTTGCTTCATTTGCAATTAGCCTCTAGCTTTTCTCGTCGTATATTTTGATTAATCCTGGTTGTTTGGAGCTTGAGTTTATCTGATGAGCCTGTTTCAGCTAAAGACTGGTTCAATTTGCAGGTTGATGATGTTGCTGAAGGCTGTCACTAGCTAGGCTCCAGAAAAAAGCTACAGTTATCTCAAATTTTTCTTCATGGAGCAATTCTTTGAGGTTTGTGTTTTTACAGCTCACTGGTAGTTCTAATCGCAGTTGCTCTTTAGTCACTATTTATTTTGGAGGACAATGTGCAACCCTAGTTCTAACAATTTCTGTTAATTTATTGACAATTTCCTCGTGTTTTTAAAAAATTGTGTTGCTCTCAGAAAACTGGAACAGCAGAAATACATTTGTTTGGAAATAAAACTTAGCACTCGGCGTGAACAAACAGAATTTACCTAAAATCATTAATCTTTGTCCACAAGTGTTAGTAATCAAAGCGTGCTTTAACATTCAGTTTTGAACATTTGAAATGAACATCAGTCAATAGTTTTCCTTTACTGTCGGGGTTCAATCATTCTCGTTAACTGATTACTTCGAATATAGGCTTCACCAGAATTTCGCTTATCAGTTGCATAGTAAAAGCATATGTGGATGCTTGAGTTATTGAATGTGTGTGCGTTTGTTTCTCAGGATAATTTGAACGCTTGCTGAATAAGGGTGCTTCAGCTTGTTTTTTGTTGTTGTTATTAAAACAAAACTACCCAATGTTCTCTAAAAATCACCAGTATTTTATAATTTTTATGATACCGAAAAGTTCCATCTACTGCTTTAAATGTGCTGGGGCATAACTTTTTGACTGAATTCAACTTGGTTTATTAATTTCAGAACTTTTCCGGAAAAAAATTGTCGCAAAGTTGTGCTTTCTTTGATTCCACATGTAGTATAAGCGCTGTACGTAGATGCTGACTTGTATGCAGTTTTTTTTTAAGACCAACAACTGATATAGCTGTAGCCAAAATTCATCTTAAAAGTGTAAAAAGAGAGCCTCCCAAAAAAGTCATTGTACAGGGACTTTCAAAATTGAAAATAGTTACGTTGGCAAGTTAGTTTTCAAGTTTTTTTTAGAGTGGTTGAGGAAAGTTACCACTTTAATTTATTGTTGGTGAATGCACTAACATGTTCTGACTGGCGATATATGTTACTGTTACATGATTATTATCTCAGAAATTGGAGCAAATTTTTATTTTCAAGCTAATTATTATCAACAGTTGGAGAAGACACACGTCAAATTTACGTTTCTAGCATTGTTGTTTGTTGTTGTTCTCAAATCTGAATTACAAGTTACTTGACTGAAGAAGTTTTAAGCAGCAAACAATGAAATTACATGATTACTTTTAAAATATTTGCATAGGCTACGTAGCATCTTTGATACTAAAATAGACAACTTTGAGAAGTGTGTTGCCTAATGAGTCTATGACAGTTTACCTTTAATTACAGTGGCATTTGTGGGTTGTACTAATAATACTGGCAACAAGGAAGCAATAGCAGCAGTTATAGCAATAGTAATTCTAGTGGCCAGCAACAGCAGCAATACTGTCAGTAACAGTCATACCAGTATTATTAGTTACCAAAACAGGATAGGAAAAGTTCACGAATTTTTCAAATAATTAAAAATCTTTATGACTTTTTCCAACTGTCTTCGATATATTTCAATTAATCGGACTTTTGTGCATTATTCGGAATTTTTCAAATTGCAGTGAAACCCACTTATAACCAACCTGAGTGGACTAAATGCTTTGGTGTTTTCTAATGAAAAAGTTTCCTATTAAATGAACAATAGCATTATGCAATTTACTGTTTTGAGTCTTTGAATTTTAGTTGGTCATATCATATGCGATAATTTGTTACAAGTGAGACTTTTATAAGCAAGCTCCACTGTATTTAGATATGGCGTTTTCTCAGATTCACAGGTGTATTAACTGTTCACTAATTTGAAAAACTGCATGTAGGATACCATATTGGTGCATCTTATTGAATATAAAACACCAAACAATGTATTTTATTTTATATATCATTGATAGTAAGATGTTAGAAAAATCTGAACTAAGCAACCCTGATTCCCTGAGAATATCATTATCACATCAAACCTAGTCAACTTTGATGCAAAGTTTATAATAAAAAAAACACGAAAAAAATTAATGAAATAGAAAAATTCTGTTCTATTCTACTCCTTCATTCGTGTTTCATAGAGTTATCTGTTTACTCTTTCTTTATCTATTCATTCTTGGACCAATGTGGGCTGGTGCAGTATTACCCAGTCCATTTCAGTCCTTGGTCCTCCCTTCATTTCCTGTTTGCTCATAATTACTTTATATTCTCAATATTCTGCTCCTCTAATCTCCTAAATTTTAATGTCCTCTCAGTTTTCTGCGTTTAGACATCAATCTAGGAGAATATTTGAAAAATTGTAAGGGGGTGTAGAGAAGTTACTTCCGCCATTGAGTAGAAAAGGATGGGGTACGCATTGCCCCCTGCCCTGTTAGCTTATTATCAAAGTTTGACCAAAAAGATTAATACAATAGAGATGTGCCTCTTTAGGGAAAGGCTAAATCCTTTAGTTACACCTGGCTCTATTGGAGTTTCTACTCCTTCATCCTTGTTTAATAGAGTTATCTATCCAATCTCTCTTAATCTATTCATCTTTGGACAAATGTGGGCTACTACAGTATTACACAGCCCACTTCAGCCCTTGGTCGATTCGTGAGGTTTTTGATAAACAGTTTGAATTGAACGCCTCTTAGTTTGTAACGACTTAACCGTTTGAATTATTCGTGTCAACCCTGTACCATGATAAGTCTGATAAAACTTAAGAGTTTCTTTATTACATGTTATAGGAGGAGCTTGTAGCTAAAACTCCACAGAATGGTCATCTAACTGCTTCAACTCCCCGAATTCAAGGCGGGTGTGCTAAAGCGACCTTTCCATCCAAGTAAGTGGTGGATAATCTCAGATTACCAACCGCACAGAGTATTAGGTGACGCATTTGTAGCTTCTGAAGGTGGTTGTTTTGCTATGAAAAAAATCTTTTTGTGACCCTGACACTTACTACACCGTTGCTTCTTGTGACATCTACCCAATGAGTTACTTTAGTTTGTTTCCTTGCAGTATCACTCCTGTGGCGGTCAAACAGCTTTTCAACCACTCCAATGGGCGACACTTGAGTGAGTTTACGTGGACCTCCTCATTGGCTACAGGTTTTCATTCAGAATGTGAGCTTTGAGTGACTTATTATTCCTCTGATACCTGAGTGTTTCTGACTGCCCAAACTGCACAAACTTTAGATTGCACTGCAAACAAAGTGCAATCATTTACCATATCCCCCTCTTCATAGACAATATACACTTATTCCCAATGGCTGGTCTGCATACACTTGGTGGAAGCCCGAACAATGCTTTTTAAACACTAATACTGTTTATAGTTGCCCACACTTGGTGATCACAAACGATCGTGGCAATGTTAAACACTATAGACAAACATCTATGCCAAAACGAATGAAATTCTCGTTTTTCGGCTGGTTCAAAGCCTGTTGTTGTGAATGCTAGCTACACTGTACATATGTTTTAGCTTTCAGGGAATGGGTAGTTCACCGTATAAGTTTTATGATCCAAATCCATGTAGTTCCAAGTTCTGATGAGAAGTTGTATTGAAACCAAACGCCTTTATTTAGCTACAATGACAAGAGTAGCGGGGCCTCAAGTTTCATTTCTAGTAGCAATGATAAACAACAATGATTTGTCTCGAAGCATGCTGAATTCATTTTTACCCCGATGAATTTTAATAATATGAAATTATTATTAATTAGTATTACTGTTAATCAAATGATATTATTAATATTATAAGTTGTGTTATTGTTATAGTTTTTTAATGTATACTTTTATAAATAAGAAAATAATTTTCTTGTTATTATAGCCAAATAATATTAATTGATAATAAACAGGTTTTGAACTCGTAGAAAAATGATATTTCACCCGTTTTGGTTAGACTGTCATGATCTGAAAATGCATTGTATGTAACCATAAAAAGCTATTACGAGCACAGTCGCAAATCTTTTTACTGAATTGCTATGCCTCACAAAGCGAGCTTGCTGAAAATCTCATGCTGAAAATCGCAAAAGAGTTTAACATGGTGAAAGTTTTCCTGGACACCCAACTACCACCAGTGGCGTCCAAAATTCCCAAGATTGACCATCTCCATAAATATTGAACATTGTAGAAAATTGTACAGCATTCTACAATACCAATTAACCCTAGGTTATGTATGGAGATCAACCTTAGTCCAAAATTATTAGCTAGTTTTTCATTTGGGTCATCTTCACCTTGTTCTATTTTACTAAAAGCAAACCGTTTCACGCTGGGTTTTCACTCATTACATCTACAGGTTTCAATGTGATCAGCTCACCCATCGAAGGCTACGCATTTTACTGTTAAAATCAGTATGGCAATTACAAGTAAGCAGTCTATTTTTGTATAATCATAAGCTGGCCAGGCATTCTTCTGTTCAACTTAATTTCTGATAGGCACACTAGTTCATAAATTGCCCCCTATTCTCCTGTCATATTCTCTGTCTTTAACGATGAGTAGTCTTCAGTGTTTTGTGTCAAACCAATATATATTGTCTGTTTTCCTGTAGCTGAGTCACTGCTAGATATTCCCACCAAGGACATGACGTCTAACTGTAAGGGGAATCAATGCAAAGCCAAGGTAATGTTTCTGTTTAGTAGGCTGCGCGTGACATCAGTCAATATATTACGGATATTTCCTCTAACTTTTTCACTTGGTGCCAACTGTTCATTTTCACAGTGGAAAGTACAAATTTAAAGTGGTTAACTGTCTTCTTGTTTCATTTGAAGTTCCTATCAATTTGACTTCAAAACAGGCGATTAGTAGTCACTTCTATTTTTGTGTAATCTAGTCATCAATGAATGAGAGATCAGTTAGTCTATTCAGCTCGTGGGTGGATGACGGGGAGACTGTTTCTACCGATGCTGTCGAACAATCAGGAGTGGCTGAATTAGAGAGCAGCTGTGCTGCAATAGAGTCAGGTGAGTGTACATTTAGTAGTTTGTGGAATTGTGAGGGCTTGAGGTTTTGGTGATGCGTGCTCTATAGATGGTATGCTGAATATTTGTACTTGTACTTGTGGAGTCAGAGTCTTGTTTTCTTATTAGTAAAATATAACACTGCTGAACAATGTATTATATACTGATATAGTAGACTGTTCATATTTGATAAGATTAGCTCACACCTTTGTTTTATCATTAATATTCTACAGTTTTCAAGCTGTTCTCTAAAATTGGTCAGTAATCAGCAGGAGAGTGGTCTAGTTCTAGACGAGAGAAACTTGTTCTTGAGTCTTTGTGAATCCATTGATGGATAATTGGGGAAGACACCGCTATCTAATTTTTATCGCTGATAATTCCTTTTTCCTAGATAAGCGTCTTGACTCCCCTGCTTGCTATCAGTCGTTGGACCCATTGTCTGACCTGCTGAGAACCCCTCCATCTCTGAAGTTTAGGCGATTTGTTGCACCGAAGAAGAGAGCCTCCTCTGACTCCACTGGCGACATCCTGGCTGATCTCATGAGCGCCCCATCTAAGAAGCCTAAAACTGTGTCTGATCCTCAGCCTATGAAGACATTATCTGATGAACCGGTGTCCAGCAACCTTTCTCTTCACCAGCCTTCTGCTGATTCAGTGGGTAAGGCTTCATGTTATGCTACTGTCTGGGCACATGTTAAGTTACTTGGTGAATCAGTGATGGTTGCTCTAGCGGTGAAATACCATCCTCTACCTACTGCAATATCACAGACTTGGCATTTGAATTATTGTTTTCCAAAAACTATGCGTTGCCTGATTTATGTTTGTAAGGATCGGTGGCAAATCCGGCAGAGTTTTTATCGTCAGGAAGAGCAAATAGCAATTAATTATGGTTTCATAAAAATTGTAACTTTCTAGCTCAAGTACACATAGTGTCGTTAAAACTTTTGTAAACAGTGTCAACGCTAATAATCGGTCAAGATCGGCATTAACTTTTAGTTAACAAAAAAGAGCACCATTTTTATAGCTGAATTCAGAAAATTAATGCTTGTGTCCAATCTATGGCATACTCCAAACAATTTGTGGATACCCAAACTCACAGTACATGCAATAGATTAACCTATACGCTTCCCAGCTCATGAAGATCAAATAAATATAACCCCTAACATCGTAATAAATTATTTACAAGCCACCTCAGCAGCTGGTCAGCGCGACTCATAATCCCACAATTGTTAACATACTAGTAAATAGCTAACAGAGCATTCAGTCTATGTCAACCACAATGCCTACACAACTAATTGTTAATGTGCGTTTTTTGCTAGTAACAACACAGTCACTTGCAAATTATTACTTTTCTTTGGCAAAAGAGTTCACCATTCTAATGATTTTAAAACCAAAGTTTATTGCCATCGCAAAGCTTTGTAATTCAATGTGTACCTGAGACAGAGAGCGAAAGTCGACCTAAACTAATATTTTAATTTTCCTGTTTTCAATGATGTACAAGTTCATGAGTTTGGCAGCAACGCTTCCAGGCGATAAGGTTTAGTTGAAATAAACTTGAATTATAGTTGATTGTAATGAGGATGCTAATTAGTTGTGATTGATACCTCAAACTCTTGATGAAGGCCCATGTGCATGATGAAAGCTGTGGATTTCTGTCTAAAAACATCTTTAATTTATCTTTTGTCAAATCAAGAATAAAACATTGTGCAAATTTTAATCAGACCATCGTTCGAAATGATCACTGCTTGAGGTGAGAAACTAGCCAATTAACATCTTGTTTTTTGATCCAGTTGTTTAACCACGCATCAGTTGAATGCGAATTGAACCTGGTGTACGTTGTAGCCAATACAGACTCTGCTTTCTACACCCCATCTAAACCAGCAGCAGTTGTGACCTCCACATCAACCCCAGATATATCTGCTTGTAGAGCTCACACGCCAGCATTCACTCATACTCCTAGAGTTGACAACAACCAGACAGGTGTGTGAGCTGAACTTGCTACATGAAGTTTTGTGGGCTGAGAATAATTATCTTTATCAATTGTCCATTTTTGTTTTGGTCCAAAACTGAAATTGCAGTTCTTACAATAATCCATTTTTCACTGGTAATTATTATAGATCATTTTTATTATAGATTGAAGATAATTGTTGTGCTTTTTTTTTAAAAAAACACAACCATCCTTTGCTGCATTGTTAAACGATTTTGTTTGAAAAAAATATCAAACAAGCTTCTAGTGTTTATTTTTTTAACTACTAATACTTTTGTTGTTTATAAAACCATTTCATATAGTTATTGTTCGCATTGTTAATTGTCAGTTTTTTGATAATTGCACAAAATTCTAAAACAATACTTGGAAAACAGAAAATTTTCAGCTGGCTATTTTCAAATTATTCATTTTTAACTGGCATTTCGATATGTTATTGCCCCAGATTATACACATGTATAGGATACAGCACATCAATGTTTTAT
Organism: Cryptosula pallasiana; assembly: GCA_945261195.1. Classification (NCBI taxonomy): domain Eukaryota; kingdom Metazoa; phylum Bryozoa; class Gymnolaemata; order Cheilostomatida; family Cryptosulidae; genus Cryptosula; species Cryptosula pallasiana. The sequence goes on from OX183136.1 coordinate 34,725,610, forward strand.
CTATTTAGTGGTAATGGAATGGTAGTTGAATAGAGAGGCTGGCTGCAAACTTGTGCAAAAGTCATTTACTATTAGGACCATGGCCCTCACATGGTACCACACTCTCTGTTACTTTTTCTTCCACGTACTTCACTGATGTTTTTAGCTCCGGTTCCTCAGTATAAAGCGGTACGTCCAGCTGGAGCTAGCAAATCTGGATTCTTTTATCCGTCCAAACGAAGCACCAACAAGTCTGAGCATGAGGCTGAGCCTGCTGACAGCACGGAACTGCGACGGCCTATCAAACCTCGACGACTTACCAAGTTTACTGCTCCATCAAAAACTGGTTAGCACTTCTATACAGCATTTACCTGAGTCAGCTGTCTGATGTTCTTAGCTGAATTTATGAATGCGTGGACAGTTATTTTGTTCTGTCTTTGTCTTCTCTTTTTAATTTCCCACCATCGTTGGAGATACATTTAAATACTATACTTCTATCTTCGTTTGTGATGTCGGTTATTATTTTGAAATTTGGGATGCACGCGATATGTTTACCTTGAATTTAAAATGGTCATTTTTGATGACTGCCATTCTAGTTCTGAGGTTAATTCAAAACAATCTTTTTCGTCTATGCAAATGTAGTCTATTGTTGTAGGAAAATAGTTAAGTACCGTTACGTGTTTCCCCGACTGTCAGGCTGCTGTTGTCAGATAATTACAAGTCAGCTTCAGCTGTAAACTGTTCGAAAGAAATTTAAAAACAGAAGTTTTTTTGTAGAGTTTTCAAACTCGTTGTGGAAATCGTATAGTAATGGTGGTTGGACTAGTATGCAGATGCAATAAATAACTGATATTTTAATCACTATTGTCTACATGTGAATGGCTATGGATTTTTAATATTGGTGCTTCAAGTGTTTAGTTGTGTACGCAGAAGAAGGGGAACATGGCAACCAGTCAGAGGCATTGCAGCAGACGACGTTCGATAGTGGCTTCACATCACCAACGTTACGTCTTCATACTCCATTGCCAACAGATTTATCTACTGAGTCAAATGGTATGATTTGTTTACATGGGCTTACTCATAATGCTTTCATCTGAGTGTGTTTAGTTGTATTTTTTCAGCATCACCGGGATGTTGCGAAAGAATAGTATTGAACCCAACTTTTGAAAGATCGATTTATGTCTGTTTTTGAAAAGCTGAATAACTTTTAAATAGTTATTAAAGTTTCAAGTTTCTGTTGGTTTTAAAGCTTTAAAACCAATCTGTTTAAATAGTTGCCGATTGAATCATCAACTTTGATCAAAAGTTACCTACAATTTTTGTTTTCAAATTTGCTCACTAATAATATATAGTCTGCTGATCGTAGATAATACATTCTGAATGAACAGTAAAGATTATTAGATTTACATTTTTAGTTTATTGTTTTGTGTTGTTTTAGATTATGAAAAGTTGCCAAGCTCAGCTACTGTGGAACTGACTCCAACCAACGCTGATGGTGGTAATAAAGTAGCTCTATCATATTTGAACAGCCCTGAACTTGATGAGTTTCCCAGCGTGGAAAACTCTCTTCTTTGGGATGACATTCAGTTGTCGGAAGAAAGTTTACCTTCAGAAAAAATTCTATCTACAAAAACTAGTTTATTTCTGGAAAAAACTTCAGTCTCCGAGAAAAGTCCACCCTCAACGCAAAGTCAGCCTACTAGACAGGGCGAAGAAGCAGAGGAGAGTCTCATTGTGGAAAGTGAGCAATCTTCATTTGAAGATGTGTCTGCACAAACTAATCTAGCTGCAGAAAGAAGTCTGATTATGGAAAAAGATCAGTTTTCAAAAAGTGTCCCGATTCGTGACCGATTGCATCATAGATCTGAGGCTAAAACTTGCAATAAAGTCGACAACAAGCAAAAGCTACTAGATTATATGCAAAAAGCATCACCAATCGATTCACCTGTTGCAGATTTTCTGAACAAGTTTCGTAAACCGTCCAATACTGCTACATTTAATAATTCTAATATTTTGCTCAAGCTCATTTCTCAATCACCAAGTTTATTAACAGATGCTAGTATAATCACTAAACCAACTAAAACAGCTGCTAAATCTTTGGCCAAATCCAAAGTGCCATGCTCAAGCGTTCCTGATATCAAACCGGCAAACAGTTCATCATCAAAATCAAACTTTTCTCTATGTTCATCGTTTTCTATTCAAGTACCCTCTACCCATAACACTGATAAACTTCGAACTCTTTTCCACGGTTCAAAGATTGTTGGTAATGATGGTGATTTACTAGTTTCTTCTGTCACCTCTAAATCAGGTACTAAATCGGCTTTGGAGGATCTTGTTCAACTCATTGACCCTTCAGCCAACACTGATCGTGGCACTAGAAATAACTGTCTCAATGAGTCGAAGATGCCAGTTCCTAGTGATAGTAATTGCGCATCGCAAATATCAGCCTATGGGCATTTGGCAGCCGACTCCATACGTAGTGTAAACTCAAAATCGCCGAATCCGTGTGAAGACTATATCGAAAACTTTGCGGTTGCAACAGGTGACCAAAACTTTGCTTTGTCCAATTCATTTACCACCTCCGACATTTCCAGCATAGTACCAACTGAAGACACGGCCACCGCTGATAATATTGTTCAGCAATCAGTTGACCAAGTGGCACTAAAAGATGTTTCATATGAAAAAACCGAACGTTCTCTTGGTCTCAGTTCTCCATCAGCTGCGAAAGCCAGCCATATTTTCAGTGAGGAACAGTCAAACACAGCCCTATTTCTCTCCAGTTCCACTGACTCTATCACAGAGCAAGGCAATGGAAATAAAATCTCCACAACTAGCATTGATTCAGAGTTACCCGGAAGGTCTGGCCGATGTGGTTTGAATCCAGGTACCAATTGTGACTTGTATGCATCTAACGGGTTTTGTACAGCTGCTGGCAAAAGCATCACAGTTTTGGATTCAAGTATTCAAGCTGTGAGCAGTTTATTCGATTTGTTTGAATCTGCGGAAAATGATGGTTGTCCTGTAAATCAGAATAAATTAGATTCTAAGGATTTTTTGGGTAAAAAAGAAATCGGTAAGAACGGTGATAAGCAAAAACTGCACAAAACTTACGCTCGCTTCGATGCATTAAAAAATGACTCAAGTGATAAAAATGAAGCAGAAACTGCTCAAGATGTGTATCAAACTGTTAAATCTAATGTTGATAACAAGCAACCCCAAGTAGGGTTTATGACTGCAAATGGTAGGAATATCAGTATATCTAGCAAAAGCATGAATGCAGTGAAAAGTCTATTTGAGGATAATCAATCCCAAGGAAACGTTGAGGTTGATTTGAGCGAATCTATGATTCCCAGCATCGCTAATCCTGATTCCAATGCCAACAATATTGAGAAGTTTGATATGTCTGAATCTAAACTGCTCGCTGAGGTGACGAGGCCCTCTGAGTGTAAGGAGGAAATGGCTACTCATGATTTAGGAAAACCATCAAGTTCTTTCCTAGGTAAAACTGTGCATTCTGCTGGATTTAGTACAGCCGGAGGAAAGCCAATTGCAGTTTCCCACTCCAGTTTGTCTGCAGCTAGGAGCATCTTTAATGATTCAGGAAATGTAGACGAGTTTGGTTATGGTGAAAACTCTACATCTCATTCTGCAGATATCACTATAGCTAAAGATGACAGCAAAAAAACATTTCGTTCAAGCTTGCAGCCTGACACGACTCTACTTGAGGAAAATGAAGTATCAGCAGAATGTAACAAGAATGTCTCTGTTACTCAAAGTTCGCCTACAAACACAAAAGGATCAATCATTGGATTCAGTACTGCTGGAGGTAACAAAATAAGTATTTCTAACGCAAGTCTGAGTGCAGCTCGCAGTCTATTTCACTTGGAGTGTTCACCTAAAAGTCCAACTTTGGAGGGACCAGCTTATGATTCAAGTATTCTAAAAGACACACCAAATGCACCTAAAGCTGATTCTCCACAAGCCAATTTACCGAATGGCAATTCGAAGCCTCATGTTTCAGGCTTCAGTACAGCCCATGGAAAGGACATTCAAGTGTCGAAGCGAAGTTTAAATGCAGTCAAGAATATTTTTGAAGAATCGATTGCCCTCGATCCTGAAAATGTCATCTCAAAAGATAGTGTACTCTTCATCGGGTACTCTACCTCCTCATGTAAACCTGCTACCCATCCGATGGGATTCAGCTCAGCAAGTGGTGCTCAAATAAAAATCTCTAAATCTAGTTTAAAAGCTGTGAAAAACTTGTTTGATGCGGACGAATTTCAATCTCCTAGACCTAAAAAAAGTTCTACAACTGGTTTTGCTACCGCACTTGGTAATGCAGTGAGCGTTTCAACATCAAGTTTATCGGCTGCCAAAGCCTTAATGAAGGAGAATGATAGCACTGATGCTGATCTGCTACCTGATGAGTTGAGCTTTGGTGATATCAGAGAACATGATACAGAAGTGAGCAAAGTTGATACTCCCTCAGCTGCACCTGACCACTCGTTGGCTACAACTACAAAAGAATCTGACAGTGCCGTTTTTCCAAGTGGTTCTGGTGTTTGCCAATCTAATTCTAGGGTACCAAGTTCCCTGAATGTCCCAGTGGTTGGTTTGATGAGTGAAGATGAGCAGCATTCTGTAATAAACTGTCGCAAGGTATTTCTTTTATTTTTTCTCGTAGTTTGCTTTTTTACTCTTAATTTTGTTTAGTTTAAAGAATGGCTCCGGTCATTTCAATATTTATCTGATATGTCATTGATATGTCCTCATGAAGTGCTTCAAATACCAACTTCGTCAAAATTCAACTGATTTCTATATTTTCTTAACACAATTAATGATAAGCATGTGATAAGTGTTATCTCCCCATTCCAACATCTTCGAAATATTCTGGGAAAACCTATGACTTACCAAGTGTTTTATACTTTTATTGGACAATTTTTGGATGATGAAATCACTGAAGCATAACAAATAACAGTACAGTGACCTAGATCATTGATTGATATAACTAGTAAGTAATAATAGCAGCACATGTGGTTAGTAGTTAGCAGTAGTAGAAACAAAAGTTTAGCGTTCGCTAAAACACTTGCTAAAACACTTGCGTACATCATGTTTTCCTAAAATATTTCGAAGGGGAGACAACACTCATCACATGCCTATTATTAATTGTGTTAAGAAAATAGAGAAATCAATTGAATTTTGACGAAGTTGGTATTTGAAGCACTTCATAAGGACATATCAATGACATATCAGATAAATATACAAATGACTGGAGCCATTCTTTAAAGATGCAAATTTGGATACTCGTGGTTAAGGATAATTTTATGTTTTATGTATTATTTCATTATTTTGTTGAATTTGTTGACCAATTCTGAGCAGGCATTGAAAGTTTTAAGTTGCTACTTGCTCATTTTATTTTCAATTAATGCAAACATTTATGTTGCTATTAATGGTTGGACTCTGGAAAACATTTTCTGCTTCTGAATTTTTTTACCATGAAGCACTTCTGGCTCGTCATTAATTGCATTTAAGTGTATACCTTTCGGCCTAATCCCTCAATATAGTGCAAATCTTTTTATGCTGTATAGGTACCTGAGATATACTCTCCCTCGCCGAGTCCAGCATTGTCCGACACACTTTCCACTTGTGTCACTCCACCCGTGAAACGTAGAATGAGTGCTTTTACGTCTCACAGCCCACTTAGCATCACCCCAATAGGTATGTATCACAGGCTATTTTCTAGCTGTTGCTAACATCAGTAACAACTTGTTGAGCCCAGGCGGTCCAATTTTTGTACAGAAAATTACTGTGGACATCTTTTAACACCATATTAACGCAGTTTACTGTGAATTAACCAGGTCCTGTTCAAATTCTTTCACCTAGCAATTTAATTTGATATTGTAATGTGCCAGTAAATTTATATGATGTGTCTGTCACTTTGCTTACTCTGTTTGCAGGTTTAGCCAGAAATCGTAGCTTCACCTGTAAAGCCTACTGGACAACACCAACTAACGGGTTAGTGTGTTACTCCGTTGACCTCGTTGATGAGCAAGAACACCCGGATAACCTACGTTTATTTCAATTTTTGTCTAGTTCTCAGATTTGTAAAAACCATGAAATTAGTTGACTAAATTCAAGTTGTTCAGGCTAGAGTATCAAATCTTTTACCATTTGTACCACATGTATCAAGTGTTCCTTATTTACAATGCCCGCTGATACATATATCAAGTGTCCCTTATTTACAATGCCCGCTGATACATATACCAAGTGTCCCTTATTTACAATGCCCGCTGATACATATATCAAGTGTCCCTTATTTACAATGCCCGCTGATATATATATCAATTGTCCCTTATTTACAATGCCCGCTGATACATATATCAATTGTCCCTTATTTACAATGCCCGCTGATACATATATCAAGTGTTCCTTATTTACAATGCCCGCTGATACATATATCAATTGTCCCTTATTTACAATGCCCGCTGATACATATATCAAGTGTCCCTTATTTACAATGCCCGCTGATACATATATCAAGTGTCCCTTATTTACAATGCCCGCTGATATATATATCAATTGTCCCTTATTTACAATGCCCGCTGATACATATATCAATTGTCCCTTATTTACAATGCCCGCTGATATATATATCAATTGTCCCTTATTTACAATGCCCGCTGATACATATATCAATTGTCCCTTATTTACAATGCCCGCTGATACATATATCAAGTGTTCCTTATTTACAATGCCCGCTGATACATATATCAATTGTCCCTTATTTACAATGCCCGCTGATACATATATCAAGTGTTCCTTATTTACAATGCCCGCTGATACATATATCTTTTCTCTCTGTGTAGTCAGCTTCTCAATATTGTAAACTGCTAATCTCTCTGCAGTGCCAGTGCTGATATAACCTTAGGAAAAACTGTGTGTTGTACTACTGACATAACCCTACAACAAACTGTGTGTTGTACTGCTGACATAAGTCTACAACAAACCGTGTTGTACTACTGACATAACCCTACAACAAACTATGTGTTGTACTACTGACATAACCCTACAACAAACTGTGTGTTGTACTGCTGACATAAGTCTACAACAAACCGTGTTGTACTACTGACATAACCCTACAACAAACTATGTGTTGTACTACTGACATAACCCTACAACAAACTGTGTGTTGTACGGCTGACATAAGTCTACAACAAACTGTGTTGTACTGCTGACATAACCTCACAACAAACTGTGTTGTACTACTGACATAACCTCACAACAAACTGTGTTGTACTACTGACATAACCCTACAACAAACTGTGTGTTGTACTACTGACATAACCCTACAACAAACTGTGTGTTGTACTGCTGACATAACCTCACAACAAGCTGTGTGTTGTACTCCTTGCAGAGGTAAGAAGTTTAGTTATGGCAATAAACCATTCAAGCCTCACACACCTGACAGAGAGGCCTTAGCCAGCAAACTTTTTAAAGTGCAAACTCCCGCTAGCCCACCGCCTGCAGCAACTAGTAATAAACAGGCCGTGTCTTGTGCCCGCCATGAACTGGCAGCTCGTCGAGAGAATCTCAAGTACGTGAATTGTGGAATTCTGAAACTTCATTCATGTTTATAGTTTTATCATTTTAGCTATTTGTTATAAACCACGTATGCTATATGGTCTATGAATTCTCTATGCACCCAAGGTACAGAGAAGTCTAGCATCAGCGATGGTTTAGTCTTCTTCTCAATGGCTGTAAACAAACTGGTTCTCATTCTAGCATGTCTTAACTAAATAGTACCACAATTTTTTTTGCGCTTTGTTATAAACAACCGTACATTCTGGACCTTACTTCTTTCTTTGCCATCACCTGAAAAATGTAGTTACCATTATTGTAAGAGAGCAGAGTAGCTTGCTGCAATGACTACGCTGTAACCTTATATGATCTTTCTTCACCCAGTGTCTACACAGCAGACACTAAGCCTGCCCCACTGAGGAAACCAACTGACTGTATGATGTCTGTGAAGTCTGGCAAGAAGAGGATTACTCTAAAGGAGTTGGGAACTCCCAGTGTTGTGGACCCGAGTCAGGTTTGTCCCTTTGTTAAGTCATTGTCATATGTTGTACTAGCCTAAGTTTTGGGCCAACGTTTGAGGTATATGTGTATTTTGCTTGGAATGTGCTGTGTGTTATTTTATTGGGAGTTGCATTCCCCATTGTTATCTTGGCAACTTTTAAATGGATTTCATTGGATGATTGGTTTAGTGGGCGGGGTTTTTTGTGTTGGTTTGTTGGCCTAAGTTAAAGGGACAGCTTCGGCGACCGAATGGTCGCCGGAGCAAAGATTTTAGTAAACATTAATTACCCTCTTTGGCCCATAGCTTGATCAGCTATGTTTTGCTATGAACTTTTTATTAGACCTCAGTTATTTTCGACTTTTTTATTATTGATATTTATTATTTATTATTACCAGTCATTAATTATTTTGAAGCTAGCACCAACAAAGACAGGTTTAAAAAATTACAAAAATTATTTTTTGTATAATATTATTTAACATTTTATCGTTATTCACATGATAATAGTTATATGGTCAGGAGTCATTGTCGGTAATGGATAATGCAGAATCACAAAGCAAAAAAATTCTTCGTATTGTATGGGGAATGCAAAATATAACATACACTTATAATGGGATAAGGAGGGGATAAGGATAATCTGATCAACAGTAACTCCTGAGAATAATTAAATAATTATGGTGAAGATAATATTATACAAATAATAATAGTTTTTGTATTTTTTTTAATCTGACCTTGTTGGTGCTAGTTTCAAAATAATTAATAACTGATAATAATAAATATCAATAATAAGAAAAGCCAAAAATAAACTGAGATCTAATATAAAGTTCAAAGCAAAAAATAACTGATCATGCTATGGGCCAAAGAGGGTAATTAATGTTTACTACAATCTTTGCTCCGGCGACCATTTGGTCGCCGAAGTTGTCCTTTCAACTTAGGCCAACAAACCAGTACAAAAAACCCCGCCCACTAAACCAATCATCCAATGAAATCCATTTAAGAGTTGCCAAGATAACAATGGGGCATGCAACTCCCAATAAAATAATGCTCAGCACATTCCAAGCAAAATACACATATACCTCAAATCTAAGTGAAGAAACCACTTAGCCTCAAATGTTGGCCTAAAACTTAGGCTTATGTTGTACACTGTCAGCTACACGAGGTGTTATACTTCATTTTTCTATCCTCAGTTGCTATTCAGTAGTATGAGGTGGTGTGTGCAGTCATGTGGGCCTTGAACTTCCTTCCTTTCTTTATTAATTCTAATGTGCGCGAAATAAATGTGGAATTTGCAAGAAGTTGCAAGTTTACTTTTTTATTTATCCTTTTAAAAAGTTAAAAGCTTTTCTAGTTAAACAGTGGATATGTGCACATATATAGTATAACACATGTTGTAGTTATTGCTGTCACGTTTAGGTTAGAGAGGAGGTGAGAGAGTTGACTTCTACATCTGCTGCAACTCATACGTTCAGTCATGTGACCAGTGACATGAGACAAGCCATACAGGAGCTCTGTGCAGAGTGTGATGTTACAGGGTACCTGAGCCCTGTTGTGTCTGCAGACAATCTCTACAGGTATGTGAGATCAGAGGCTTTTGGTGCTTGTAACACCACTATTGTATCACTTTCATATATCTTTTATTATCTCTAGATCACATTCTTGCTGCTACTTCTTTGTACATAAGGTTTTTATGGATGTGATTCCATCTCATACTCATCTAAAATTTGTATTTTGTATCTTCTAAGAATGTTTTATTCCTTACTGCTTATACATCTCTGAGGAATGTTAGGTTTCATGTGTTACCAGTGGTACTCTTTTTGTAATACATTGAGCATTAAAATACATTTAGTGACGTACAATGTATGGGTGTTTCTCAAAGCTGTTTTCTGGCATTTATTTTAATTTTCAGCCAGCCAACATTTGTGAGCCTGTCGATCATTTGTGATTAAGAAGATAAAAGTGACAACTTCTATCCATAGTTGAGCAGATTTTTTTTCTAGCCTACGATTGTCATTGCTCAGGTGTATACATCTTGTAGGTGTTTCCAAATGATGGAGGGGGTAGACCCAGCATTGATCACTAAAGACTGGTTCACCAATCACTACAGATGGATAGTATGGAAGTCAGCGAGGCTTGAGAGGTCTTACCCTGACAGATACGGTGGTGTATGTAACCCCCTGTATGTACTCAAACAGATGAAGTATAGATATGAGAGAGAGGTGGATCTCTCTCAGAGGTGAGTGTCCGCTTATCAACATCTCTATTAGTGGTTAGTGTCCATTTGTGAATATATCTCTGTCAGAGGATGGTGTTTGCTCCATGAGCTGTTATTATAGCCATCTTCCTATTGATATGGTGCAGAACACTAAATTGTCAACTTTCTTCAATTGATAATAAAAATACTTGAATGTTGAAACCAGGGTTTGTCTGGACCATTATTACGTAGGTCCTGTTTAATGGTGAGGAATAAGTTCTTGCATCTATGTAGGTCTGCAGTGAGGAAAATTTTTGAAGGAGATGACCTGGCCAGTAGGACAATGGTGTTACTAGTCAGCTCTACCAAGTTAAATTCGTCTGATGACAGCTCATCACAGGTGCTTGCTCTTAGTATCACTGCCAATTCTACTGCCTTATATGTTGCATGTGTTGAAGGTTTTAATTTTTTTGCTGCATTTTTTCAGCTGCTACATACTGCAGCATTTCTGGTTAGAGCATTTTTTATGTTTAGAAAGAGTTCCTCAATCTTGTCTTGTACCTAGGGCCAGATGGAGTTGACAGATGGTTGGTACGCTATCAAGACGTCCCATGACCCAGAACTCACTGATTTGATAGAAAAAGGGCTGATTAGAGAGGGAACCAAGCTAGTTGTGTCAGGAGCTCAGAGGAGTGGAGCAGACCAGGACTGCAGCCCTTTATCGGTGCTTTTATTGATTGTGTGCTCTAGCTAATGGTCGTAGCATGGAGCGTTGTGTTTACATTGATGTATCATTGTCTCTTCTCCCTCCACCCAGCCTTTGAGCTGCACATTGTTGGTAGCTGTGATAGTTTTATGCTCGTTCGGACAAAGCTAAAGTGTTTCCTGAGCTTTGAGCTGTTGTATTCATAAATTCTTCTTGTTTTGTTATTTTTCTGCTCAAACACAAACTTGTAACTGATGCTGAGATGTAGCAGTTGTTATCATGCAAGAATGAAAAGGGTTTTATTGCTCGGTAGAGTTTTGTTACCTGATGGCCAAGTAAAAAATTTGGAGTTGTGTACCTTTGCATTGGGATTATAACTCCAGTTCTAGCTCAATATAACCTAAAATACATCATATTGTAGTCGATGGCTTCTGATATCTATCTAAGAATATCAACCAACTCTGTAAGGAGAGCAAAGTACTACGCCAAACTTGGCTATACTGCACAAAAATTACAGTTGTCTCTCAACTCTCTGCTACCACTAGGGGGTGCTGTTCCTTGTCTAAAACTTCTCATATCTACTGTATATCCACTTGTTGTAAGTGTGCACACAACTGCTCAGCTAACGGTTTTTTTCATGAATTGACACATTTCTGATTCAAATTTAATTATCTCTTTTGAACATATGCTCTCCTCGTTTACCTTCGCTGTGTTCTGGTGTTTAGTACATGGAGAAGACTGAGTCTGGGACAGTGTTTAGAAACGAGACGAAAGAGAGGCAAGTAAGAAGAGAGGATTCTATCAAACGAGACAAGCTGATGGAACAAGCCATGAATAAGGTATCCTTACAGCTACCTGTTTTTTAATATAGTTCGTGCAATGAATTAAACGCTGCATTCACACTACGATTATCGTCTCAGCGGGTCGAGCCTAAACTTGGCAGGTGTAAACTATGCTAGTGTTAGCAATTTTACAGTCAATTTTTGTTATTGACCAATGATTGAGGTTGTATAATTATTGACCTGTCAAGCCAATCAACCTGCACAGCTTTTCGATTTTAAATGTTTAAAAAAACATGCAGCCATTTCTCAGGTTTTTTTAAACCAGTTCTGTTTATATTTTGTTTATTTTTAGTTTTGATTTTCGTATTTTGCTGAAAAGTTGCAAGTTACACTGGAAGTAGATTATTAAAGTGAACATTTTAACTATGATAATATAAATATTTAATACCTCAATGATTATAATGAATTATATTGAAAATAATAAATATTATTAATTAATGGTAAAGTATATTTATTTCATTTTTATTCTTATCATTATTTTTAGTTTATTATTACTGGCAAGTGGAGAATTTCTATAACCAATCAAAAGCCCTAGTAAGATAGGATACCTCTCATATTATTGATAACAATATCTTACTGGGTGTATTAGGCGCTTTCGGCTGAAGTGAACGCGAAGTCACAAATGGGCGAATTTCTCTTGTTTTGGAGGGTACAAAATAGCATCGCGAGAAGTTTAACGCCAGAGTGTTTGTGAGAACAACGCTTGTTTGCAAAATTGGGAGTTGTCTTTTCTTTATTCATGCATTGCAATTAAAACCTAAAATCTATATTTCAATTTTGGGTGCGGCAATGAAAACATCTAGTCGTCATCATGCTAGCAAGGCCAAATTAATTATTTATTATGTCGAATATCTTTGTGTCGCAGTGATACCAAAAGTATTGTTTATTTGTTTGCACTGTTTTAGTAGAAATAATTATTCATTATGATAATAATATAGAATACTGTTTTATTATTATTAAGTTTTTGATCTGTAATTTGTAAGACATATAACTGTTGTAAGAGAAGGCAACGCAATAAATTAATTTTTCTTCATGGGTACTTGTTTTGCCAGATTTGCATGCGTCCAGCTTTGAGACGGTTAAAAATTAGCCCAGTTCTCCGCGTTCAATTAGCCGATTGACACTTCCAAGGCTGTGCAATATCGGCTCCAACAATTGAGATTGTAAACTTATGAAAATAATGGGGAACATAAGAGTACTCGCGACTTATGTTCGCCGAACACATTGCGATAAAAATGATCAGACCGGCAATAAATTTAATCAATAAATAATCATTTTGTTCGGAACTCGTGGGTCAACAAACAGTAGCTCACTGAATAAAAAAAATAATCAACGAATTTATATTGTTCGTAGGTCGCGAATGAAACTAAACACTAAAATAGATACTAACGAACGAGTTGATCTTTTTCATTTTTGTAGACCGGTTTTATCTCCTTGAAAAATAATTCAAAATATGGTAAGTAACAGTCGCAAGATCCGTCCTAAGATCCTTGGTCAAAAATTGATAATTTCTCCCCATTTTCCGACTTTGTTTTTAGTAAAATAAAAGTGTTATTCCAAGTCATAAGAAGTTACCCTAGCAGCTTATAACCATAAGAGCTATGAATGATTGATTTTGTTCAGAGTTTTAATTTTTTTGGTGACATTTTGTCATGCGAAATAATATAATTTTTTTTCAATTTTTCAATAATATTTTATTAATTTTAGAAATGGATAATTATTTTAGACTTTTTGTTAAATTTGAAAATAAAACAATAATTTATTTAATATTGTAATGAAATTCATGCGCGATTTTATATAAATTACAATGCAAGGATCTTAAGACAGATTTGGTATCCTTTTCTGACTCTCAAAATAAATGCAAGTGTTGAAAATTTAGTAAATTGAAGGGCAGCTTGACAAACTATTCCAGTTTGTAGCAGCTCAAATTTTATCATTTCCTTGATTATTTTGAAAGTTTGGAGTTATCTTCTTTAGGATTTGTTCGGTAAACTATAACATTTTATTGAATCATTATGTTGTTCTAAACTAATGTTCCGTTGCATACACGACGTATTGAATTGCAAACACCTATTATTTTTCGTATTTTGTTCAGCGAACAGGTCGCGAATACTCTTATTAACCCCCAAATTTGAGAATCGTATTGCCGATTATCGTATAGTGTTAATGCAGCTTAAGTCAAACTTTGCAGGCTCAATGTCCTACATGGTGTATAACCAAATTACTAACATGAAAGAATAGTTCGCCTTTGTTCATATTTGTTTAGTATTGGGTTGTGTTTGCTCTTTGAAAAAATGTATAATTATTACTGGCTAATAATGGCTTTCTTCTCATTCAGTATTCTACTTTTGCCGACCCTTTAGTCCCAAACCAAGTAGTTCTTTTATGGTTAAGGTAATCATCTTAGATCTCATTTTTTGAACTTCGGTCGTAAACATTCAATTCTACTCGAATTTTCTGGTGGAAAACTGTTATTGATATTAAATGATTTAAATTCGTCCACTTGCTCTTCAGCAAACTCTGATTTATTTATGATATTTCCAATTTTAAAGCAACTGTTGGCAAATTTGATCATGAAAAGTTGGATTCAGCATAATTACTTCTAAATCGCGCTTTTGGCTTTTCTTGTTGTCACTATTCGATCAGTATTTTTTTAAAAAATGGAAAATGGTTGAATGGAAATCGTGGCTGTATGAAGTTTTTCTTTGTCAAAAATACAAAAGAGGAACTGCTTACGGCTTGATAAAAAGATTAAGGAAACAAACAGTTTGGATTACAAATTATGTTTTTGATGTATAAAAGAGCATATACTGTATAGTTGTGTGCATGTTGATTTTGCCTGGGATAGATTTCGCTGGAGAAGTGAGTTTTTAATTTTGTTAGTGTTTGATTAAGCAATTTAATTTCTGTCTCTTAAGTTATTTGTGCTCGAGATGATCGAGCTCCCAATAAGATATTCGCTGAAGCCAGATGTACCTCTACCACTCTAAAACTATACATAAGTAGTCATCCTCAAGTAGTAGAATAGGGCAGATCCTCTCACTGCGATGTAACTGTTGACGCTGCCAACACATCCATTAGCTAGCCAATACTAGATCAGTTGACAGCAAGGCTAGCTAATAGCTGTGGTAGCCGTCAGGTACAGGGTTTACCACTTGCATTCAGTTGAATGATGGCGTGGCTGCTACAAACCCTGCTCCATCAGGCCGGTGTTTGAGAACTCTAGATAGAGCAATCATCTACGAAGAAAGCTTGTCAGAACAGTGGGTGTTATATTCGATACGGCTCCTTGGACCACATCTGTGTAATACACATGATGAAGTCTACAATGGTCTGCGATGAGGGCAGGCCAAGGGAATCAAGCTGTGACTAACTCTTCCAACTCATTCCTAACCTTATTATACCATAGCGAGCTGTGAAAGCTAGCTTGCTTTCTTACTGAAAATGGATAATCAGTGTATTTACTCACTAGCTTGACAATAACTTTTCTAAGGCTTCTAAAGACTGAGGGAAGTTGTCAACTAAACTGGGTGGTGCATGAATACACCCGCTGGTCTTCTTATCATTAATCATGTGATTGTTAGTTTAGCCTACACACATTGATAAGGGTATTAGTCAAATGTTGTACACTCAGCATAGCGCAAGGGTAACTGATAAATCAAGAAAATTGTGCACTCAGCATAGTGCAAGGGTAACTGATAAATCTAGAAAAAAAATTACAAGTCTGAACAAGTGCTCTATGTTGATTGTTACCTTGTCGATGGCTCGTTCAGTCTCACATTCCATTCTAAACTAGTTGAAATTTCATTACAAGTGGAACTATTGTCACCCATTATTAGTAAACTATTGTCACGAAGGGTTCCAAACCAACCCTTAAGCTCATGAAACTTCCATTCAGGTGGGAATCATTTTCTTTTACCACGCAATTATTGCCTGAACAGCGATTTATTTTACCCGGTGGTCTGCTCAAAATTGTGTGACATCTAATTTGTACTGGTATACTGTTGTCAATAAAGACTTATTTCCATGCTTGAGGTTCTTTTATCACAATAAATATTGTACGTCCAGGAATGGCTACCGCTGGATGCTTTCATTTCACCATTTAGTTCTCATTTATTATTTCACATCAATGTGCCTGCTCACTGACGTCATGTATCCTCTATCAACTGCGCTGTCAGCAAAATGCAATGTATGAGCGATTGTTCTCCGTGTTTTTCCTGCCTAGTAACTGTACTACAGCTATGTAGAGAGTGTGACAGGCCACCCGCTATTTACTTGCTGGTTCTCAGGCTCACGTTATTGATTACATACTAAAGATCTTTGATAATGGCTGTGGATATAGCTCAAATGTATTTAGATCGGGTGTATGTATCGGTGCCCCACACCCATCAACAGGATTTGATAGGTTCAGTGTCTAGGAGCAACGTAAATAACTAGGAACGCTGCGTTATTACTTCATTCACAGCCTGATTCCCTTGGCCTGCACCCAACGCAGACCACTGTAGACTTCATCATGTGTGTTACACAGATGTGGTCCAAGGAGCCGTATCGAATATAACACCCACTGTTCTGACAAGCTTTCTTCGTAGATGATTGCTCTATCTAGAGTTCTCAAACACCGGCCTGATGGAGCAGGGTTTGTAGCAACCACGCCATCATTCAACAGAATGCAAGTGGTAAACCCTGTACCTGACGGCCACCATAGCTATTAGCTTGCCTTGCTGTCAACTGATCTGGTATTGGCTAGCTAATGGATGTGCTGGCAGCGTCAACAGTTACATCGCAGTGAGAGGATCTGCCCTATTTAGTCTCCAAGGTATCTGGATGTGTAGCGCAGCTGAAAATGTGATTTTGTTGATGGTCAAGCCAACTCTTTTGGTTTCTTTCTTTGAAAAAGCTTGCAGTAATGTTATCTAATGGGACCAATCATCTTTTGACCAGTTTAGTTAGGGCTTTTATTGATTTGTGTCAGTTCGGAATGCAGCAGAGTTTTATATTTTCTTTGCCAACTCCTGAGTTGGGGCGACATTACTGTGTGATCCTTTTTCAGTGCAGGTGCTTTCCTATCAAACATCACATTAACTACCAAATATTGAACTAATTGAATAAATGATTTTGTCTACTCAAGTTTTGCTATAACGAGTAGTCTTTTCTCTTCAGCGGCCTGGCCAGATTTTCACACCTGATCGCTCACCGGAGTGCTCAACTTAGTCAGGTGAACACTCGGTGAGATAAACCATAGAATTCTATTTCTATGAGCTAAACTGAGCGATCTGGTCATGTTATAGAAGTTCGGTCTCCGGTGAACAGTGATTGGTTGAGATCAGTCAAAACCCATTTTGGCCGGTATTTGAAAATTAATTGTTGTCAGCCAACCAGTCAGCAACCAGGCTAATGATGAATTTTATGGGAATTTAATTATTTACTTTGATGTGTGTGACTTACTCACCTCACCGGAGTCGCTCTACCTGAGGTAGGTACCTGAGTTAGGTTAGTTGGTAAAATCTGATATGTGTGACAATGCCTGATTATAAAAGCGAACATGCAAATAGGTCTTGTATAGTGATTGGCGAGTCAATGTGTCAAATGAAACAAAGTTATTTATTAGCAACAAAATCAAATAATGGAATGTCTAATGTTTAGGCCTTAGAGATTGTATCAGCTAGAAGCAGTTGCCATCGATGTAGTGTTTATGGGATTATCAATAGCATCAATCAATCTGTCACATCAGTTGTCATTATTGCCAGCTGTTCACACTGCTATATGCTAATAACAATTCACAACTAGTTGGCTGTCACTATTGACATTGCAGTAATGTTGTATTACTTAACATCGCTACTCAATACTTTGCGCTAGCATCTATTCAGGAAGGTTTGCACTATTCAAAGTTGGCTAATTGAGTAAATGATCCCAAGTAATATAGCTGCTTGAATTGTTACAAGTCAACTAACAGCTCTGTTAAACAAAATAAATAGACAACATGACATGAAATGTTGAAATAGTTAGCCCAGATCTTAACTTGGAGACACAGCCAGCTCACCTAAAACAACTCTTATAAAACCGAGGAGTGGTGTGTGCCTGCTGAGCGAGTGAAGGACTCCTCAGCTTTTCTGGATTTATTTCCACTCTATTAGACCTCTCAAAGGTCCTTGAACCGCTGTAAGGTATTCCGGTATCAGACCTCTCAAAGGTCCTTGAACCGCTGTAAGGTATTCCACTCTATCAGACCTCTCAAAGGTCCTTGAACCGCTGTAAGGTATTCCGGTAATGAATTTTAATTGGAGTATATCTGTAAATTTCAACAGTTTCTCAGAGAGAAAGTGCAAACTCTGAGTAGGCGTACTGGGGCTCGGTTTACACCAGTGCGCTACGAAACACCATCAAAATTCGTAGCGGCTCGGTACTGGTCCGCAGTAAAGTGCCTGTTTAGACCATCGGTTAAATAACGCATCAGTTCCGTATCCGTATTAAAACACCTCAGGCCCCGTTTCGTTTTTGAGAAAAATATGGAACTGGTGTCGATGCGAACTGAAATGAACAGCTGACATTTTCGCTGCGAACTTCTGTGTTTACATTTGTACCGGTTGCGCCCTTATGCTATGGTGCGCACCATATAAACGGAGCAAAAATTATGTATCAGAATTTAGATTAAATAACTCCTCCAATGCAAAGGCGACCAGGTAGGGCAACATGCCATATGTAAAATGAGAGACAAACAGTTTATTGGCCATTCTATACACCAAGGTTTACAGTAAATCACAAAAATAATATACAATTTTTTACATGGTATAATCTCTCTCTACTATCACAAGTTTTCAGTATGTTTGACTCCCGATATATGGTAACATATAGGCAAATGAGCTTATCAAAATACAGCCTATCGTGATACACTAAACTAAGTTACCAAAAATAAGATATGTTGCCTCATTATTGCTAAAAAATGCTGGTCATTTTTCATAATCAATTAGCTTGCCCTTTTCCAATCAGCAGTCCCCTCATATGTTCTTGCCTACATCTTGAGAATTAATTACAATTTTCCACTTCTGCTCATACAGAATTTTATTTAATATAAGTAGTTTAAAAGTTAAACTGAAGTTTTAAATTTGAATTTCGTGAGTTAGGCACATCGAGTCGGTTTTCATCTCCCAGATCAAGCTTGCTTTCGCTCGCAGACAAGAGAAGATAACTCTTAATCTGGTTTGCTTCATGTCTTCTGGAGGCTCTGGCAGTGATGCTGGAGTTGTGAGAATTGGTATATAGTGGTAACAAGGGGGGGGGGGGGGAAATGCTGATGAGATTGGTGCGGAGATTGTCTGTCTCTCGGTTACAATCATAGTTCCAAGATGTCTTACTTGTATTACACAGGAGAATGAGATATGTGCAGATGTGGTAAAGAAAGGAAAGCGAAGGCATTACACAGAGCAAGACATCAGACAGACCAACAGCGGGGAGGAATTGTTATCAATGGTATTGACTGCCATAGATCCAGATGTGGTCCAGGTGCTCTACTACATTTCAATACTAAATAAATATTATTAATGATGTAATACGTCATTTTTATATTTTATATCGTGTGCCTCATGACCTACTTCAGTCCCTATTCCTCAATTATTTAATCAAAAGTGTTACCCTTTGGGTCACTGATCTGTCAATCATCAAGTATTAATCAACCATCAACTTTTTTCCAAGTATGCAGGCTTATGCGTTCTAGATATCTTCTATATTGCTTTTTGTCTCAGCACAGTTATTTATAAATAGAACCTTACCAGTGTTTGCTTGTAGCAAATGATGACAGAGAGACAGCGTGAAGAGATGTTTGTTCACCAACAAAAGATGGTGTCTGAAAGGACTGCCAGTATTCAAAGTAGCGTGAAGGCACTCTTACCACCAGAGAGAGCTGTCACTCCCTTGTTGAAGGTCAGGGTGAGCTCGATGCACCTGTCAGATCAGGAAGAAAAGAGTTGTGAGTACTTCTGCTATCTAGTACTACGATATGACGTCTTACTAATTGTCCATTAGCTCTTCATTGGTCTGCATTTTAGAGGATGCTTACATTTTACAAATCCACAGAGTTTGAAATGGAACTAGAGTTTTCAAGTTTTTGATTTTGAAATGTTTTCAAGTTGGCAAACTACAAAATTTCGCTAGTACGAAACAGCGTCATCATTATTATTTATTATTATAATAAGGGTATTCCGCGATTTCTGTTTGCCAAACAGAATGCAATAGAAATAATTAGAGCAACAATAAATTTAATTAATTTAATAATTTTATTTGGAACTCGAGGATCAACAAAAAGTAGCTCACTGAATAAAAAAAATAATCAACTAGCATTTATTTATATTGTCTGTAGGTCGCAAATTAAATCAAACTGAACACTAAATAAATTACAACGAGCCAGTCTAGTTTATTCGTTTTTATAGACGGTTTTATATCTCAAATGATGTTACAGTCTGATTACGATCGTTCAAAATTTACCAAATGAAAAACTCACCTTCACAAACTACTCTGGCTTACATGCCATTTTCACTTTTTTTTTCTTTATTACTTTGCAAATTTGGAGTTATCTTCTTCAGGATTTGTTCTATTTTCTATAACAATTCATTGAATAATTATGATGTTCCGAACTGAGGTTTTGTTCCATACCCTGCAGATTGAATTACAAACACTTCTTAATTTTTATCCTCTGTTCGACAAATGCGTCGCGAATACTCTTAAAGGGCTTAGGACGGGCTTTGCAAGGCGCACTTCTTGTGTAGAGTTGTTCTCTCATCAAGCATTGTAAAACTATAAGAATAACTCACTTGCGGCAACAAAAGTGCAATAAATTTGTGGAGGTCTATGACAACGTTGTCGACATAGGGTTCTATCTGCGAGCCGCTATTCCTTTATGATATTATAGAGTATATTTCAACAAGCAGTTTGTACCATTTTAATTATGTTTTCAGTTTCAAACTACTACCTTTTGAAAATCTTTATTATTATTATTTAGTGCTTTTTAATGTTTTTGTTGGAAAGATAGTCGGTATTTCAGATTTACTTATTATCGTTGTATTGGGAAAAAACAACGTCGGAAATATAATTTTGGCAATGTTTTTTTTCAACTATTGTTATTACAAACTTATACTAATGTTATTGTTTGATTAATTTTTCACTCAAAAATTATTATTTTGATAAAAAAAAAATTTTTATCAATTCTTTTGATTTTGATCACAAACACTATCACGTGAACGTCGGTGTATACATAATAGCGAGCTTACCAAAGATGAAACAAATTGCTGACTTTAGAACAACAGCTCCAGAAGTTTAAAATTTGTTGCAATATATTTTTTTGCAATCAAAAAAGTCTCTGCACGATGCCAATATTTAGGAGGCGCTACTTCTATGCAAAGAAGCCAAAATTTTGAAAACCCGCTTCATAGCTCTATATAACTTGTTGCGTCTTCAGGGAAAAAATTGCGTCTTGGTGAGTGCTGCTGTGTCTATAGGAATAGCCTTACTGGTGAGAGGGCAACTCCAGATAGTTTTTCTGAACACATTTCGTCCTCAAAAAGTTTAAATTAAATCAAATCCTCTTTAAATTAGGCGTCCTAGACCCTTTAATATTAACAAGGAATACATTACAATGATTGATGAGTCATTAAAAAACATTTCGCTGCGTTAGTGATTTATTCCAGGAAATAAATGTGGTATGGTGAAGACACGGCCAGTATAAGACACAACACCAAAAATAAAAATCCGATGTTTGTTTCATCAGAACTAAACTCTAAATTATGATAACTTGAATCTTTATGTATTTGTCAAGTCAAAAATAATTTGTTCAACTGTGATAATCCTTAAGTTTTTGAGATATTGGCCATGCAAAATATAACGTGGGTGCCAGTGTGTACAACTTCAACTGTTGAAAGTCAAATAACTTGACAATCTTTGATCATTGTGGTTGTGGTTGAATAGAACAACGGTGACACCGGAATCACGAATATAATGATTACTTTTTCTTCACAAATGAACTCAAATATCTCAATCTTTTGATATTTTTTTTTAATTTAATAACAAACTTTCCTACGTTTTTGAAGTACTGGTCACCTAGCATATGTGGAAGCTGGTATCTACTTAACAGTAAAATCACCGTTGGTCAATCAACATACCGAGTAGCTGAAGTAGAACAAACTTCATCTTAATTTTTAATGCTTCTGTATGTATCTATAAAATGACTGTTCATGGGAAACCCTTCTCCATGCAAACAGGCCACTTTTGCAACTCTTCTTAGTTGCATATAAGTTGTTGCGTATCAAAAAATTTCATAGTGAAAATCCCGAATGCATCGCTGGTCTATTTAGTCTTGTCAACATGATAATCCTTGAATACTAGTGATGTAGAACTCAGTTATTTTAGCGTTTTTAATGGATTCTTCAAATTTTATGACGTTTACCCGACCCTAATAAAGAGTTGATGTCGATATTGATGAAAAATATGAAATATTTTCAGTTTTGTTTAGAATAATTGTTTTTGGTCAATTTTTTGTTGCTAATCAGTAAATAAAAAATTATTCTACATGTGAGCATTGTGTAGACAACTCGCTCATACATTGACAGTCAGTTTTTATTGGCTCATAACATCAGAACTTTGTTTTTATTGGCTGCTAACATTGGGGAAGATTTAGTTTAGTGTTTGCAGTTTTATTTATTTCGTTTTTTTTGTGAAATCAATGTTTAGTTTGATTAAAGCTGAATTCACCCAACCCATTTGATAATTTAAATTTTGTTTGTTTGTATATTTAGGGACAATACTAACCATATGGAGACCAACTCATGATATGATATCCCTGCTGAAGGAAGGCTGTGTCTTCAATGCATACAATCTGTCCGCCAATCAACTGAGAGGTCGAAAGGTCAATGCCCCGGTGCTGCTGTCAGCCAACAAACGAAGCATGTTTGAGAGAGTAACAGTGAGCAAGGCTCTGCTAGACACTGTCTACACTCCACGTCAGGTCAGTTTCCTTGGATAGTTCTCTAAAACATCAACTTCACTGGCATCTCTGATCTATCCGTGGCCTTTCTCAGGTCAAGTAAGCTGCAACACCAGACAGCGTGGCATCCACTGCCGTCAAGCATTGTTGACCGAAGGTCACTGGCTGATATTACCTAGCCATTTCCTATGAGGAATGTTGCTGTGGTAAAACACCTAAGTTACTGGGCTTAGTCTTATAAATCACAGCACAGCAGAAAGCTGACAAAACTGGTTCAGGTCAAGGTCATGAAACTTGTTACTCTATTGGCCATTTTGATGTGAAAGAATGCTAAATATAGATGGTATCTGTAAATAACACAGTATGGGTTATCCGGGTACTCGGTCACCTGTTTAACGTGAATAGGGATTGGTGTTTGTTGGTATATTCTTTGACTGATTTGTAGCACTATGATATGAGTATAAAGGTGCTGTGGTATTGTGATGTATGTACTGGTGCAATTGTTTAGGTGCTCACGCCAGCTGACATTAGACGGGCCTTGGATGAGCCGGGCGCTGTAGAGTTTACCACTGCAGGAGTTATCGTAGGCTGGGAGACCCCACATGACAAGTGAGTGCATACGTGTTGTCTTGCTAGCTGCCTTCTCTTTCCCTCCACTTCCTTTGTACCCCTACTGTCTAGGTTTTATTGCACGTCTGGTCAAAGTCACACAAACAAGCTACTTGAAACTGGTGTTCATTGCTTGATCGGATATTTGAGAAATTCTTGAGTTTTTATTAGAGAGTAATCTACTCAAGTTAATTGGCCCTGAAATAGTAGACAACTCCTGCTGTAGTTGTTCCATAATGTATTCATGTTTATAAACACACGTAATAATATTTAACGTTTTGTTACAGTCTCACAGTGGTGTTCATAGCCTCAGGAGAAGGAGAAATGTTAGCTCTCAACTTCTGGGGTGGACTCAAGGTGCGTCTCCACCTACCTCAATATGCTCTCGTGTAACTCTGAATACTTAAAACCTTTGTCAAGTATTCAGTCTCAAGTATTTATAAGTTTGTCTCAAGGTACTGAGCGTTGTAACACTAGATTGCCTGAAACCTTGCCTCTGTGCAGCCTTGGAGATTTGTTGTGCACTGGCTACTGTTTGTGTTTTGGGGTGCCAAGCATTGATTGACTTGGAGTTGTTTTCCCTTATAACTTTATTCATTACATGTGGAGACAACTCTCTTTGTGTCTTGACCATGTCTAACTAGTTGTTAGTTGTCCTGTTGGTTGAGTTGCTTACAATTACCTGTTGAATTACACACCCGTCCCTCTTATTTGTTTAGAGAGATTAGGATTGCAGCAAATTTGTTCCTTGTAGTTTTTCCACCTTATAATTGGTTTCCAAATCAATATTTTTTGATAAATAGTTGTGGAGTTGTCCTGTTAGATATTCAGTTGTGGAGTTGTCTTGTTAGATGTTCAGTTGTGGAGTTGTCTTGTTAGATGTTCAGTTGTGGAGTTGTCCTGTTAGATATTCAGTTGTGGAGTTGTCTTGTTAGATATTCAGTTGTGGAGTTGTCCTGTTAGATATTCAGTTGTGGAGTTGTCCTGTTAGATATTCAGTTATGGAGTTGTCCTGTTAGATATTCAGTTGTGGAGTTGTCCTGTTAGATATTCATTTGCTCCAACACTACACTTTGTTTTTCATTTACTTGCCCAGTGAATAAATCTCATCGTTGTAAAATATTGCCTCAGCAATGTAAATCGTCACAAGGATACTGAGATGTTTGGATCTCGCATCGTAGGAAAAATCTAACCTGTAAAAGTGTTTTAATCAAAAATCTTGTAAATGAAATAAAATGAAGAGTTGACTTCACAACTTACTAATGCAAACTGTACATTCAATGGAATCCATGACATATAATTTTTGAAGGCTCATGGATATACAGAAATGGTAAAAGAGGGGACGCTTATTCACTGCTCCAACCTACAGAGAGGTTCTACTCCACTACGTTATACATTACCTAGCCTCACTGTAACAGAGCTTACGGCCATCTCAGTCTCACCTACACATTCCACTTCCTCTTCCTATGTCAGGGAGTTGTCTGCCCTAAACCAGGTGTGCCATCAAAGTACATTATCTTGTGGTTGATTGTGTGTGTTTGGTCTAGCCCACAATAAGCCATATGTCTGTTTGTTTTGTTCTTCCAGCTTCAGCCGTCGGGCCAACATTTGGGGCAATATCTGTATTTTGTTTTGATTACATTATATTTTGCTAGTGCTTTATTGATTGGGAGTTGTATGCTCATGTGTTACCTCAGCTGTGCATTTGAACAGATTTCATTGATTGATTAATTAGTGGGTACGGTTTACATGTTAGGTTTTTTGACTTAATCCCAACAGCAAACTGGCTGCTCGTGAAACAATGATTTTATTAATTATTGTAAAAAAAGTTATCTCAACTAATGCTAATGGTCCACTAATGCTAGTGGACCATCACTAGTGGTATCAGGTGATGGGACAAAGAGGGTAGTTGATACTACGATCTTTGCATGGCGACCATACCGTCTCTTTAGCTTAATCTAACAAACTCGACACAAAAACTCTGCTCACTAAATTAAACATCCAATGAAATCCATTCAAATGCGCCATTGAAATAACGCATGAGTATACAACTCCCAATCAATAAAGCACTAGCAAAGTATAACATATTCAAAGCAAAATACAGATATTGCTCCAAATGTTGACCTGAGACACAAACTGTTTCATCGTTTGCTTAATATCTTAGAGTACCTCGTTATTTCTTGGGCTTTTTTTTAAATAGGGGCAGTTTTATGGAAGCATGGTGACACTCCACGTCTATGATAGTGACACCCGAGTTAAGTTTTCCTGGTTTAGTTTCTTTTGATCTACATGGATTGTGCAATTGAATGTCCACTCATTGGTTCTGTCCTGTCGAATTTGTCAAGTCATTCTCGTTTACTTAGTTTTATTTTACGCTCATCTCGTCAGCCGGAATATGCATTTGTAAAGGAAGTAGCATACTTCGACTGCACCGATTGTCAAAAAATTTTTTTACGGTGTTGGTTTGTAAATTCTCCAAGCTTACAATTTTGGTAATTGTTTTTTCTAGTGTCAAAGTTGTCTTCTTATGGAAATTTTATTCATCAGAGGAGTTGTTTCCCTCTGCAAAATGAGCGGCTGTTTACAAAAATGTGGTATGCGAAGCAAAAAAGTCATGAAAGCATTTTATCTTATGCAACCTTTATAGACAGATTTCGTAAATTATCATTTTTTTCCCTGCATGAGCTCACTACAGTTGGCGTCATGCATTGCAACGCTTGATAGGATTTCCCTATTCATATATTATGTGATGAAGTTGTTCCACTGTCACGTTTTATTGTATTCTCTGCATTATGTAATAGCAGTTTCATATTGTTTCCAGATTCAATTAATGGTTGCAAACAAAAAATTTAAAAAACATGTCTAGTTTCTTTCTACGTGTTTGGTGCGCAGCTCGGCATCCGTTATGTAGTTTGCTGTTAGTCGAGTTATTACAATCTTTACCCAGTCATTCTTCTACTAAATGTTATATTATGTTTGCTCCAACCGCATCTGTGTGCAGGCACATCCCGGTGTTTACATGTTTTACTCTTGCAGGGCCAGAGGATCGGGCTTGTTAGAGAGTGCCAAAGGCGTCTGTTGGAGTTGGCTCAGACATCTGGTTCCCATCGAAGACAGCAGCCTATGAAGAGTGAGTCTTTCTTCTTATGCATGACACAAGTTACTTAATTATTTATTCCTCGAGTGCAGTGGACTCTGCTTGAAGGAATCATATCCAATTACTGTAATAAAATAATAAAGTTGTTATTGTGAAATTTATTTATACTTTTGGTCCGTCTATTGTTGGACCGATCCCATATTGTTTAAATAGTAGAATTTAATCGGTTCAACCTCATTTCTGCCTTTATTATGCTTTCTTTTAGTATTCCAAATACCTCTATTTGGTCTTACAGTGAGCTGTGTAGCAATCTGCAATGCAATATTCACTTTTAAAGTGGCATATCAGTGATTGACATGTGATTGACATGCAATCATCTAGTCAGGGTTGTCTTTTCTCTAGTGTCAAAGAGTGCTAAATAGTCTCAACCAAAAAAATAAAAGTAATGATGAGTTAGTAGCTAATTATTTTTTTATTGTTTTTGAAAATCATTATTTATTTACAACCTATATATAATAATTCTTTTCCGGTCAAACAACATGTAATTCAGGTTTGAAAATTATTGTTGTTATTGATGACAACAACGACGCCAGAAATGAAAATCGGACGGTTTTTTCCTCCACAAATAAATTCTAAATATTGATACTTAAAATCTTTTGATATCATTTGATTTGAAGATAATTTTTTCAACTATAATATTGTTTTAGTTTTTGAGATATTGGCCGTGTAATTTATCACTTGAATGCCAGTGTGTACGCAATAGCAAACCTATCAGTAATAAATTAAAATGCCGACTCAACTAAAACCTCTCCAGAGAATCTAAAATGATTGCAAACCTGGTTTTTTATGCTCTTGAAAGTCTGTCCACAATGACTATTACTGCCCTCCTTCTATCCAAACAAGCCAAATTTTTGGAACTCTGCTTTATGGCTTTATATAAAGTTTTGCGTATCGGAAAAAAACATTGCGTACAAGTCAGTATCTTTTGCGCTTAAACTATAGATGAAACTAAAGAGAGCACAACTCCAAGAAAAGTTGTTTTAATCGAAAAACACTAGAACTAGATAAATTAGATTTAAATCAGCCCAAAATCGCTGACATAGCACCTTTAATAACTACTCAACTCTCAATGTAATAGCAATTATTTTATGGAATATTCTGAAGGTTTGTTTAAGATGTCCCCAATTTAAAAAAAAATGACAGCGTTAGTCAGCACTTGTATGTGTGCTTTAATTGGTTCATAAGAATATGTGAAGTCTCTGAAGTAAGTCATAGCTGATTTGGCTGTCGTGTATGCATCAGAAATGATCCTGTAAATAACTATATTGTCTCAGCAAATTTTACTTTCGCAGAGTGGGGCTTTTTCAGTGTAGGGCCCCTTGTACAAAAACCATTTTTTTGTGATCTTTCAGTTTCTTCTATAAAACCGGTTTTGCTCCGCGCAGAATCTGAATTTAACAGCCGCGTTCCTAAACAATATTTGTGACTTTAGCACACAGGCATATGAGTCTGGTGTGAGCTTAGATGTGATGCCAATGTTTTTGTCAGCTAGAAAGATGATCAATTTTGTTAGCTATTTTGTCTTGATATCAATTTTTTAAAATTTAATTTAACTGCATTTTCTTGGGGATGCTTTGGTAGTGATGAAACCGCTTTATTTATATAAATTTTACTTATTACCCATTTCCAACCTGCTAGATTTCTAAATTTAATCTTGGCAAAACAATACCGATCTTATCAAAACACTAACTAAATAATTTTTGGTTAGAGGGCTCTGAAATTAGGTTTTTCAAGCCACATGATCGTTTTATAACAATGATGTAGCTTGTAGCATTTCTCTGTTGCCGCCAACTATGTAGTGAGGTGATTGTCCACTCAAATTTCATTGTGTTAACTCGTGAATATCAGATGTAAATTACTTGCGTAAGTGGCCCATTCAGAAATGTTAGTCAGGATATTGCATGCCTGCCGATTAAAATCAGTGTAGGTGTTACTCTCCTTATAGAAAAAAATTGACCAACTAATTAGTTTCAACCTCGTCCATTGCCACATCAGCTCAATAAACTCTGTTTGAATCCTCACGTTACTTCTTTTACAGATAGTAGAAGACCATATTCTACCTTGCCTGTGATTGGTCGTTCTTCTGACCAATCACAGCATCCACTGCCCAGCATTCCAAAGGCGGTAATCAGCGCTGGATCAAGGCAGGCCTTGGTCAAACAATTTCATAGTCCAGTTATCAAAGAAAGGTAATTTACAATGTCAAGGACAGTTCAATTGCTATTTGCATTTCTCTCTCAGTGTACTCAGTACTTTGCCAGTTTAATTTCTGCATTCCTTCATATTTCATATTCATGTTTTCTCACTGGACACATTCATTTCACCTGAGTCACTCAGGTAATGTTTGTGTAAAATATGACTCTAGCTAGTTTTTCCCCACCTGATTCAAGTCAATTCAATTTGCATGAGCCTGGCTTTAGGGAATTTTAATAGTCTTGTCGATGAGCGTTTTGCAATATTCATTGTTTAAAAAATGTTTGTACTCACATTTTACTATGTTGCTAGCCTTGCAACTACTTGCATGTGTGTATAAGTGTTGTGAACTGTGTGTATAAGTGTTGTGAACTGTGTGTATAAGTGTTGTGAACTGTGTGTATAAGTGTTGTGAACTGTGTGTATAAGTGTTGTGAACTGTGTGTATAAGTGTTGTGAACTGTGTGTATAAGTGTTGTGAACTGTGTGTATAAGTGTTGTGAACTGTGTGTATAAGTGTTGTGAACTGTGTGTATAAGTGTTGTGGACTGTGTGTATAAGTGTTGTGAACTGTGTGTATAAGTGTTGTGAACTGTGTGTATAGGTGTTGTGGACTGTGTGTATAAGTGTTGTGAACTGTGTGTATAAGTGTTGTGAACTGTGTGTATAAGTGTTGTGAACTGTGTGTATAAGTGTTGTGAACTGTGTGTATAAGTGTTGTGAACTGTGTATAAGTGTTGTGAACTGTGTGTATAAGTGTTGTGGACTGTGTGTATAAGTGTTGTGAACTGTGTGTATAAGTGTTGTGAACTGTGTGTATAGGTGTTGTGGACTGTGTGTATAAGTGTTGTGAACTGTGTGTATAAGTGTTGTGAACTGTGTGTATAAGTGTTGTGAACTGTGTGTATAAGTGTTGTGAACTGTGTGTATAAGTGTTGTGAACTGTGTGTATAAGTGTTGTGAACTGTGTGTATAAGTGTTGTGAACTGTGTGTATAAGTGTTGTGGACTGTGTGTATAGGTGTTGTGAACTGTGAGCGTATTGTTACATTATATGCCGCATGCTACAGTATGATCTATCAGCCAGACATAACTTGTGGGTACAGTTCAGTTCAGAGGTTGCGTATCCGCTGCTAATATAATTGTTCAATTTTTTATTTAAAAATGCAAAATAAAATAAGTATCGTGTTAAAATTTCTTTTTTTTAGTGATTGTACTTGCTAGTGAACTTTAGAACTACGGTTTTGGAATATTGATAGCATTGCAAACCTTCTTGAAATGAAATTGATCGTTTATTTACAAAAAAATTTTGAGTTAGTGACTTAATCAGAGATGCTCCGATTCAGATTCACTGCATCGGAATTGGCAGATTTTATTAACTATTCAAAGAATCGGCAAAACAATTTAATTCGGAATCGTTTGCTCACACTGTGGTTTACATATCTTTTCACCTACACTGAATCGCAGACAGATTAGCTTCAATTACCCTGTTGTTACTTCATTGACCTCATACAGTAGCAATGCCAACTAGTACCAATGTGGTTAGATTGCTCTCTCAACCCCTATTATGGTGAGAAAAAGCATAATCTGCCATGTAATTAGCTTGTAATCTTGGAAAATTATAAAATTATGGATCTGTGATTAAGTGAATCTTCAACATCAGCTTTCAACTGTAGCTGGTCTCCTGTTTTGATTTATTAGTTGGCCAGTCAGCTAGTAAATGTTTGTATAAGGTTGGTATAATCTGTGTAGGAGTTCGTCCATGCCTCAAAGCACCCACAACACGTCTGTGGAGGGAGAGAGCGATGAGGAAGTTTCTGACAGCGAGCTCCTAGCTTGTATATCACAGAGCTAGCAACAATAGACATAGAGAGATATATAGTTGTATTTACTTCACGTGTTTATGGACTTCACTGCTGATGTATATGGTTAATCAGATTATTATAGTTGTATTCTATGCTATCTCTATTTTTTCCATGGTTTTATTTCCACCCACTCTCAATCACTTATAGATTTAATTTTTGGTTAGTTACTGTTGAATCTCATGTTTGGTGCCCAGATTATGTTATATTAAATTTTACTTTGAAAGTGCATTTTGTCAATTTATCTGTATAAAATGCACACTATGTTACATATGATTCATAATAGGCCAGTTAGAATACAATATCAAAAGTCACTAATAAAATGGCATTGCTTAGCCAATACAAACATATTTTTCAAATCAGCCTTGGGACGTTAAAAAACATATCATGGCGTATAATCATATCTTGCAGTCGCAATAGTAGTAAACTTTTTTGTCTCTCATTGATAGTTACTGAGAAAATGAGTTTTAAAATGACCCTCTCAGCACAAAAATCACTTTGTTTCATGTTCGCACTGCGGTTAGTTTTACGCCTCATTATTGATACATTAGAGTGAAATCCGTGGCGCAAGACCAAGCGAGCGTAATTAATTTGCGGTTAGTTACTAATTGCTTCATGATAATATATATTAAAAAAATTACGTTTTTATTTGGCAATGGAATTATTAAATCTATTTTCCTACCTCTAGCTGTAAAGGATCTATGACAAATAGTATATCAACAGGTCGGTAATATGACAGGCTAGTGATATAACATAAACTAAAATCATATGGTCCATCGGCGCACTGGGAATTTTCTCGTTTACAACGTGGTTTTCAAGCATTTTGTCTCAAACATACACATATGTAAGAAGTGCAGTGATTGGTTAATCTCGTTTGGCAAAGTGTATCCTATTAAACCCTTTAAAAATTTTGTTTCTAGCAGCCTGTGGTCCCAAGTTATTAAAAGTTTAGTAATTCCCGAATATTTGGAAACTGAAAAAAAATAGGTGCTACAAATATTTATATCAACGCTTTTGACGTGTGACGTCATATTTCGTGATCAGTTTGTGGACGCTACATTGCTTAGAGGAGAATGTGTGGAGTACCATTTTTAATCTTAGTCATAATTGTTTAACAAAATCAGCAGTAGGTCTTATTAAAATGTCAATTTTTACCAGCAGTTCTAAAGAATTGTGAGAAAACGCCATCAGCAGTTGATAACCATTACAATGATCAATGCCTCCTTGGTAAAAGGCTCTAAGCATAGTCTAATGTAAGTTGATGATCAACTTGTAACATCTTTGTATATTGATTTTTACTAACAACTTGAACTTAATTGAGTAGGGTGCATACACAAATATTGGTTGGCTTATAGCTTGTGTGTTGAGTCATTAATGGCCGTACAATTTTATAAACATGAAATATTTAGCCCTAGATGATGTGAATTAATCTCAATTAGTATTGAACATTTAATTAGCAAACATTGGTGATGGATATCACCTTATTATTATCTGATTGTAATGTGTTCTACTTGTTACAGGTTACAGCTCAACTTTCACATTTACCTGGTGCTAACTTTGAAGAATTTTGATTTGTGTTATGATATCATTCACAGTAAATGCATTGTGCATCATGTAAATCTATCCCAAGAGTTTTATTGCTGCGGAATAATTATTTGCAAGTAGTTCACATTCACTTGAAGGTTAGATGCACAAATATTTTCTCAATGGGTTAGGGATGGATTAACATCTTCAGTCAGTACAGGTACGGTCAGCTTGCAGCAGGTAGTTTAATTTGACTGACAACCAGAGGTTATATTTCATGTAAACTATGTAAAACTATAGAGTTATCTTCTACAGATCTATTGAAGTATCATCTTTCACCCATTTTCTTTATGTTCATCACTCTTGATTACATTAAATTTTGACCATTACTTGGATGTCTGACCAGAGAATTTTCTTGCAAATTGTTGTTGAAGTTCTGTTAAAGAGATTCTAAGAGCCTCTTCACAGTTTTGATTAAACCTTATTTCTGGCAATTATCTAAAACTAGTTTGAAGGTTTATAGAAAAGTTGTCAAGTTTTTGATAAATTGGTTGAAAGAAATTAGATGAATGTGTAGGGAAACGAGCATAAATTTGTTGTACTTTTTATCAAAAAGGCTTACTAATAGGATAGGGAGAGCAGGGGTTTTGATGCATTCAGGCTTCTACTGACAATATAAATACTGTTTAGTGCCTGCGCAGTCCTATACTTTGCTTGTACAAAATAAGGTGTTACACTACAAATAAAAATATTACTTTGTTTGTTTAATGATATTAGTAGCAAGTATTTCAACCATCGAATTAGTTATTAATAATATATAAATAATACTTAGTGAATCAAATGTCTATCCATCTCACCAGCCATAATTATTAGGTTTCATTTTCATATAATTTGGCAGCATTTTATTAAGTTCCAAGACATGCCTTTAGGTTTTCAGTTTTGATTTTGCTGAACGTCATTCAAAACACGGGTCCGAAGTTGTCACTTGGTGTAAATGTTATTGTTTTTTTACGTTAATTTTTATGTCATGTAAAAGGCATCCTCAAGATGGCAAAATGTTTCTGAAAAAATAACTTTTTTACTACTAGCTACGGTTCTCACAATGTTTGAGACCAGAGATATCTATGCTCCATTCTAATCTCAAGTAATGTAACCGCATCCCTTTATCTTTATGAATTGAGATATCAAGTTAACATCGCATTACAGTGATGTGCAAACTTATGGCAACGGTTGCCGATTGTAAGATGACAGACTTACTCATCTAATATCTCAGCACAAACTAGGCCAAAGTCCACTTTTCTACATATTATTTATTGTGAAGCTAAATCTATGCCCTTTTTATTTCATAAAATTAAAATATTGATCTCATTTTCTACAAAGAGAATAACTTTCTGTAATGTCAAAACTCTCTGTAAACCCTGCAAACTGACGAAGCATCCAATCTTGTCTGTGACACATTCTAATATATTCAGAGTGCTTGTTCTGTTATGAAAGATCCAACAAATGTCTGAAGAATTTATCAACAATGCAAAAACATTTCAACAATAGCCAATTGGCTATAAAGCCGGGTTCAGACCACATTAAAATCATTTTAGTCAGATTGCAAAATGAAGCTGCCAACCATAAAAGAGCCGTCATCATTATCTTCACTAGCAAGGAAAATCGAATGAACAGATTGCTAAAGATGTCACATGTTTGATGGAAGGTGTTGTTGGCACAACCAAAAGATATGTATTGGTAACTTTGAGCAAAAATTTTCAAGCTAGCTGGTAGTATACTCCACTCAGCAGTGTTTCCAGCTTTTCACAGCAAACTTTTCTTATAAAAATATAGAAAAACAGTGTATAAGCTACTGATCATTGGTATGAGCGATTTTTTAAAAAGGATCTATGAAGTGTGTACACACAGAAATGCTGGATGTGTGATACCTTGCATGTATAATAATGATTTCTAAAAACTTGGAATGTTCAATCTAAAATTAGAACTGTGAAACAACCAATTTAAGGAGGTAAAACGACTCCTTGCCATTTTATAAAGGAGTCAAAGTTACATGTTTTTGTCTATTGCTAAATCGTACATTGAGTCAGTGAAAGCTGAGAAGTAAATCACTCCTTTGCAATACGTAATCAGACAGATTTTTAGTAGAGTTTTACGTTGTATTTAAGTAACATAAATGAAAGTTTGTAATCACTTCAGTACCAAATATCTAGTGGTCATTGTTGGTTTGAGCTTTACTCGTTTCTGCTAAAATGTTAGCTCTTTTTCTATTTTCATTTCTTTCAGCTCCACAATTCACAACCACCCAAGCTACTGGTATGTATGAAAAGCTAAGCTAAAATTTTAATCACCAAGTTTTGTTTTTGGCTCTCAAAGTCAGCTCACTTAGAGTGATTTGCATAGACAGTGCATCAGATAGTCCTTGACAGTTGTTGAGGCCTCATTGTTGAGTGCCTTTAAACAGAAGTTAATTTACTATATACACATATTGCTTTTTACAGTTTAACAATTTTTGCGATTATTGTTCTAATAATGACAATGATATTTTAGTTAGTTACAATAATTATATATCACATAATTTATTGTCATGATTTAAAACCAGACGCATAAAGTACTACTATATTGTACTACTGAAACTAAGTGAGTCGAGTTGCGGTTTCATATCCTTTTTGGAATAACCTTGCTCACTTTGCTCATTGCTTTGCATCATTGAGTCAAATTTCTCTTTGCTGCCATGTTTTTGAGAAGCTGATTTTGAATAACGTAACCTGAGCATCCACTAGAGCTGGTAGCACTTTCCGCCCAAAGCAATGCCAAACCGTTAAATGGTCTAACTGTTTTTTTTAAAATTATTTTATTGCATTGAATGATAATAACTTTATTTACAAAGAATGATTTTTTTGTCTTTTTATTAGCTGCTTTTTAATACTCAATATAAATTGCTCAATATCGCCGCGTAAGATATATGAAAATGACATTTGTTTTAAATAAACGAAAAAAATGAATTAAAAAAATAAATAAAGTTTGAACGTTTTTTGCACTCAACAATAGGGCTTCCAAATGCCCTCATTCAATCCCACTATCATCCCCTAAGCATAAAGCATCTGGCAGCACTTTTGGTAACTCAACTTATTCATTTTCATGTTTTTTCTTGTAGGATGCGTTAAGCAGCCGTACTCCACATACCACTTCTGGCTGGAATGGAATGGTGTTCACCGCATGTTTAAGACCGACTATTATGGACCACAGCCAACTCTGGACATCAAGTTAGACTTTTATTCTCGCAGCCATTTTAATAAGTGTATGTTATCTAGAATGTTCTTTGGATACTCTAGGTTGATGTAAGACTAGAAAACCACATTAAGATAGCACTGTAATTCCAGCTGAAGGTGGTTGGTCATAAAATATATCCACTGACTATTTCCTGTCAAAGTTTTGTGAAGCGGACAACCAATTAAGCGTGTGATGTAATTAGCATGAATGCACAATTAAAAAAGTCTGTCTGTTCGTCTGTCGGTTAGCATATTATATATAAATTAATTTCCGTCAAGTTGAAACAGCAGAATTGTGCTATACAGCTATTGAGCCTTTTGGCCGTACCATTTGTTCCCAGACCTAAAAAGTTTGTTTGTCTAAAACTTGTTCACCTAGTCAAAACGCAACCACTTCCCGTCACGATTTGATGTTTGAGTGACATCTGAGGTTTAAAGTAAAACAACGACATGTTTTCCGTAACAAAATTCTCTTGTACGGATCTTTTGAATACAACGAGTACACTCCTAGTATTTATATGAATATAAAAAGTTCCCGTCTGTCTGTTTGTTTGCTTGTATATCCATCAACTTACATGCATATAGTTTGTCAAGCAATTATATTATGTTATCCATTGATCAGAGAATGACCCTTTTGCCTGCTTAGGAGTTGTCATGCCTTGAACTATCGAAAGCCGCAGGCAAGAGGCCTCTTGTCGGCAGCTTTTGATAGTTCAAGGCATGACAACTCCTGAGCAAGCAAAAGGGTCATTCGTTGATCATGTTATACTTGTATTACAGTTATTATGTTATATAATATATGTATAGTAATACTTTTCCGCATATGTTACACAGTTTGGTATGTAACAAGTTTCTATGACTGTGGAACACCTGGACAGCTGTACATGTCAACGAAAGCTCAGCACCAGTTTGGTGGCCATATGCAATATTTGTTTAATGATGATACCGGCACAGGAGTGGATCTAACGGTTTGTTGTTTGTACTTCAATTTCATAGGGTTGTATCTGGTCCACAAACGTAGTAGAGAAAAATGGTATACCAAATGTAACCCACGCACAGACTTTAATTCGAATAATTTGACACGGTTGAGCCAGTTGTATATAATGTGACATGGTTGAGCCAATTGTATATAATTTGAAACAGTGAAATT
Source organism: Cryptosula pallasiana (assembly GCA_945261195.1). Taxonomy (NCBI): domain Eukaryota; kingdom Metazoa; phylum Bryozoa; class Gymnolaemata; order Cheilostomatida; family Cryptosulidae; genus Cryptosula; species Cryptosula pallasiana. Next base: position 34,762,137 of record OX183136.1, read on the forward strand.
TTCCAATGCGTATTTGTGGCCTATTTTTGCTGTTTAATATACAAAAGATAGCTTTTAAGGTGTTAATATTATTCAAAGAATGATTGTATTGAAAATCATGGGGCTCAAAGTAATCAAAAACGAAAAATTAATGTTTTCCTTTAAAACATTAAATGAAAGAAAACACTGACAAATTGAATAAAAATGTCGTTTATTTATACCCATTCACAAGGTTTATTGCCTTTCGCTTTACAACTAGAAATATTATGAAAATGCAGCACCATCAGAGATAACTTGAAAAGCTATAATTGATTAAGAACAAACAAAAATTTTCTAAACGTCAACAGTGCAGCATTGTCTTCCCTATGGCTTGCATACCAACAGTGCAGGGTTGTCTTCTTTATGGCTTTTATGCCAACAGAGCAGGGTTGTCTTCTCTATGGCTTGTATGCCAACAGAGCAGGGTTGTCTTCCCTATGGCTTGTATGCCAACAGAGCAGAGTTCTCTTCCCTATGGCTTTCATGCCAACAGAGCAGAGTTGTCTTCCCTATGGCTTTCATGCCAACAGTGCAGGGTTGTCTTCCCTATGGCTTGCATGCCAACAGTGCAGGGTTGTCTTCCCTATGTCTTGCATGCCAACAGTGCAGGGTTGTCTTCCCTATGGCTTGCATGCAAACAGTGCAGGGTTGTTTTCCCTATGGCTTGTATGCCAACAGAGCAGGGTTGTCTTCCCTATGGCTTGCATCCCAACAGTACAGGGTTGTCTTCCCTATGGCTTGCATGTCAACAGTGCAGGGTTGTCTTCCCTATGGCTTGCATGCCAGCAGTGCAGGGTTGTCTTCCCTATGGCTTGCATCCCAACAGTGCAGGGTTGTCTTCCCTATGGCTTGTATGCCAACAGTGCAGGGTTGTCTTCCCTATGGCTTGTATGCCAACAGAGCAGGGTTGTCTTCGCTATAGCTTGTATGCCAACAGAGCAGGGTTGTCGTCCCTATGGCTTGTATGCCAACAGTGCAAGGTTCTATACCCTATGGCTTGTATGCCAACAGTGCAGGGTTGTCTTCCCTATAGCCTGTATGCCAACAGAGCAGGGTTGTCGTCCCTATGGCTTGTATGCCAACAGTGCAGGGTTCTATACCCTTTGGCTTGTATGCCAACAGTGCAGGGTTGTCTTCCCTGTGGCTTGTATGCCAACAGTGCAAGGTTCTATACCCTATGGCTTGTATGCCAACAGTGCAGGGTTGTCTTCCCTGTGGCTTGTATGCCAACAGTGCAGGGTTGTCTTACCTATGGCTTGTATGCCAACAGAGCAGGGTTGTCTTCCCTATAGCCTGTATGCCAACAGAGCAGGGTTGTCGTCCCTATGGCTTGTATGCCAACAGTGCAGGGTTCTATACCCTTTGGCTTGTATGCCAACAGTGCAGGGTTGTCTTCCCTGTGGCTTGTATGCCAACAGTGCAGGGTTGTCTTACCTATGGCTTGTATGCCAACAGTGCAGGGTTCTGTACCCTATGGCTCGTATGCCAAAATACTGTGTTTATAATAACTGAACCATATTGACATCTGAAGCTAATGTTATGTTTTGTAAGAAACCCATCAACTTATGTACCTTTTGGAGTCCATTTACATTATGTGGTTGTGAATATTCTCAAAGTGAATCTCGTTGCTACATTATCTGGCTTAAACCTTGACCATCAGTAGCAGCAAACAGTAAGATTAGGTGTACATATTTTCCTGTAGGATAGTACTTCAGCACCCTTTCACTCACACAAAGATGGCCGACTGTTCTTGTACAATGGAGCTGGTTACGTTGAGTACGCAAGCTTAGGTGAGTTTTCTTTGCGAACATTTTATCAGGTTTATGATTTTTTCTTATAAATTAAGATGCTTAATTAAAAAATTAAAGCCACAAAAGTTCATTTTTAATTTTCACACTACAAGAGTCTGGCGTTTCAGTTCATGAACCATTCAAATAGGAGGCGTGCGTGGTCTAGCGGTTAAAGTACTTGCACTTCAATCCAGGATTTGGGGTTCAATTCCCAGCATGGTTATCTGTGAGCAAGATATTTGGCTTCCTATACACTCTGCCTGGTCTGATATGGGCATAAAAATAATGTGGTCCCTAGTTTGATTGCCTCTCCATAATTAATAACTATTAAGTCTGCTTTTTCGGAAGAGTAGACGGTGTAACGGCGGGCATGGGTATAGGGTGCTGCTCACACAAGCTCCAAGTTTATGACACCCGTATTTAGGGTTGTCAAACAAACAACCAAATATTCAGCCGCAAGTATTAATTCTTTGAACAATAATTGTTTTGCAGTATACTTGTATTATTTTTGTGTCAGGGTCAGAGGTCAGCTCTATCAAGTATGTGACAAGAGACAGCAGCAGTAACTCCCTGATATTTGGTGAACAGGAAGTGTTCTGGTTGACTATGCCTTACATCACAAGCAGCATGTCTTCATCTACTGCTCGCACCGTCAATATATTGACAACACACCTCAATGGGATAGGTAATGGTAGAGCTAATGCTTCAATGCAACAAGTTTCACTGATAAATAAATGGTTGTAACCCTTTTTCCTTTTCTCATCAGCCATTAGTATAGTTTTTGTTAATGGTGGGACAACTCCCAATTATTTTTATTATTACCAACAAATGCGCAGAATGATCCAAAACTACAATATACATATTTAGTTTTCAAGTTACAACAAAGATTAAATTCAGAAAGGAGATCATCTATAGCTAGTTGTGCAAAAAGTCCGCAGCACGGCAAAAAGATTTTCATGATTAAATTCTGTTTCAATCATTAGTTTCTGATAAAGACCCAAGTCTAAATCACATTATACATCATTGCGAGCTAATAGCCTATGTACCTCCTATGTGCAGATGCAGAGCTGGAGATCATACTGTACAGGTTATACAAAGGATTTGATGATGATGGAAACTCACTCATCGGTAGAGCTGTGGCTTTGAGAGCGTTTGGTACACAAGTGAGTGGGCAGGGGTGGGCAGCTCTGTTTTACTACATTGCTTTACTTATTTACTCTTATGTAATTATTTATTGATAAATGCTTTTGTTGGTCGTTTGCCATAGTTTATTTACCAAATGAGAAAAACGTGGTAAAGATGGTGTGTACTTTAGAACTACATTGCGCTAAATATTACTGAGGATGGGGAGATAACTCTCACAGAAAGTGTGACTCTAAGACTTGATACTGATAGGCATAGAAGAAACCCTGGTGTTATACACTACAGCAACGTTAACTTGGTGGTAAGCGCCCTTTTTGGTGGTCTCAAGTTTAGAAAAATGAACAAATTTATTTTGCTTTCTGCGAGAAGCGGCGATGTTCTTTGTTCACACGGATGGTTCTGCTGTCCTTTTAGTATTACGATGATGTTGGCAGGAGCCAGGCATCTGTATTTCTCAGGCCAGACATTCGAGATCAAAATGTTGTGGATGAGAGAATATTTGAACTGCTAAGACAACCGGACGGCTCATTCAGATTACTGTCCACACTCCACCCTGGTGAGCTCATGCGCCTGGTGCAGCACGCCTCACTGCTTTTTGTATTCATGTGATAAATACTCGAATTAATGTAATGAGCGTGCTTTGTGCAATTGATTATATTAAGAGTTGTCTTCCAATTGTGCAGACAACACACAGTTACTGTAATTTATTATGACAAATGTGTCGTGTGAAATGACGAATGTGTGCAAAAAGAAATAGAAAGATTAAAAATAGCTTTATTTGTTTTACAAATTGCAAAAAGATCTATGAACAGAGGCTGGAATACCGGGCATCTACATCCATATCATGGAGAAAAGTTCTTTGAGAATTACCGTTATAGAACAACAAAGATTTTTGTATCATAGATCGAAGTGCTAAGAAAAAAAGTACTTCACGTTGTCAAAAGACCCAAATAAGTATAACTATTCAACTTTTGTATCTAGTTAATGTTGATAAGTTGAATGTGATGTTGTTACAGACAGGTATCTGGCCACCTTGAACTCTGGCAGCAACTTAGTAGTAGCTCCTCTAACATCTTTCAGTCATTCAATAAACTACAACTTTCGGCTCACAGACCCAGGTGAGTGACATCTATATAGCTTGGTAGCTAGGTTAGTCCTCAAACAGGCAGCTGTATTGTTCGCTGCCTCTTTACTTCCTGTGAAACATAAATAAAGCATCGTCATTCGATATTGTTTTACCGTGTTTGGATCAAAGATTTTTCTCTTTGAGTAAGTTTATGAGTTGAATATATTTATTTGGAACTATTAGGTTATTGATATCAGCTTTTGGTCATTTCAATCATGGAAAAAAAACTAATAAAATCAATAACTTTCTTATTTTACAACTGCCAAAATTACAGCGATCTAGTGCTTACTTATGTTGTAGGATACCCCACTGACGTAAGACGATTACCCACAATTCCTTGTGCTGACATTACACCGTTGGAACTGTACAACTGTATTGAGCGTTCTGAAGGTTAAAGCAGTCTTCTAGTTCACTCAGCTGGGAATGGTTCTCTTTTTATATGAAAGTCAATGCATCAACACGTCAGTTGAATAACTTGATGGACAATGAATTTCTTAGTTCAAATAGATTTGATTTGTCTATGCATTAACTGTTTACACACTGCAAACTACTTACTAGTAGATCAAAAATAGATCTACAAGCGAGATATACATTAGTTTTTGAACTACACATTCAACAAACTACCTTCGCTTTTCCGTACAATTTTTTTTATTAAACTAAAGCATCAGTTATTACAATAAGAAACGTTTAGTAAACCAGCTCACGAAATGTCAAAAGTTACTGGAGGAGCTGTAATTGGTTAACTTTGAATTTTATTAAAAACGCCAAATATTTGACGATTGAAGGATGGATCGGTCATCAATTTTTAGCACTGTTCTTTGATACTTACCAACAGATAAATATACCATAACAAAATATTGGGTTGTGGCATCCCCTACAATTCCACTAGTAATCAACCTCCAGCAAACGAACATTCTTGTTGAGTACCAGCTAAGCTCCTTGTCAGCCAGTGTCCAGGACCTTACCAGTCCTCTCTCCACGGATGAACCAAAGGTTGGTTAGCTCTAAGTAATACAGCAGCAGCTGGCTTACAGCTTACACTGTATGGAATCCTCAGCTAAAACACTCAAGTCATGCCTTCAGTATAACCAACAGATATTATGCTCCACCAATGCTAGCAGTGCAGCGCTGTGAAGGAGAGAGAATGAATGCATTAAAATTCTGCCTTTTAGAGACTGCATTACTGAAAACTAATTGATTTTGATATGGTGAAGTATTTTGCCACTTTCACAGACAAAACTACAGCGTTACTAAGCTGCAACACCAATGCAGCAATTCCTCAAACAAGAGCTGAACTGCTTCTCTTTCCAACAAGTTCTCCTCGAACTGTACTACTGTAATGGATTTTACCAGTCACCTTGAGTGATCACTATTTTGTAAGGCCCCCCTGATAGCCTATAGGCCTCAGGCATGCCTCCAATAACCAATTAACAAGTCCAGTATTAATTACAAGTAACGTTTTTGCTCATACAAACAATAGAAGCATTGTTTAACCTTACCGGCACAGGGTAATTAGCTATCCCAGGCGGGCATCAAGATGGCTGCCATAGCCTGAGGTGGGAAACTTGGCTTAAGGACCTCTAGGACCCATATCCAGGCCATTACTATCCTCAGAAGTCGCAATATCCAGATCCAAGGCCGTAAAAGACCAAGAACTATAGGAGAGAGGAATACCAAGCTACTGCTGGCTGGAATGCCCATAGACTCCGTCCCTTACTTCTATTTATCATTGGCTAGTATTTTTATATATCCTGTTATTGGTTAACTCTTGTAGTTTTTATGTGTGATTGAAGTGTTTAGCAAACTAGGCCTAACAGTTCCTGTCACTTCCTGTAACTCTGCCTATAAAAGGCAGAGTTTTGTCTCAGTTCATTGCAGTTCATTACATGTCACTGTTGTGTTGCCATCTTTTATTCTGGATATGAATAAATGCTTATACTACTCAACAGCACTGAGTGTATGTCTGCGTCACGGGCTCGTTACAGTTGTTAAAGTCGAAGGATCTCCTTTGCAACTAGTTGTAAGTGCCATCCCATCACAGGATCACCTCTTGGGAGAGGTTGAATGTTTATTGTCAGGCTTTGAGAGGCTGACTGTCTTGTTGTGCCGGGAAACAGCAATTTGCCCTGACAACGTTAGTGGAGAAATAGCAGGACCCCAAAATCCGCTACACTACTACTCTCACAACTCTCAACTGTTGCAGAGTCTGCAACTGAAATTTCGTTCAGCATCCTCCAAAATTTTGAAAAAACACACTTTCCCACTTATGCTAGCCAACAGGCTCAACAGATGAGATAGAGTCCCAACTATAAAAAAATTTATTCCTTCAAGATACATTACAAGAATTCTAGTTCCTATACTGAGGCCTAAATGTACTCTACCAGACCGTACACGGTGATCTGACTTATATAAGACTTCCCTAGGATGTACTAATACTAAATAAGGATATGACCAATCATAGCATACAATAGGTATCTGACCAATCATAGCATACAATAGGTATCTGACCAATCATAGCATACAATAAGGATCTGACCAATCATAGCATACAATAACAAAGTACAAACCAATCATAATATCAATACATATTTTCAAACAATAAGGCATAAGTAATTTAACAAATAGGTCGCCTCGGCTCTTTGGCTCTGCCTCTCTGTAACTATTGCATCACCGTGTCATCACCTTCTTCATCATAGACTTGGCTGTTTCTCTTCACTCACCCTCTAATGTCATTGATTCTTTCCTATTTACAGTAGTCATGCCCCTCAGTCTTTGCAGGAAGTAGTAACTCCATCCTATATACAAGTTGAAAGATGATGTAATGTAGCCCAGTGCAGCTCAAGGTAGTTTGGGGTAGCTATTTGGGGGAGAGAAAGGGCTTTCTTGGGGTCTGAAAAAGATATATTTTGATGGAAAACTGGTAGTCCATCATCCTAGATTTGCTGATTTCTGGCCACACCGGGTAGAGCATTGCTTGTGTAGAGAAGGGAGTTTACACTTGTTGTAAGGGGCATTGGGCACTGGGGAAATGGAGGGTATGTATAAGGGGTGTTGAAAAGTGGGTGTAGGTCCAAGGGGTGTGGGTGAGGGTGGTGCAGGTCCAGGGGATGGGGATGGGGATGTAGGTGTAGCAGCTGATAGTGCACTAAATTTCTCCACAATATTGTCCAATCACATACAATGCTATAAGAGGGCGATCGATTATAATGATATCTATATTTCCTAACCAATAATACATAACGCATAAGATTCAATAAAAAGAGTGCCCAGTAGCAGGACACAGAGTCTCTAGTTAATGGTCCTGTCAGCTGGCTCCAAGGGATCACCTGTTTAGTCTTTAGGAATTCTGGTCTTTTGTAGTCTTGGTTTATAAAATTATTTTTTGTAGAGTGGTAATTAACCTGCCGAGAGATGGTCCTAAAGCCATGGCAGCCATCTTTTTATTGACTTTTGTTAGCCCCCAAGTCCAGGATACCCAATTTCACCCTGCGATGGGGTTATAACAATTAGTTATTGCTACTTTGTGATATATATTTTGCTTCCTGCGTCAGCACTTGGGTCTGTCTGATGTATCTTGTGTATCGCAGGTACCTCTAGAGATAAATACACAGAGTGTACCAGCCACAGGAGTCAAAGGCATTTTAACACTAGTGCTCACTCCGCATTCACATGAACACCAGAGTTTGCATGGAAACCGTACGCTGTTCAGATATATTGCATCAATGCACGTACTGTACCGTTCTAAATCTGAAACGGCCCAAGGAGTTTTCTTACAAATACAAAACTGATGCGCAATATAAACTACCGTTTAAACAAACAATTGTGCGTGAATTAGTAGCGAATCATAGCTGAAGTGAATTTTATAGCGCTTCACCTTGCATGAGTGTAAACTGAACCTAATTGCACTAAAATCCACTACAATACTAAAATAGATTTTGTTATTACTCAACATGTTATATAATTTCTTTGCTTAATATTAGTTTAGCAACACGAGACAAACATCAACCTTATGATTATTGCCGTGGCAACATATACTTATGTGAGTTATTGGAGCTACAAGGAGAATGAAACATTGATGTCGATTGTCGGAGTCAACTCTTCAGATGTTATCAGATAACTTTAAAACCTTTAATTTATATGGTCACAGCTGGTTAACTCTATCTCATTAGCAGACACAAACATCCGCGTATCTCACATGTTGATTACTTATTGCTAGACATGATCTTACCATTGCTAACTGCATGGAACACCATTTAGTCTTCAGCATGTGGTTTCTGTCACACAAAAGTTTGCTTCTAGTATTTGGGCTTGTCGGTTTCACAAAAGGTAAGTTAATTACTAACTAGTAAATATTTCTTAATAAAAAATATTTTTCAGTACTTCAACAATTTTTTCTCATTACGCTATTTATTTAGGTTGTACTGACGAAGGTTTCACTTATCACTACTGGATAGAGTCTACCTTCCCTTTTCACTACATCAACAACAACCCATCTCTTACTCTGTCTATCTGGAATGGTGGGATTAACCATCAGCGTAAGATAACGTGTGATGTCTTACTCGCTGACGATGCCTTTAACATAAATGAATTTAGCCTCAAGTCTTTTAGTGAATATGATCGGTTTAAAAAATGTGTTTTCTCCATTTGTAAGCAGATACGCTAAATTCCACTTCCATAATTCTTGTAAAATACAACCTTTTTGTCGCAAAACCACTATATTTAATTTTTCTTATGTAAAACTGCAAGTTTGAAAAAAGAATATTACTGCATAGCTGAAAAGTTCATTTAAAAGCCTACTTAACCTTTTCACAGTGAGTTAGTTTGTTACATTTCCTGTTTATTCTTCGCAGTTTGGCACAGAACAAAGTTCCATTACTGCCACCCCTCTGGCTACTACATGGTGACTAGTGTATCCAGTGTACCAAGGAGTTACCTGTATAACAACAACATTGGTCCTGGAGTGGATGTATCAGTACGTAAACAACTGCAGTTTAGCTTCTATCAGATCAACTAATCCATTTATGACACTGGATAATTCTTGGCAATAAAACTTTATCTAAATATAATCCAGGTTATTAGATTTAAGAATGTTTGTGGTTCAGTGGTAAATACATTTAAATAGAGCAACTAATGGGTGGATTTATCTCTGTTTGAAGAAAAATGGGTTTGTAAAAAGTATACTACGTTTGAAAGTCTAAAACGGGGTGAATGATTCAATAGTTATGACTGCTCCTGGATAATGCAACAACTAACAATTCCTGTTTTGACAAAAACTTCTTAAAAAGTTTTTATTTTTCTAACGGTGTGAGCAAATTTTCTCTGGCTAGGTGCCACCAATATCTGTGATGTAATTAAACATGGCATTAACACTGCAGAGTTTAATAGCAAACTAAATTTTGCAAATATAACATTGATTTGTGTAAAAACCACTGTTGGCCATTTTCTTCATTTCATGACAGCTGCGCTAATCATGCTTAAAGCTAGTGTGAGTATAAAATTATTTTTAATCAAAAATTGAGTGACATTTTATCATGAAACTAAGTTTTCACTGTCTTTTTGGTTGCTCTGCTAATACTTGTGACTTTGCTGTTTACAGACGAGCTATGCAGGTTTCTTGGGACCTACAGATGGACATAGTTTTAAATACAATAATCCCCTTCCAACTATGGAATATACCAGTTTAGGTTGGTCTGTATAACTCACTTGTTGTATTTCTCCAATCTGTCAAAGCTTTGAATATTTTTTTGTTAATGACTGTCTGATAGTTGCAATTTTTTTAACTTTGTTGACGATAGATGCAGTAAAAATTATCACAGCAAAAGGTAATGCTCTAACCAACAATCCCAAATAAATAGTATAATCTCTGCCAATAAACAACATTTTATGTAAAGCTAAAATTCCTAATTCGTATGTTTTAGGCTCGCAGGTGAGTGGTTTTCAATACATCGAAAGAGATTTAGGAGTGTCAACACTAGTATTTGTCAGTCAACCATATTACTGGATAACTGTACCATATCTCACCTCGGGATTGGATGACGGAAGTCAGGGCGTGAGATCCACCCAAATAGTTAGCAGCCTGTTTATTGACAATGAAGGTATTCTTTGTTTTACTTATGCATTTTCTTATGCATTTGAAAAATTAAAGATGAGATTGAAAAATTGAGCAAATTGGATCTTTGAAATTTCCAATAATCATTTATCAGAACTGCAGCTAAGCGTACCACTGTGTAAGTTAGAGCTGAGGGGTTTCTGCATGTTTGCAGTGAAGATTGCAGCCACTTGTATGAAGGCCGACAATAGCCTGGGAACGAGGATTTTAAGAAGACAGCCTCCAGACTCAAACAGTAAGTTCTATTCTCAAAAAAATATAAAACTCTCCAAAACTGATTCATAATGCTTAATTACCCCGAGCTACCACGGAAGTCGGTAGGACAGATGCGGGTTTGTTGTTTAGTCTAGTTGATGTCTGTATGGAATAGAAACTGAAGTTTCTCAAAGTAGGCATATGTCAGTTGTCAAGTTTTCAAGTACCCCCATTTGATTAATAGCAGCTAAGCTACCTGTGCAACACACTCTTTGTGTCTACAATGAATCGTCGCTTGTACCCAAAGACACACTGAGTAGACCTGTACACTCTTTGTGCGAGCTATCTTTTATAAAAGCATGAACTAGTTTTCTCAGTTTTAAAAAATGTGGTGAGTTGATCATTTTTATTTTCAAAACTTTGCATGCTGTCAGTATCATCATAAAAAGAAAACGTAATTGACTGCGCCAAAAATAAAAAAGTAACATTTTATTACTATTATATATAAGTTTAGATATTTTTAGACTGATTTCACACTGCAAATAGATTAACATCAAAAACACATGATTAATAAATGTCTGGAATTTTAACTCCAGTGATTTTATGACCTTGTTTGTTGCACACCCTGACAACTGTGGGCTCTTATTACTAAAAAATATACTTTGCTCAAGCCAAAGCCTTAATCCAGTTGTTTGCTTTAAAGTTGTTCATTTTTTGAATTCTGATATGGCAATAATGTTTAGCATTGCATATGTGGAAAATAGATTTCAACACACCAGAATTAGTCACCTACTTTAAACTTCATTGCTGCACTGATGGTTTCGAATACCTATTAACCACAATTAAACAAAGCAGCATCTCATTTAAGAGAGTGCTAACTAAAATACCGTAAAGTATTAAGCAACGGATTTATCTTCACTAATAAAAAGAATTATATAGCTATAAAAAGAAGATACCAAGCGTTAAATATCTTCAGTTTTATGTTTTTAGGTTACAGGTTTGAGGCTATAAACTATAGATATTACAAAAGAATCACTAACAATGGAACCCTGGTTATAAGTCAAGCGATAGTCTTGAAAAAGTCTGGTACAGAGGTGAGATCATTTCTTATTATCAAAAATAGCTGTGTATCCCTTTTCAATTAAAGCGCAGAATATTATTATTAGAAAACAAGACTTCACTATATATTGCGCTGACTGGAAGACACTGGTAGAGCCATATTATTGTTTAGTAGACAAACACTTGATGTATAGTATATATATTATATTAAGTAGACAAACACTTGATGTATAGTATATATATTATATTAAGTAGACAAACCCTTGATGTATAGTATATATATTATATTAAGTAGACAAACCCTTGATGTATAGTATATATATTATATTAGGTAGACAAACACTTGATGTATAGTATATATATGATATTAAGTAGACAAACACTTGATGTATAGTATATATATTATATTGAGTAGACAAACACTTGATGTATAGTATATATATTATATTAAGTAGACAAACACTTGATGTATAGTATATATATTATATTAAGTAGACAAACCCTTGTTGTATAGTATATATATTATATTAAGTAGACAAACACTTGATGTATAGTATATATATTATATTAAGTAGACAAACACTTGATGTATAGTATATATATTATATTAAGTAGACAAACCCTTGATGTATAGTATATATATTATATTAAGTAGACAAACACTTGATGTATAGTATATATATTATATTAAGTAGACAAACACTTGATGTATAGTATATATATTATATTAAGTAGACAAACCCTTGATGTATAGTATATATATTATATTAAGTAGACAAACACTTGATGTATAGTATATATATTATATTAAGTAGACAAACCCTTGATGTATAGTATATATTATATTAAGTAGACAAACCCTTGATGTATAGTATATATTATATTAAGTAGACAAACCCTTGATGTTAAGCAGATATATTATATTAAGTAGACAAACACTTGATGTATAGTATATATATTATATTAAGTAGACAAACACTTGATGTATAGTATATATATTATATTAAGTAGACAAACCCTTGATGTATAGTATATATTATATTAAGTAGACAAACCCTTGATGTTAAGCAGATATATTATATTAAGTAGACAAACACTTGATGTATAGTATATATATTATATTAAGTAGACAAACACTTGATGTATAGTATATATATTATATTAAGTAGACAAACACTTGATGTATAGTATATATATTATATTAAGTAGACAAACCCTTGATGTGTAATATATGTTATGTTTTAGAGGTACATTGCTGCAAGGATAAATGCAAATGGACAAGTTGACCTTCCATTTACTATAACCGGATTCAATAGCAGAGCTCGTTACAATGTAGTTGATCTACGTGTAAGTACATGTTTTCAAATACAAAAAAAGGCTATGAATGTAAATAATTGAGAGCAGTTGTAACGATTGTAAACTACTGAATTAATTATGCAAATTTTAAAATCTTTTTAATAAAAAAACTTAAACACCTGTTTATCTTTTTTGCGATTGAAGAAATCAGTACATACATACTCCTATTAAAATGTTGCTATCTTGATTTCCTTGCTTGTGCGTAAGAGTAGTAACGCAGGAGCAGGAGAGCCTTGTCCTTAGACTCCATGCCAAAGTTCTGCTCCTACATTACTACTCATAAGTATTAAAGATTCACAGCTGGTGAACTGGGTAAAATGTGGGCGAAACAGAAATAAACTATTTTCTGTTACATTTGGTCATTACCAGGTAAAAAAAAATAAAAATTAAATACTAAATTTCTGCAATAAAATTATTACTTTCTCAGTTCTTTTTTATTTCGTGACATCGATAGAGTTTTACCTTACAAAAAATTTCAACGCAATGCAACATAAAATTCAAACAAATAAATTCGCTTAAATTTGCAAATAACCACTTTGTATTTATTTAATGCAAAGTTATCCAGATAATTCTACTTTGTAGCCAGCAAAATTCTTTTTATAGCTAAATAAATTTCTTAAAAACTTGGTATGTACTTTGTGCCAGTAATTAAAGTGTGGTTGGAACGGGAAATATATATTTCTAATGTAGAACAAAAATTAAATACATCTTTTTTCTTTGAACACAAACAAACTTAACATTATATCGGAGTTTATCAGTTGCGATCACTATGGCCCTCTCTCAGACTATAAATAACGACCGACATTTCCTTCGCCATTCTACATTTCTAGCACTGCCTAAAGCATTGAATAACACTGTTTTGCGCTGTTGTAATTACTTAAAGTTACTAAAACTAGTATTTTATTTTATTGCAGGACTACCAAAATAGAAGGTCAACTTTTGTCCACCCACCAAGTGTAACCAACCAGAATGTGATAGATGAAAGATTTTTTGAGGTTATACCACAAGTTGATGGCACCTACAGACTTGTCTGCACAATTCAACAAGGTACTGTAGCATTGTGGGATTACTGGGGCATTGTGGGACTACTGTGATGGTGGTGGGGGGGGGGGGGGGGGGGGGCTACTGTTGCATTGTGGGACTACTCTTGCATTGTGGAACTGATGTATCATTGTGGGACTAGTGCAGCATTGTGGGACTGCTGTGTGATCATGGGACTGCTGTTTGCATGTCTTGGTTTCACCAACAATTTTTTGTGTGATAATTTTTTGCTTTGATTGACCTATTGCTTATTTTTCAGCCAAAAAAACTCAATCAAAAATATATACTATCGGTTAAACAAAGGAGTTGTGCCCCACAGGTAGAGAGAGAGAAAGCAATTCCAGTTTAAAATAATAGTGTAAAGTATGTGCTTTCACCAGCATTTATTTTATTACAATGGTCGTAACGTAATTAAAAAAATGAATATACTTGTCAACAAAGTTTGAGAAAAAATTCTTTATTTCCAGATAATAATTTGAACTTGTCTCCCCAGTAATATACCAAGTGCAGCATTCGAAAGACATATGTACATTTCGCATTATTAAAAAATGCCAACAAAAAGGTGGTCAAAAGTAAAGGTTTTTAATGTTTATGAAGTTCCTATTTGTATGACAACCAACTTTGTGGTTCGACACTATCATAATGATGTAAATGGTTTTATCACTCCTTAAACTGTGTGGTGCAACGGTGTTGGAGGAGGTGGCGGAGTGGAGGGGGGGGGGGGGGGGCATCATTACACATGGAAATAAAAATCTGTTAAAATCTTCAACAAGGCTGCCTTTTAGCTTTTAGTCCTTTACTATATATCCACCAATATCTGAGTCACTCAACCTTGACCTACAACCAAGTCACTTGACCTTGACCTACAACTAAGTCACTCAACCTTGACCTACAACCAAGTCACTTGACCTTGACCTACTACCAAGTCACTCAACTTTGACCTACAACCAAGTCACTCAATCTTGACCTATAACCAAGCCACTCGACCTTGACATACAACCAAGTCACTCAACTTTGACCTACAACCAAGTCACTCTACTAAGCAATGCTGGAGCTCAACTATGGCCATCAGCCAGTCATATTATACAATTACGAAGTTGAATAACACAACAAAACACAACAACAAAAGTACATTAAATGTCTCGAGTATCAACTCAGCTCAAGACTGATTAGATATAGACCTTTGCCCTACTTGTATACAAAACCTGTAGTTGAAATAGTTCGCTTCCGTTGCCCCGACGCAAGCTTTTCCGTTAGTAGTCAAATAGGCTTGTCTATCTCCTACATGTTCACCTGCAATCACTCTTGCAGCTCTCTACTGTGGTTACTGTTGGGGAGTTATCTTCTGAATATGAGTTGAGGGAACATAACTTCCACTCAGCAATCAGCTATCGTATTTGCAAGGGGCTGGGGTTGATGAGCCTCCCTGTATCAGCTTCAAATTTACAGGAGAGAGTAATTGGAAACTTCGGGGGGGGGGGGGGCGGACAGATTTAGGGGGTGGGGATGGGTCTGAGTTGGGTGGAGTAGCTAGTAAGGGGAGGGAGAGGGTTGTGTGTTGGGTGGAATAGCTAGTGAGGGGAGGGAGAGGGGTGTGAGCTGGGTGGAGTAGCTATTAAGGGGAGGGAGAGGGGTGTGAGTTGGGTGGAGTAGCTATTAAGGGGAGGGAGAGGGGCGTGAGTTGGGTGGAGTAGCTATTAAGGGGAGGGAGAGGGGTGTGAGTTGGGTGGAGTAGCTATTAAGGGGAGGGAGAGGGGTGTTAGTTGGGTGGAGTAGCTAGTAAGGGGAGGGAGAGGGGTGTGAGTTGGGTGGAGTAGCTATTAAGGGGAGGGAGAGGGGTGTTAGTTGGGTGGAGTAGCTAGTAAGGGGGGGAGAGAGGTGTTAGTTGGGTGGAGTAGCTATTAAGGGGAGGGAGAGGGGTGTTAGTTGGGTGGAGTAGCTATTAAGGGGAGGGAGAGGGGTGTGAGTTGGGTGGAGTAGCTATTAAGGGGAGGGAGAGGGGTGTGAGTTGGGTGGAGTAGCTAGAAAGGAGAGGGAGAGGGCTGCAAGTAGACTATAACTTTATTTCACTGATTTGTCTACCAAGGAAAAGGGCAATGGTATGAGGAACTCACCTGTCCCTGTCTCCCATTTTTAAAATAAATACAACACCAAAATAACAAAGCTTTTTTCTATAAAAACCATTAAAGTAATTTACCATACATTGTAACTGTTTCTCGAAAAAAATAAAGAAATTCTGCAAAGTTTTAGGAAAACTAAAAAGTATTGTTTTATGAAAATGGAAAGCTGTAAATAAAATTTAACCATTATACTTATATTCAGAGAGGGTAGCAGCTTTATTTCATCAAAGAAATAAAAGCTGTTATTTTTATTTAGATGTGAAAACTAGTAAAAAAAACTATTAAAATCAGTGTTCTAGAATAGTGTTGCAAGCTGGCAATTGAAAGATACTCACTGTAGTTAATGAACTTAGAGGCAAAACTTGCAATACCCATAGCAGCAATGATAGGCTAGCATTTAGGGCAAAGTAACTTGTTTAGCCAATGAAAACAATTCAATACTGCTAAAATTATTTGCAAAATACTTTTTCTCCAGTGTGAAACACCTAATCCACAATTACCTTTAGTGACAGAGCAAATTAAAGATTTTTTTGCAAAGTGAAAATATATAATGAGCTAACAACTAACACTTATCAAGGCTGTTGGATTGCCCTTACCAGAGCGTGTCTTTTTGTCTACCCTGAAGGCAAACGTTAAACTGGTATACATGTGGTGGATTTTCATGGCCACTACATCTGGGCAAGGTCCCCCTGACAACTGCTGAGTGTCAGGCACACCTAGATTGAGTCTGGCACAGCCAGAAAACCAAGTGGGAGAACCGGTAGAAGCACTACCGGCCCTGCAGCAGTCACTGTCGGCCCTGCAGCATGCACTACCGGCCCTGCAGTGTCACTACCGACCCTATACCGGGTCGGGGAGGGAAGAAAGGCTATAGCCTGTGGACCTAAAGTAGTACCAAAAGATTCAGAAGCCCAAGTTTGCTGCCTAGCTACCACCGGAATGACGAAAGATGGGGAGCACAAGCCTTAACAGCTAGGAGCCTGTACCACCTATTGCACCATCCTGACTCAGCACTATTGACTGAGAAGCTCCGCCCCTTACTTCTGGGTGCCTTATATAATTTAATCCTATTCTAGCCAATACCACATTGTGTTATTTATATCTTGTCTTTTCATTCGTATAATCACTTCCTGCGACTACTGATTTGTTGCCCCCTTATTTGGGAATATATTTTCTGCTACTCTGCCTATAAAAGCCAGAGCCTTTTCACTATCCTTTGTAGTTGTATCAATATTCTGTTAGAGACTGTTCCAAGCAGCATAATACATTGCCGGTCTTATATCACACTGGGTTGTTGTTGTATAATACAATATGGTTTACACTGTGAAAGACTGAGTGGTGCGTTTGAGCCGTGGGCTCTGATTACAGTTGCGGAGTTGGCATGCTTCTCCAATTGGAAGTAGGCTGAAAGGTGACCTCTGGAGTGAGGTGTTATTGGTGGATCTTTGATCGGCCCCCCAAAATCCACTACATACTGTGGTAGATTTTGGTGGAAGCTGTTAGTAAACAGGTCGTTTACTATCCACCCTTGCGAGACAATGCGCTAGACTTCAACCCACAGCGTTCGGTCAACAGCTGTTTGGGTGGAAAGTCTTACTGTGCCGGTGGCATAGTGTGCAGGGCCGGTAGTGATCCCTGCAGGGCCGGTATTGACCCCTTACCGACCCGGTATAGCTGTACTGGGCCGGCACAAGATGGCCGACATAGAGGAGGATCTCCAAAACCATGTAGGAACTTAGTCAAGGTCAGGAACAAGAAATACCCTTCCCTGGATTACCGACTTAGTGGACCATACTCTATCTACAGCCTGGGAGCCCTGCAGAATCGCTAATTGGAAAATAGGAGACAGGACTCCGCCCTTAGCCACTTGGCACTTCGCTTATTAAACCTTATTGCATTGTTTGATTGGTTCTCTATTTATATAACTGATTGTATTGGCTAGTTTACTTCCTGTGCTCTAGCTGTTATATGTTTTATACCTGTGAGCTCTCCTATAAAAGGAGAGACCTTTGTCTTACTCTTTGCATTCTTTCTCATGTTGCCAACCTAGAGGACTAAACACCCTCTAGCACCTTGTCTTTGAGAATATAGCCACTTACACAAGCACTACGCTGTATTGTTTGCCTGAGCCATGGGCTCTTGCCTTACCGGGTAATTCGGTTACCCTGCACAGTTGTCACTGTCGCACAGTACAGTGTCCCCTCTGGAGAGAGGTAGAATACTTGAGAATAGTGGATGTCCGTGGTAACCAGACCGGAATCCATTACAATACATAGCATTGTGTTTTGACATTATGAAGTTCATTATGTTCAAACAACACATATAGTCTAAAGATGCGTTTACATTTGTCTGCTAATTTACCTACACCGTTTGTCTGCAGCAATACGAAAGTTTTCAACTAAAATTTTACACTCGTTGTCATACTGTAGTCGCTGGCATATGTGTCAGCCAATTTGCAGTGGCATTTATGTTTGCAGAAATTTTGATTGACTCCTGCAACAAGATTACGGGACAATTTGGCAAAGCTCTTTGACACTACCACAGAGCTCCGACATTGACCGACAACGACTTTTTCATGACATTTGACTTACATTGGGCGTCAAACAAGCAGGGTCTGCAGAACCGCAGACAAAATGCCCAGTGTAAACCCACTTTTATAAGCATTTTTTTGATGCAGTCGAATGTATTTAGATGTTTTGGGAAGAACAGGAAAATCACCTTACAATGTTAGACCCATCACAAACAAGTAATTAAGCTAAAATAACATGCATAATAAGGCTAAACTAGCGCAACTTGGCAACTTTTAATAACAATTAATGATTGCTTTTATTTATTCAAGGCAAGCATAACTATAAAGCATCAAATTTTAAATAAAAAACAACAAAAACCTAAATGGTTATTTATTATTGATGTATAACATAGTTATTTACATTGTACTCTGATATGAGAAAAAGAAAGACACTGTGATCAAATTTTGTTACAATTGTTTACCTTTACAGACAGGTACCTGGCCGTGATTAGGAAGGGTGCCAGAGCCCAGTTAGTCATAGCACAGATGTCTACGCTCTCATCTAGAGACATCAATTATGACTTTATTATGAATATACCAGGTGAGAAATAATCAGTTGCAGCATGTTAATATTAGAGTATTCGCGACCTATTCGTCGAACAAAATACAAAAAATAATAGGTGTTCGTAATTCAATATGTCGCATATGCAATGGAACATTAGTTCAGAACAGCATAATATTCAATAAAATGATATAGTTTACCCTACAAATCATAAAGAAGATAACTCCCAATTTTGATAATAATCACGAAAATAATAAAATTCGAACTGCTACAAACTGGAATAGTTTGTCAAGCTGCCCTTCAATTTAGTAAATTTTGAACGCTTGCAATTATTTTGAATTATTTTTCAAGGATATAAAACCGGTTTATGAAAATGAAAAAAATCAACTCGCTCGTTATAATTTATTTAGTGTTCAGTTTAAATTTGCCACCTATGAACAATATAAATGAATACTCATTGATTATTTTTTTTTTATTCAGTGAGCTACATTTTGTTGACCCACGAGTTCCGAACAAAATGATTATTTATTAATTAAATTATTGTCGGTCTGATTATTTTTATTGCAATGTGTTCGGCGAACAAAGGTCGCGAATACTCTTAATAGGTAGAGCTGTCCATTTCATAAAAGCTCTTTCAGTGTCCACAGACATTGTTCACTTTTGTTTGTTGAATAACATAAATGCCACAAATAGCTACAACATCACTTGCCTCCTCTAGTGAAATAACCGTAAGAGTGTTCAGTTTATTTATAAAATAATAAAAGTTTTATCGGAAACGTGAGTATTAAAAAGTTACACTTTATTGAATAAGATTATAATCAGGCAGTATATTGGCTAAGACTAAGAGTATTTTAAAGCTGAATGCAAATTATAATGATAAACAGTTATGTAATTTGGTGGAATATAAAGTAAAAATGGCTGCCATTTTAAGTAATTGTCTTTAATTTTGATTAAATCACCTCACGCTGTTGATAACTCAATCCATAGCTTGTTAGATGAAACTGTAACACTATGTTATCTCCAACAAATTGTATCAATATTCCTAAGTTATCTGTGTTCCTCACCGAACCTGTTACATTAAAAACACTGGCTAACATCAAACGTCTTGCTTTCAAAGTTTTATTTCTTGATCTTGTAGCTCCGCCTTCTAGGGTAACACGCCTACCAAACTTCCCACAATGCAATCTTACACCAACAGACATGTATACAGTTGAGGGGCAGATTTGCTCTAACCCCGGACAAGCCTTGTAACGTATTCACTTCTTCTTGATTAAACAGTTTGGTTGATATTAGAACTATTTGAGTTGGACCTGTAAATGTTTTGAGAAGACAATTACCACACCCACTTGATTGGGATTGCTAATGTTTCTGTGCGAGTTTTCAGAAAACTTATTCACCCAACCTACTACATAACCCTGTGAGCTTTTTACAATGAATAGTTTCATTCAGTTATATCTATTTCAAAACATTTCTGGATGTTTGAGTGTTTTGTTAGCAAAAATGATTATTTTATTTTTTACATCAATGTATGTATTGTTGCACAGTTGTCATACGCTGTACGTTTCGCATATGATAACAAAGACACAGGATAATTATGTTAAAAAGACAGGAAAAATACCACCTGTATACTTATGGACAGGACAGCCTAGTTTACAATTAGTATAACAGAGATAAAGAAAAAATCCGGAAATGCCGAAAGTATTGGACAAGCAGAAGAGCAAGAATACAAGAATGGAAAATGTCTTGATGGTGGAAAGTAAAGTTTGAACAGCTTCCAAAAAAGTTTTATGCATCTAAAGTTGCTTGAGCAGGTGGCATATGATACATGGCAGAAATTGCTTGCGCTGTAGCAAATATCGTAGTAGATTTTAGCATTTCACCTCGGTTTCACTCAACAACTTTTGTCAGACAAACATTCTGTTTGTCAACACAGTTATACAATCAGTATCTACAAATGTGAACACTGTCCTTGACCTCTCTCCAGACGTGATGCGGTACTGGTATGAAAATGAAAACAACGCAGAGGAGTTGGCCTCGAACTCCACAGCTAAAGTGGGCCTTTGCCTTACTTTAGTTGTATAAATGAGTGTTTCAGAGGTACCGGTATTTATTCACTCAATCTCTTACAAACAACAGTAGTGTAAGTAACAAAAATTGGTAAGAAGAAACGAATGAATGCGATGTGGATTGCAAAGCCCGGCTGTTTATAGGCTAAACAACAGGAGGTGAATCCAATCCATATGGTCCTGAGGCTTGGCTTGGTCTCCTTTTACGCTCTTGGTTTGTGAAAACCCCGGACACATAAGCCTTGATAACTGAGGGTGGTAAGCTTGTTATTAACTCTTCCTAAAGTCTATTTTTGGTTTGATGGCTATGACAGCTAGACCAGATAATACCCTGGGCCGGATACCCGGCACTACCTTGCGCCGGGGTAGTATTTATTATACATTCTTATAATACGACACTTATAGATAATAAATTTTCACATTTCATATCCTGTGTTGGTGTTCAGACAGGCATGCCTGATGCTTATGGTACACTGGTGTACACTGATAAACTAAAATTCGCTACAATGTTTATTATTGTGCAAACTGGAGCTCTGATAGTTTTACTGCATATGCCAATGAAAGCTGAGATAGAAAGTGCAACAAGTTTTGAATACGAACAAATATTTTTTATTTGCAGTTTAGCACAGAAAAAATGTTCGTATATCACATTGGCAGTACAAATATAATTTTACCTATGCATAGTTTTTCCAGGCAAGTGTTTAGATTGGTTAATTTGTCAACAGGTTTTGTTGCTTCATAAATACTTATACTTTGTTAAACGCTTTATGACTTAATTTAGATGTTTGATCTAACCTATGAAATACGCTACTTTCGAATGCTGAAAAAATTAAGGGCTCGATAAAATCACATTGAAGACTTGACATTGACGACTTGACATTGGTGACTTGACATTGATGATTTAACAGCATTGATGTTTATGTATATAATACACAATAATGAAAGACTTCATTTATTGTTTTCTTTGGAAGGAGCAAACGTAAGAAAAATGATGTAGGGAATTGCATTTCCTTGCTCAGAAGTAACCACAACTCTTGGTTATGTTAAAACTGAGAAAATAAAAAACCATTTCTTTTTAAATTCTTAGCTATGCTTGCAACAATATCTATCATAGAGTCTTGTTTTACATGAAGTAATTTTTATTTTAAAGGGCCTAGGACACCTAATTTGGCGAGGATTTGATTTAACTTAAACTTTTTGAGGTTGAAATGTGTTCAAAAAGTTATCTGGAGTTGCCCTCTCACCGGTGAGACAATTCCTATAAACGCAGTCGGCACTCACCAAGACGCAATTGTTTCCCAAAGATGCAACAAATTAATTAGAGCTATAAAGCGAGTTTTCAAAATTTTGGCTGGTTTGCATAAAAATAGGGCTTCATAAATATTGGTATTGTGCAGAGACTTTTTTGATTGCAAAAAATGAGATTGCAAAAAATTTTAAATTCTTTTGGAGCGGTTTTTCTCAAGTCAGCAATTTTTTTCATCGTTGGTGAGCTTGCTATTATGTACACAACGGTCTTAAATGATAATTTTTGTGATCGATATCAAAAAGATTAATGGAAGAACTTTACCAAAATAATAACTTTCAAGTGAAAAATTAAGTAAACCACAACATTAGAATAACTTTATAATAATATGATATGAAAAAAAACATTGCTGAAATTATATTTCCGACTTTCTTTTTTATAACAAACATAATAATCAAGCCTGAATACTGGCTAGTAGTAATATATGAGCAGATCTCCCTACCAAGTGTTTTTTTGTGGATTTGATCTTGGAGTTTAGGCAATGGGTTACGACGTTGGATGAATTCGCCGAGTTTATATTGTATTTCATTTGAGGGGTACTTGAGTGGCATTTGAGTGGCATTTAAGTGGCATTTGAGTTCTGATTATTTTTTTACTTAATTTGAACTCATATGGCAGCTAGATTTTGAATGTATGGCATTCAAGTTTTGATAATTATTTTACATAACTCAAACTCATATGATATTTTGAGAGAGAGAGAGAGGAGAGAAGAATGAGGAGATATAACTACATTAAACCAATATATGATTATATACATTTATTACATAATAAGTAGGAAAATATCTTTGTATAATATACCTAGAGTTAGTAAATACTAAGTAATACAAAGCACTACAACTTGTAATGATAATTAATACATAATCTTTTTTACAATGTCATTATTGATGTACTTGATGTACTGATGTTATATCTTAGGAAGGAAGACTTCTGTTCTATGTACTTTTGATTCCATAATGAACTAAAATAAAAAGTTATGTATTAGCATAGGATAATTAAACAAAAACGAAAGTTATGTATTAGTATAGAATGGTTAAACAGAAAATTTAAAACAACTACAAACTTTTACTAAATAGTGTTTTTTTATTAATTATTACCTTATCATCAAAAATTGACTTTTAATCAGATGTTTTTGTAGCTTGTCGTGCCTTACGTTGTTGAGTCCTTACCCTTCTAGCTTGTCTTTGAGCGGACTGTCGTTGCATGTTTCTTTTTTTTAGAGCAAGATCTTTACGAGCACACTCGATAGAAATTGGTGTGCTTACCTGTTCTAGTTGATATTGTCGTTGTTGTAATACATAATGTAATCTCTGAATGTCTGATGTAACTTCATTCCCTAAGAGCTTTAATGTTAGAAAAGATTCAGTTCGAAAATTATTTAGCTGTTTTATCAAGTCTTTCTGGATGAATTTACAATTGTTTGAGATAATTCGCACTCTCTCTTCAATTTTTTTATTGCATAGGTTTTGTAGAAGTATCAAGTCCTCTCGAGTCAAAGGTTTAGGCTGAGTTTCTGATTCTGTGTTGTTAACTATTTCCATTTTTTGTGGTTGAATCTAAAAAAATACAGATAATTAATTTTTTTCAGTTGTTTTAGTATAATAAATAATGCATGAGTAAAAACTGTAATTTATTAAGTTTTTACCTTGATGCTCTCCTAATAGCTATAGTAGATGTTGCTTCTCAGTTAGCTGTTGTAGAACTGAATGCTTTCTGTGTGAAAACGATGGCTCTTATATAGCTAAAGTTGTACTGATTAAACCCTATGAACCTCATCTCGTGTCAATCTCTATGAATCAGCATCTTTTCACGCGAAGGAAAGTCAATGTTTTCGCGGGAATAAATGATTTAATTTCCCGCGAATGAAAGTCAATGTTGTCGCGGGAATAAATACTTTATTTTCACGCGAATAGAAACTAATGCTTTCGCGGGAATAAATGATTTAATTTCTCGCGAATGAAAGTCAATGTTGTCGCGGGAATAAATAACTTATTTTCACGCGAATGGAAACCGTTGCTTTCGCGGGAGTAAATAGTTTATTTTCACGCGAATAGAAACCAATGCTTTCGCGGGAATAAATGATTTAATTTCCCGCGAATGAAAGTCAATGTTGTCGCGGGAATAAATACTTTATTTTCACGCGAATACAAACCGTTGCTTTCGCGGGAATACAAGTTTTATTTTCACGCGAATGGAATGTTGCTTTCGCGGGAGTAAATAATTTAATTACTCCCGCGAAAGCAACGGTTTCCATTCGCGTGAAAATAAAGTATTTATTCCCGCGACAACATTGACTTTCATTCGCGGGAAATGAAATCATTTATTCCCGCGAAAGCATTGGTTTCTATTCGCGTGAAAATAAATTATTTATTCCCGCGAAAGCAACGGTTTGTATTCGCGTGAAAATAAAGTATTTATTCCCGCGACAACATTGACTTTCATCCGCGGGAAATAAAATCATTTATTCCCGCGAAAGCATTGGTTTCTATTCGCGTGAAAATAATTTATTTATTCCCGCGAAAGCAACGGTTTGTATTCGCGTGAAAATAAAGTATTTATTCCCGCCACAACATTGACTTTCATTCGCGGGAAATAAAATCATTTATTCCCGCGAAAGCAATGGTTTCCATTTGCGTGAAACTAAAATATTTATTCCCGCGAAAGCATTGGTTTGTATTCGCGTGAAAATAATTCACTTATTCCCGCGAAAACATTGACTTTCCTTCGCGTGAAAAGATGCTGATTCATAGAGATTGACACGAGATGGGGTTCATAGGCTTTAATCAGTACAACTTTAGCTATATAAGAGCCATCATTTTCACACAGAAAGCATCCAGTTCTACAGCGGCTAACAGAGGAGCAACATCTACTACAGCTATTAGGAGAGCAACAAGGTAAGAAGCACTAAAATAATTATTTGTTTTTAATTAATTGAAACATCTAGGTTTTTGAATCTTAGTTTTTAAAAACAATCTTTTAATAAAACAATAATTTCAGTATATTTACATCATTAAACTAAGTTCTTTTACTTTTTGCAGGTATGATGACATCACACTCCAAAGCACTTCCTGAGCTCCATATTGAACCAACCACAGCTACCAACAACACTAACGCTATTTCCACTACAACCATCATTTCCACCACCAACGACATTCACATTGATGGTAGAAGATCCAATCCTAACACCTTTAATGATACATCTTCTCGCTCAAACACCAATACTCATGCTGATATAGCAATGAAACATCATGTAGTTTCAGCTGACTCTCCTTTGAGTCCCACACCGGACTACACATATCTGCATGAGAACAGTGAAGTCAAACGAACGGAGGATATCAAAAAACCGACAGTAACATTATCTCGAGCTTCAATTTCCTTTTTATTCAGCAACAGCAAGAATAATACCGTAAACAAACTTAGAGAGTTTGAATTGCTCGAGATGGGCGGAATAATGACAGGAGCTATGCAGAAAGGAATGTTGGAAATCGGAAATTTTGTGAGTTTGTTGGATTTACCAATTCCTACGATATTGGAGGTTTTCGATGTTAATTACGTTGAAGATTATGGTATATTGGACTATGAATATGTTTTAAAAAACAATTATCGAATTCGAGTCAAGTCACTGATTGACAAAGAACTTACGGTGGAGCTACAGGAACTTGATCCCGGCTCTTCACAAATCCTAGTGTACATGGGAAAGCTAGAAGAAAATCAACCCGATCTGCGTATTGTAGGAGATAATCATCATCAAGGGCTAAAACAACGAGTTATAGCCAAAATCTTGAGAAAAAAATCATTGAAACAGTTGCAAGCATACTTTGATATCATCACTTTCGATAATATTCCTGTCAACACTCTTCTGACATTCACTAGACTTTCAGTTTGGAAAAATTTGAAGTCGAAGCAGCGAAAACGAAAACAAGATACATCGCCTTTACGTATCACTCACACTGCCACTTACAGATACATGATGAATGACGGATCTTTGATGACTGGGAAGATTGTTGTCCCTCCTGAGAACGTTTTGAAGATCAAAAATCATGAATGTGGTATGATCCACTATAAAAGTACGATGACAACTGAAAGCGGCACAAAGAAACACATTCTCACGATTCTGAGTGTTGAAGAAGCTTTGATGCTTCTATCTACTTCAAGTGAAAAAGAAGGAATAGCTTTCAGACTTTCTCTATTTGATGATGCTGAGCGGATGAAAAGTTATGATGATGATGTTGCTGCTGATGATGATGATGATGATGACGATGATAACATTGATGCTTATACTGATGAAGAAGATGATAATATGACGGATGATGACTCTGAAAACAAAAAAATTGAGGAAAAAGATGAAGTTGTCGACAATGATAGTGAGAAAAGCAATGAAGATGACAATCACATTTCAAGCAAAGCTAGCAGGATTTCAATATCGGAAATTTAATTAAGGTATGTTAATCTTCACTAGTAATAAGTAACTACTAATAGCCGTATTTTTCACCATAGTATAATGTAGTTGTTATAACGACATCTATGTATGCTTTTAGATAGAATACGTGTACAAGTGAATGACCGTCGGCTCGCCAAATCTATCAGCAACAACTCATGAACATTAAATTATATATTATTTGTATTGTGCAATAATTTGTATATATTTAGTGTAATAAAGTATTTTATTCATATTTAACATTAGTAATTTAGCCAATTTGTAAAACTTTCGGGGTTACAACTCTAAAATGTTACAAAATTTCAATGTTCCGACACAAAAATAAATATTTCAAGTTATCGTCTCATTTTTCAAAAATGTTAAGACAACTCCCATTTATAATTTCTAAACTTCGTTTTTGAAAAAGTATGTAAAATTTGTCGGCACATTGTGTCAAAATGGTAAGACAACTCCGCTTTTACACAAAAAATTGTGAAAAATGTTTTATAATTTGTTTGAGAAACCAAAACAGTAGAATACTTTTTACAACCACAAGCATTATACTTTAGGTTTTACAGTTTTGTGAATTGGGTGTTGATAGTTTGTCACGATATGACATAATAATTAAGTAATTATAGTCTTTTTCATAACAATGCTATAGATTCAGTAATACAGATGTGAAATTTACTGTTTCATCACTTGGATGCAGTATGAAGGTAGTTGATGTAATATTTATTTTGTAATATTATGCAAAGTAATACAGTAAGAATGAAGCGTATGGAGTTCTCAACCACAAAACAAATAAAAATAATGCATTAGGTAAACTAATGACAGAACAATTTTACATGAAGTGTATACATATGAATAAAGTATTCATAAAAACACAGACTATTGTCTGTATATATAATATATATATATAGAGAGTATTTATAAAAAACATCCTATTAACTATATATTTTGTGGTAAGAAATTATAAAATAGGATAGTTGCATAAAGCCTATTCCAGAGCCATGATAATATTAAAAAATATAGTGAAATAAAAATTTTAAAACTCACCTAAGAGTGCAGTTAATACAAGACTTTCTTCTTGAGAAAAATCTGAATTTTTTTGCATTTTCTGTCTAATAGACGCTAATTTCAATTTAACACAATCATTAAAACCCTTTTTTTTCAGTCCATCTTTTATATTCAAAATTAATTTAACTGAAGTTATATCAATCTTTTGGCTTTGTTTTAAATCTACTTGAGTTTGTGGGTTATCTGTTGTATTAGATTCTAAAACACTGGTTTTTGGACTGCACTGTGAACTAGCAACAGAAATTAAGTCATTATTACTTTCTTCAGTTTCTGAAAAATCAGAATCTGAAGATATAAGTGCTCTCATTTTTTTACGCTGGGTTTTAAGTAAAAGCTTTCGATCTCCAGCAACCGGTTTTTTAGCTATTGCCAACCATTTACACCCTAATTCAAAATCTAAATCGATGTTTCCAGAAAAATAACCTTCTATTGGATAGAGATATACTAACATAAAATTTTTTGGAAAAGTAATGTTCATAACTAACTCAGAATATTTTTTATTAATAAATAAAACAAAATTATTATAACTAGCAATATCAACAACAAAAAACATTTTAGTTTTCAAAATACAAGTATGTTGCTGGAGTTCTCTCAAAGTTGTATGTGATTTTCCGCATAAACAATAAAAAATAAACAAGTGAGCAAAAAAATGTCTTGAAAGAACTCGGCCAGGCTCATGCATCTTCCCTAATTTAAACTTCTTACCACAAAATATACACGAAATACTGTCTTTTTTTTCTTTCAGTGCTTCGCTCAGCGTCTTTGTACAATATGTTATCAATAATAACGTAAGCACTGAAAGAAAATACCTTGTGTTTTTGTTATCGATATCTACAAGCAAAATAAACAAATTCTCATTATATATATATATAGATAACTGTCTTGAGTATGGTATATGTATATAAAGATAATGCATATCACTTACACTTGAAGCACTCCTTATCATCTTTTATTTCCCCATCTATAACACTTCTGCTTCTGTACTGCTTTAGCTGCAGGTTCTCTGCTTGAACTAAAATAGAAAATACGAATGTAATTATGTTAGTTTTTGAAAAAAATTTATTAAAATTGAATGAGTATGTAGTAAATAATATTTTTATCATACTTACATTCAAATGTGTGTCGATCATAGGATAGAAAGGATTCATCTTTCCCTACATAGCATGCGCTTGCAATAAAGCGTGTAGATGTTTTCTCTACAAAAATAACGTAGTAAATGTAGAGTCGTTATTATTTTACCTACAGAAAAATTTACATTTTTCATAATACAGAAAAATACTTACTCATAGCAATGTGCGTGGTAGGCTTGGTCTTTTTTGGCTTCTCCGTTTCCTTAAAACATTCTTCCAGCCACCTCATTGTTTCATCATCGGTAGAGCTTAATAAAACAATAAATCAAGATTGTGATTAATTAAAAACTCTATATAATACAGTTGAATAATAAAGTTTCAATAATATACTTACATGGCACTGAAATCTATTTCATCTATATTTAGTTCTAATGCATCATTTGAGGTTGTAGACCTACAAGTAATATATATATATATACATTTGTATAAATTTATAAATGTAACTGCAACAAAATTGTAAAAGATAGTATAAATAACTTACTCATTTGTTGTAGGAATATTGCTAGCCATTTTTTGTAGTTTCGCAGACTAATACTTGAAATGAAGTACAAATGAAAACTGATACTGTTTAAAAAAATAGTTTCTCTTATATACAAAACATTGAAGTCATTTATCAAGATTAATTTGTAGACTGATTTTCTGATTATTACTATGATAAATGATATTGTTTTTTAAAAAAGTGGAAGACAATTAGGAAGTTGGTTAAAAAAATAGGAAGATAGAGATTAGATAGATTAATAAGCTTAACCACCACATAGACCCCTGTAAACTGTCTTTCCATCTAGCTAAAATTTTTGAATGTAGAGCGTTGGATAAACAAATTTTACAACCTCTAGGTTGATACTCTTTTAAATATAACTAGCTAGGATGAAACTTACATTTCATTTGAATGACAACTCACATCCTTCAAACATATTTTCATAGCAACAATTTTCATATAGACACATCAACAGCAAAACATTGATGCGGTGTAGTTCCATCTTTATATCATCAGACAGTAAATTAGTATGTGAGAGCTTCAATTATAGTTTACACCATTAAGTATGAGTTCGGAATGTAATAAAATACTTTACAGGTACTGATAGCATTTAATAACTAGTTCAATTGCAGTTTATTGATATACTCTACTATAACACACACTACCACAAACAATCATATAGACACATCATCAGCAAAACAATGATGTAGTGTAGCTCCATCTTTATATCATCAGACAGTAAATTAAAATGTGAGAGCTCCAATTATAGTTTACAACATTAAGTATGAGTT
The DNA here is from genome assembly GCA_945261195.1 of Cryptosula pallasiana. Classification (NCBI taxonomy): domain Eukaryota; kingdom Metazoa; phylum Bryozoa; class Gymnolaemata; order Cheilostomatida; family Cryptosulidae; genus Cryptosula; species Cryptosula pallasiana. Next base: position 34,792,427 of record OX183136.1, read on the forward strand.
AGGAATGTAATAAACACTTTAAAGATATCTGATAGCATCTAAATATGTATATGTAACATATAACTCTTGATTTATTAGACAAAACAGCTTCCTAAAAATAGAAAATATACTATGTATGTTGATACATTATTTGTATTTCACACAAAAAACAATGAGATATTTTAAAAAAAGTAACAGTCTAACTAATAAAACAAGTGGATAAAGTCATGCTTTGCTCATGTTTTTTAGACGATAGCGGAGATAACTAGGATTAAAAGTAAAACCACAAATCCGTTTTGGCGGAAGGCTGTATCTGTATTAACTAATATGTAATGAAACAATAAAAAACAGGAGATAGATGCAATCAAGTTCTCTTCCTTTTTAGGTTGAATTCGACCTATTATTCCATCATCTATGGACGTTTGTTGTTTTGATTTAAATAGAAATAGCATGATAATAAATAGTGCTTAGGTGTAATTAATGACTTTTCTCGAGCGACTTTATAACACTTGATATTAAAAAGATCAAAACATATAGGATTAAGCGAGATGATGATTAATGTCTTTTCTGGAATGAGTTTATTAGTAAAATGACACTTGCGGGGCACTTGCGTTATATTATAATTAATTACTTTTTAAAAATGAACTGGTAACATTACGTCGACTGAAATAATACCTAAAACGTCTCGCATAAATTTTGATCTGACTGAAAATGGACTGAAAACCTTCAAGGTGCGTAAAAATTATCGTAACTCGCTATAGCGGATATTCTAAGAAATATTTATTTTCTCGTTTGTAACTTGACGTAAAATATTTTGTGACGGATGTCACACGATCTCAATCGTTTTTTTCAACTGAAACACTTAGTTACTCGTAAATACTTGATACTCGCTTGATTTCTTTGATAACAGCAATATCCCAATTGTGTTTATCGTAAATATTTCAAAAACGGATATTGCGTGTTTCAGTTGTGTTTTCCTACTGAATCACTTAGTTACGCGTAAACATTTGAAAATTGTTTGAATTTTTCGTTGATAAAACATGTTGCAAGTATCTTTTAACAAATATTACCCAATTGTGTTTATTGTAAATATTTCAAAACGGATATTGTGTGTTTCAGTTGGTTTTTCCTACTGAATCACTTAGTTAATCGTAATTATTTTGAAAATTGTTTGATTTTTTCGTTGATAAAACATGTCGCAAGTATCTTTTAACAAATATTACCGTAATTTCAATCAGTTTTCTTTACTAGATTACTTAGTAACTCATCAACATTCATAATTGCTTTTATTAATAGTTGTTGCAAAGCAATGTTGTATTTAAATAATATTACTTCAATTCCAACCAATTTCCTTACTGAATTACTTAATTACTCCCCAGTATTTCATAATTTCTTTCACTAATAATTACAAAGTAATATTGTAAATATATAATGGAGTAGATACTAAATTGACACAAATTTTTTTCATATGAATTTAAAACTTAACTAATGTAGTTTTTTTTACCAAACATCAGTACATCAAAAACATTATTGTAAAGGAACAAACTATGCAATAACTGTTATTACTTTGTATTTATTACAAGCTGTAGTGCTTTGTATTACTTAGTATTTACTAACTCTAGCTATATTATATGGAGAGATTTTCTTTACTTATTATGTAATAAATGTATATAATCATATAATGATTCATTTTTAATCAATGTATTTATTCAATTTAGATATATCTCCTCTCTCTATGTAGATATAAATATACCCATAAATATGTACATAATCAACCATATGTACATGAATGTATAGAAAACTAAAAGATCTCTCTCATCTCTCTTTTTCTCTCTCTCAAGATACCATATGTATGTATGTATGTATGAATGCATTGATTGTCATCACAAGTTGTAGTGCTTTGTATTACTTAGTATTTACTGACTCTAGCTATATTATATAGGAAGATTTTCCACACTTATTATGTAATAAATGTATATAATCATATAATGATTCATTTTTGATCAATATATTTATTCAATGTAGATATATCTCTTCTCTCCTCTCTCCTCTCTCTCTCTTCCTCTCTCCTCTCTCTCTCTCCCTCTCTCCTCTCTCTCTTTCTTTCTCTCAAGATACCATATGTATGTATGTATACATTGATTGTCATTACAAGTTGTAGTGCTTTGTATTACTTAGTATTTACTGACTCTAGCTATATTATATAGGAAGATTTTCCCTACTTATTATGTAATCAATGTATATAATCATATAATGTTTCATTTTTGATCAATATAGTTATTCAATGTAGATAAAACTCCTCTCTCCTTTCTCTCTCCTCTCTCCTCTCTGTCTTCTCTCCCCTCTCTCTCTCAAGATGCCATATGAGTTCAAATTATGTGAAAAAAGTATCAAAACTTAAATGCCATACATTCAAAATCTAGCTAGCATATGAGTTCAAATCAAGTAAAAAAATAATCAAAACTCAAATGCCACTTAAATGCCACTCAAATGCCACTCAAATACCTCTCAAATGAAATACAATATAAACTCGGCGAATTCACCCAACGTCGTAACTCATTGCATAACCCCCAAGACCAGATCCACAAAAAAACACTTGGTAGGGAGATCTGCTCATATATTACTACTCTGGCTATCTGTCTAAACAAAAAATTAAAAAGCCCCAAAAAATAGTAATTAAGACTTTTAGAAACTAATTTTAAACTCAAAACTTGATAAAACTGTTGGAATATACTACATAATATCCTAATGGAACTACCGCTCACAGATAGCCCCTTCTGTTGACAACAATGTCATAGACCTCTAGAAACCCATTGTACTTGTGTTGCTGCAAGTGAGTTTTTTCAATAGTTTTACAATGCTTGAAGAGAAAACAACTCTAGACACAAAATGCGTCTGGCAAGCCCATCTTAATCCCTTTGAAAAATTTTAAATCTGAAACCACAACCTTTGAAGCAGATTTGTAAACGATTTGCACCTAACTTTGCTTTGAGAAGTCACTAGTAACAGCTCTTGTGGAACTGAGAAGTGGTGAATGCCTGCTGAGAAAGCGAGAAGCTTCGCTATCACTGATCGCAGTGTAGTAACTTTTTCAGTTCTCCTTAAACATGAAAAAGTTATTCCCATTGTGGTAACGAATTTTGCTGCTAACTTGGGCAGTTTCTATGCCAGAAATTGCAAGCTCTTGGAAGAAATTCAGAATTCTGAGTCCGAATTCAGTCTAGACAAAGTTTTTGATGCATAGGTGACATTGAAATACAACCCACCAGACATATAATAATAGATTCAGTAACAATAAATGGTATGTTGCCGATCCTGTAGTCTAGGGCTCACAATAAGACCGCAAAAATATGGTAATGTGATTATCTGATGTTAAAAAATGGGAACTGAAATGTATGGGATAAATTTTTACTACAAAGGACTCCTCATCAAACTTAGCAGGAGTCGTCAGTCTTTCCACATCTACTTGCTTTTAAGTATTTCTATCAAATAATCCTCCTTCTGGCTCTCTACTAGCTGGCACTAGTTGAAAGTGGAATAGAGCATTATAAGGCCACATGAAGAAGGTTGTGAAAGGGTGAATTAGTATTCTCAGAACCGTAAGGGGATGGTTCTCAGAAAGTTGCGGATGATTTTAGTAGGGTGGGGGAAGGTGCTCAAAAAGGTGAGAGAGGCTTTGAGAGCAGTGGTTGGGAAAATACACATGTTTTGGATGGATACACGGTTGAAGCTTACTTTTTTTGCGACCTCTAATAGCTGAAGAAGTTGCATGTCGGTTTTGGAAAGTCAATTCGCATTATTGTGGAAGAGAACCGGGTGCTTGGGAGGAAGGGTTGTGGAAACAAGACGTTTTCCAGTGAGGTAACTTCCAGAAACCAGACACAATGGCTAAGCTCCAACACAATAGTTGTTGTGATGCAGCCAAATAGAGCTGTTTACTTTTTCTTTCTATAGCCAATAACTAGCTACGCTTGAGCTTAAAATTTTGTCAGCTGTTAACTTTGCAGACTGCACATTGATAACGCCATACCTTGATTAGGTAACCATGGTTACGGTTTGATCTTTTTCTAAATTATTTGTGAAAAAGTTGATGTTTGATTGGATGATTAACAGCGCTTTAGTTTTTATTGCATGCTTGTGTCTGAATATGTAACATAAATACTGCTTAGTAAACAGTTTTTGAAGCATCTTTGAAGTTTTACCAAAAACTATGGAAAAGGTATGTTAATTTGTTAATTTTTTTGGCGACGTAGATGAACTATTGCTTATATCGGAATTCGTCAATTACTAACATTGACTCAAGTGATCACAACTGTTCGATGGGATGATCTGTGTTCCTGAACTACAACTCAGGGTCATTCCAAAACAGGTTACATACTTGCAAAACTTCCTTCATATTCCACACTTTATATCTGGTTCACCTGTGCAGTGTAGTCATTGTAATTGCTTTTAACGATTCATAATCACTTTATGGTCAAGAATAGTCCTTGTCAACCTTGTAGAGACATTAACAAGCCGTTGTTATCTATGTAAATCCAACGGATAAGATGCATTTTAGAACAATTATAAGTAAGTGTACATGCCTATAAATCACTAGTATTTTATAAACAACAGCTGAAAGAAAAAACTTGGAGCCTGACTTGGACATGGCCTTTTATACAAACGAACAATTAAAATTTGTATACAAAATCGATTTGTGTAACCAGAATACTTCGATAAAGAGGAAATAAATATAATTTACAATCAATAAAATTATGATCACGGTTTAGTATTTTAAAAACCTCCATATATGGGTATATTTTGGTGTTGCATTTGCGTTCTTGAAATAGCTTTTTTACCTGATTGCCAGGTAATGTGCAAAGTTTCAATTCTTAAATTGTCAAGGCATGTTTTTAGAAGAGCTCTCGTATTTTATGATTTGCATCGTTTTAGCGTTTTTCCAAATATCCATGGTAGCCACAATCTGCCGACATCTAACAACGACTGCGGTTGCACTATTTGCGTTAATCATAATGTTGGTTTCTGTCTAGGTTATACTGTTACAGTGAACTGATAACTTTTACCAGCAAAATATCATACACCTGCTGAAGAGTAATGAAATCATTGCTCAACAGTCTGAAAGTGTGGGAAGAGTCGAGGATGGGTAAAAAAGATGAATTTCACAATAAAAACAGTATTGACATTTTCTGCAAACATCTCACTATCTGTGACTCATTTAATTGGCCAACCAATTAAATAACAACTAAGCAATTTAAATTTCTCACAAAGAGGTGCGAGGGCTTGAGAGGGCAGAGAAAGAAGTACTCAACTGAAGAAAAATTAATCATAGAGCTTTTAACACCAGACTTCGCAACAGTTTCTGTTGCTTTCCAACTTTATTCAACCAACCGTAACTAAATAGATAAATCTGTGGTTTACAATTATACTTTTCTAGCTTTTCAATCATTTCATTGCTATGACAACTAAACAGTTGATTTACCATCTTTCAGGTGCTACTTCTAATGTAATTCTGGTTAAAGCAAGATTTATCATTTTCTAAAGATAACTCTTTTACAGATTTCACTTTGCCTGTTTGCTGATCCTAGTTATGTTATATCAAAGACTAAAACAGGGTAACCTATTCCGGGCCTGGGTAGTCTACCCGGGAGCTGAAAGCTGTATAGCCTTAACTTATAAATGAAAGATCTGGATGTTGTCCCTTGCTTATTTTATGCTTTATGTGCAGTTTAAAAATTGAAGATTGATTCTCATGGGCAATTGGAATTTAGAAAAAAAGAGTTTACTCGTAATCAAAGAAGGTAACTACAATTTTTGGTTTAAATTATAGAAATTTGGTCAAAAAAAGGTCTTATGCAGGTTTTGAAAGTCTTTCATTGTTGGAGATATCTGCAGGAATGAGACTGGGTAAAGAGGTGAAATTAAATATTTTAGCATGAAAACCCACTCAAATGCTTCTGTTTTATTTATATTTTTCTCTCAAAAGTTAGGTATTGTGGTAGATTTTGGTGAATATTCATAGTGAACAAGGCGTTTGCTACACCACTTCTCCACTCTATACGCTGGCAATGCACCTACAACCATCGGTATGATGCTGTGCCAGCAGCAAAGCTATACTGTGCCGGTAGCACAGTACACAGGGCCGGTACCGGGCCGGTAGTGACCTCTACAGGGTCGGTAGTGACCTCTGCAGGGCCGGTATGCTGACCCAGGGTTAGTATAACCAGGACCACAAGCTAACTGGAGCCTTGGGACCTTATAGGACAGCCTGATTGGCCAGCAGGAGACAGGACTTCGCCTTTAGCCACTTGGCACCTCCCTTATTTAATCCCTATTGATTACCTGATTGGTTGACTATTTACATGAGCATTCGCATTGGTCTAATTACTTCCTGTGCTATCACTGTTATATGTTTTATACCTGTGAGCTCTCCTATAAAAGGAGAGACATTTTATATATCCATTGCATTCTTTCTCACTGCCACCTAGAGGAATATTTACCTTCTAGCATCTTGCCTTTGAGAATAAAGCCACTTATAATACAAGCACTACACTGTACTGTTTGTCTGAGTCATGGGCTCTTGCCTTACCGGGTAATTCGGTTACCCTGCACAGATGTGACTGTCCTTCAGCACAGTGCCCCCTCTGGAGAGAGGTACAATACTCGAGACTAGTGGATGTCCGTGGTAACCAGACCGGAATCCATTACAGTATGGTCATTTTCTTCACAATAGGAAAACTAACAAATAGTAAACTATGAAGTCACTAAATCTCAGTCTTATTAAAGTTACTTATTGGCATAAGCTAGCAGGTGGCTGTAAAGGAGTATTGGATTATATTAAACTGTTGTTGCCTTTTGGAAAAAACCTTCAAACAATCGGTAACTGATTTAAAAAGAGATCAACGTTACCGTGGAAAGAAATGGATCATTAGCCTAAATGACTTACTGTCTTTTTAGCAATATAGTGAACTAGCTTAGAGCAACTTTTATACCTCAGTAACAACCAAAGATGTTTTAATGTGCAAAATATAATAATTGATAAATTCTGGATGAAGCTGCTTCAGCATAAATTTGTTTTTTTTTTTCGAGTTAAACATAAAGAAGTTTGGAGAAGAAAACTAACAGTTACACCAAGATAGAGTTTACCTGTAGAAATTTACTCACAGACACCAGTATTGTAATTACCTGCATATAATTGGTGTGGTGGAATAAATTACATTTATTTGATGTGTAGAAGTTAACATCAGCTTCTATGGCGAGTCTGATTGGTCATAAACAGCAATAGTAATATTTCATGCTTCCGATGTGCATATGTTACGCTCTACATTTTTCTTTGGCATTTCCAGTCTCTATCTGCCTGCAACTCACCTCTTTGATAGGTGGATGCAAGATTTTTAGTGCTGTTATGCTATTAAACTACAATAAGGTATGCAGCTTTGATCTAAAAAATTGACTTCAGTTGTATTTACAGTCTTACCAATAAATCAACTTGTTTAAAAAAGTATTTTTGTGAAAAATTTCTTTTTGTAATGAAATAAAAGTCATTTCAATTTGGCCTTCACCAAAGAGTACATCATCTTTGAAAATCTTGAACAGATAAACATAATAATTAATATACTTTCTGTGAGTTTGCCCAGCAGCTACAACACAGAGACCAAACAGAATACCTGCAATTATTCAAATTTAAAAATAATTATAAAATACAAAACAAAATAATGAGTTATAATTATACTTTTGTGTTAGTTTATTGAAATTGAAAGAAATGATTTATCTTTTTGCACTTTGAAATATTTCAAATAACACCTGAGACAGACAATATTGAATGGTTGATGTGGAAGGTTTCAGCATTACTTTGGTAACTTTTTGTACAAGAGAAACATTACATATAATTAATAATCAGATTATCATGAGAATACCACCTAATTAACCGTAGAGAATTTTGCAATATAAACAATTTAGCATCTGATCATTCTTATTGGCTGGCTGATCAGATATGCATGGTTTCTTCCTGGAATGGTTCACCGATTAGCAAATGAGGTATTTTTGTGATCTGAAGCGTTGTTTACAGTTGAGTTACTGCCAGCTGATTGGTTGATGCAGGATATATCCCTAGCTGATAGTTGCTTACATCCAGTCATTCTACTCAGAGAGTTGCTGCAGCTCTACAATGGCGTTATACTGGCAGTATTCTTGTTTACTTCTTGTCGTAGGATTTTTAAGTTTCACTTATGGTTAGTAATACAAAAAAATCAGCAAAAGTATTTTGTATCATGTTAAAAATACATTATATTCTTTCATTCTTATGCACTTCCAACATGTTACATAGGATGCGGGTCGATAGGATTCACAGACCATTACTGGCAGGAGTCAACATTTCCATTTCACTACATCAGGACAAACGGACCGTCCCCTCCCACACTAGTAGACTATAATCCTACCTTTGACCATCAATGTAAGTCTGATCACTCCTAACTAGCTACTAGTCACTGGTGCTGTCAAATCCAGAATCAATTTTGGTTTAAAATCACCTCACTAATAGCAGCTGAAGTTATCTTTTCTCACAGATTCTTGCCACTCTGTGAATTATTAGTACTATTCCGTTCGTAGCAACAAAATGTCTCACAGAGATGTGTTTACATCTACTGCAGTCACAGTGAGTTGCTGCTACTGATTTTCAATGGATGAAGCTTTTTGGTATGAAAATGGATCTTTGGAAAAACTTGATGATCAGAAATCGCTATTTAGATAAATATTGCATCTACTTTTAATAAAATCATCTGCTTTTAAGCTTTTATTTTTTCGCTATACAAAGTCAACCATTTTTAATTCAAGATTGATTTAATTTGCCATTTTTCAAATTTGTCTATTTCCATCGAATGCTGGTGGCTCGACAAGTTAACCTATAGACTTTTATCTCCTGATGGCGGAATGTTGAAAATTCACTGTATCAGCAGTCTTTTGTGATATGAAATACTAATACAAACTGACAGTAGAACATTAACTCTATAGAAAAGAAAAGTTATCAGTTTTTACGTGTTGTAATTGTGTTGAACTATGACACATACAAGTGTAATTGCTTTTATTCTTCTCCAACAGTTTTCCACCAAACAGAATTCAGAGATTGTTCAGGTTTCTACATGATAACAAAAGTGTACCCACCTACCCGCTACTTACGTTACAGTTCTGGTGAAGTTGGCACATCAGTAAGTAGATTACTATAGATTACTAACATTTCACTAACATGTGGATGATTTAAAATCATACATCACAGCTCACTATGGCTCGGTTTACACTAGTACGCAATGAAATCGAATATAAATTTGTAACAGTTACAGTTCATTACTTGTCTGCACCAAAGTACCTGTGTAGACAACCATTTATATAATGTATCAGTTACATATCCGTACTAAAACCCCTTGGGTCACATTTCAGTTTTGAGGCAATATAGAACCGGTATTGGTGCGCAGCTATCTGAATAGCTGGCGTTTTGGCTGCGACCTTCAGTGTTCACATTTGTACGGAGTGTGCACTTACCGTATGGCATGCACCAGTGTAGCTGATTTTTACGTCCTACTACTTTCAGCTAGGCGTTGTCATTGCACAAACTGCTTGTCTACTGGCACAACGAGACAGACAGCCTTTCTAGGCCTGACAAAGAACAGTCAACTTCTCCCCAGATGTGACCCTGTGCCGGTATGGCACAAAAACTGGCTGTAAAAAGAAATTCTACTTTATCCACTGTAGTGAGCCCTTAGCTCCGACATATCACTCGGTACTTTTTAGTGATATAGAACTTTTATTTATCGCAGAATAAAAAGGTGGCAATCCAAGTACAAGGCAGTCAAGTAATTCAATGAAATACACAAAATCTCTGTCGTTTATAGGCAGAGTCACAGGAAGTGACAGGAAGTGTTTGGCCTGGTTTGCCAAACACACCAATCACACATAGAAATCATAATAGGAAGTCAATGATAATAGGTATAATAATACTGTTTAATCATATATGAGTAAATACGTTAAAGAGAACTGGTGCCCAGAAGTGAGGAGCAGAGTCTATAAGTATTTTGACCAGTAACAGCTTCATATTCCTCCTTGTAGTAGTTCCTAGTCTTTTAGAACCTTTGGTCCAACTTTCCCAACTTCTAAGGATAGTAAGCTCCTAGATGTGGGCCCTAGATGTTCTTAGGCTATCTTTGCTTCCTCAGGTTATGGCAGCCATCTTGATGCCGGCCCGAGATAGCTACCCAGGGCCGAGGTAACAAGTACCCTATGGCGGTATGGTTAATTGTGACTTTATTGCTTGCTCAAAGCAATAGAGTAACTGGAATATAAACCGGACTTGTTCTATTAGGTATATAGTAGGCATGCCTGTAGGTAGCAACCATTAAGGGGACCTTTGCAAGATAGTGATCACAGTTAATGCTCAGTAAAATCTACTACACACCTCTCGCTTTCAAAGACACCCAGTCCTTAAGAATAAATAGATAGCTGAGGTAGGAGTGTCTGAGCACTCATGGTTATATACATATTTATAGATATATTTGTTCAGGTAATGTATGTAAAGGTATAAACAGAATTGGAAGAGTCTTAGAAGAGATCTCCCCGGAGACTAATAGCTTGATTTCTCAAGCACTCCATCTCCGTGGTAACAAGTGGCGCTTCTGACTTGGCTACGTCCGTCTCTTCCTCAGACAGACTTCCTTTTACTAAGAGCCGCCTTAAGAGTTGCAGGCTCTGGTTTAATTCGTCTGCCCGGGCCTCGATTCCCTCTGCTAGACGGTTGCTTTCTTGAAAGAAAAGCAACAAGGGCCGTGGGACAGTGGTGGGAGCTGTAACTTCAGCTTAGTGTCCTTCAGAGGGGCAGAGTTTTTGCCTTCCTCTGCGGATGCCGAGCTGGTACTGGCAGCTGGCTTCCTTGATTTCTTTGGGATCACATACCCTTGGAAAAGCTCGACCACAAGTGGTGGTGTCTCCTGCCGCCTCTTCACTGGCTTGTGAGTGGAAGGTCACTTTTGCTTCTTAGGAGCAGGTTCAGCTGCAGGGCCTTCTCCATGTTGGGTTGGCCGACACTTCCTAAACTTAGGTGGATCTGCCCACTGTACAAAGTGGCAAAATCGATTATAGCTGGGTCAATCAACTAGGTAGATGATGCCAGTTTTCTGGTGATGGATGCTGTCACCTGGTACATCAAACTTTGCTTAATGAGAATACACCACATCCCGGCTCTCACTAGAGTACTTACAGCGGCAGTAAAACCATGTGTAATGCTGTGCTACATGCACTCGGAGCTGCCGCAGATTGCGGGCCTCGAAATGGCATTTCGAGCACATGGTAACCTGAGCCTCAGTCACCATGGAGATAATCCTGTCCTTTATGGCCTTGGCAACCCAGCGGAGTATTTGCCATCTGGCGGGATTGCGGTTGCCATCTGCCCCATACAAGACAGTTTGCTAATTCTCCCGGGCCTGCTCAGCCTGGAGGAGTAGAGGGTCCGCAGACAGCTCTTTTTCTTTTATTTCAGGGGTGGCTCACACCAATCGTACTGTCAGCTTGGGTTTTACTTCCACCTTTAACAGCAATTCTTCACCTACAACAATACTATTCTGGTTAGAAATGCTGCGTGCTTTTACAGCAGGTATTGTCAGGTGAACAGAGCCAGGCAACTGATCATGTGCTAATGGCTCTGTTTCAACTGGAACTTCGTCCAACTTGTGTTTGACAGGAGTTACTTTTTCCTGCGAAGGCTGTATGTGCTTTCGACACCCTCCTCCCTTTGCCCACTCGTTCTCAGGGGTTTTCTTCCTACCCTGGGTTTGGGTGGAGAGAGATGCTGACTGCAGAGGGTTGTCCACAATCTGGGAGAATATACCACTTCCTTTCAATAAATTCGTCTTAGGGTATTCATTCCTAGGGCCATGCGAAGTAGTTGAAACTGCTTCACATTGTTTGGCCAACCTCCCTGAGGTTACCAAGGTACTCTGGACTGGTACAAAGGTACCCTGGGCCGGCGTAGAGTTATACCGGGCTGGCATAGACTTAACTCTTTGCCTGAGACACTTTTCTTTGCCAAAACGTATGTCTGCCTTCTGGCAGAGAGCCTCAGCAGAAGTTACCAACTGCTGAGACTTCTCCTTACCAACATACCGTGGTAAGGGCCCTTTGGTTAGGGGTGGCGCTCTAACTAACTTAGTGGGTCTTCCCTTAGTCAACGCCCATGGGTCCGGCAAAGTTCTATGCTTAAAAGCCCAATCCGAAATCTGGGAAGGCATAAGCTCACCATTGCTTATCATGGAACTGGAGGCAGCTATCTTTTCTGTCACAGCAGCAGGCGGTGTTGTAGAGTGAGGTGGAACAGGAGTCTTGAAGAGCTCTTCTGTGGGCATTGCTAGTAATTCTTACTCCCTCATCTCCCCTGTGTACTTGGCGAGGTTAGCTTCTAGCAGGAGGGTATCGTCTGCGTCGTCTTGGATGTGGAGGCAGCTCATGTCTGGTAAGGTAATATCAAAGAAAGGTGTTGCTCCTTTACTGTCACTTAGAAGAATGAAATCGCCGTCTGGGTTGCATGTCTGCATGCAGTTCTGACTCATTATGCTTCCTGTGAGCACAGGAAGTTTATGCTGACTGGGGGTATTATGGCCATTGTCAATGGGTTCCTGTGGGCTGTCGGAGACATAAAACCGTTGAGGCTGGAGATGAGCTGGTAGAGAATCTTCTAATGATTCTTTTGAAACTAGGTATGGTGGTGCAGCTACCGTTCGTTTGTCTAATGCAGCGAATTCACTGTTTTTCCGGGGTTTTCCCACTATCGCCTCATAGTGTATCCCATTTCCACTTCCTTTCACATAGCTTAGGCTGTCCTTTGACACGCCTGCCAGTTGCTCAGGCTGGTTGGTGGGTACTTCCCCTTTCTGTGGAATGCAGGGAACTCCTTCCTCTGCCAGTGGTGTAGCCAACACGGGCACAGGGGTATTCTGCGCGTTTCTTCCTCTGTAGGCCACAGTTTTCGACCAATTGGACTGAAACTTGCTGTGAGGGTGCCTCTCATCTCTCGCCAGCGTTCGTGGTGCCTCACATACAGATTGCTTTGTCAGAGGCATAGTTGTAGGGGTAATCACATCCCTAAAAGGGGGTTTCAGCTAGATTTTGGCCCTGAAATCACTTCTGGCTGCAACAACCTGTCGTTGCCCAGCGGTCTTCCATGCTTGTCTGTACATGGTTGTCTATGTCCATGTATGATGACAGTAGAGTCACTAAACTTCATGGTGCACTCGTGAGTGGTCAGAAGTGGCGTACTGATTATGGCCTCTTCGCTTGTTTCACTTATAACAAAGTTAGTTTCGGTGTATAGACCTCGGAGTTGCATTGGTACTCGGACAGTTCCATAGAAGGCAATTCTAGTGCCGTCGGCCATCGACCCTCGGGGCTCACTGTGTTACAGGGTGTCTCTTACGCCCTGTGATAAACGACGGTACGTGTATCTTGACAGTAAGTTTGTCGTACATCCGGTGTTTATCAATATTGACACTCGCTGTCCGTCCATCGTTCCTGACAAGAAGTGACTAGCTTGGTAGGGGCGTTCTAACGCAGGGTGGTTTGCGCTGGCTGCTTTCACTTTTAGGGGAGGCGCGCTTTGCCTCTTACCTCGGATCTGTCTTTCTTGACAGGTGTATGGCTTGCCCGTTCGCAGCTAGAGGCCATCGGCTCTACTGAGGGCGCTGGCCGTTTCCCGTCGGTTTAACTGGATAGGCGGGTCTGGTGGCCCGTTGTTGTCTTGGACATGTTCCTGACATGTGTCCAACCTCTCCACAGCTCCAAAATTGTGGTGTGGGTGTGGTCTCCATCAGTGGTATGGGGGTAGGGTTTCTTTCTTTCTTTAGCGACTTGATTTCGGTTACTAGCGCTTGCGGCGGCTCAGCCATCCTAAGCAGAGGGTCTTCTGCAGCTGCTGTTGGGATGCTGTGCCATGCTGTGCCGGTGAGTTAGGAGGTGTAGGGGTTGGCGGACTGTGAGTGGCTGGGCTTCTCCTCTCTTCCTCATCTTCGTTGTCCAATGTTCATATATGAGGAGGTAGCTAATCATGGGGTGTCTTCACTTGCAAGTACTCATTGCCTGCGCATACTGCATCAGCTAGGTCTGCTGGCTGCATGGCCAGGAGGTGTCACTGCAGATATGCATTGCCAATGGTGGTGCAGTAACAAGTAACAAGCACCCTGTGCCTGTATGGTTAATCACGACTTTATTACTTATTCAAAGTAATAGAGTAACTGTAATAGAAGCCGGGCTTGTTCTATTAGGTATATAGGAAGCATGCCTGTTGGTAGCAACCATTAGGGGGACCTCTGCAAGATACTGGTCACAGTTAGTGTTCAGTAAAATCCACTACACCAGTGTAAACAGGGCTGATGTTTTACTAGCCTATCCACATTCAGAAACTTAAAACTGTTTAACTTATTGTAGACACATAACTTATTATTATTCAGCATGCGGTGGCTGAACACTTAACGTAACTACATTTTTTATGTTGTAGACAAGTTTTTCTGGAGCTCTAGGAGCGTCAAATGCTTATTTCTTTAGGTACAACAACCCATTTATGAGTTTGGTTTACACAAGTTTGGGTAAGTCTGATTATAATGCTGTTATATCACCTCTTTTCTTCTCTGTGCACTCGAAAAACCTTTTATGCGCAAGCAAAGTAAGAAAGAATTTTTCAGAAAAATTGCAGCTTGAGTTTTCTTTACTGTTAACCAAATTAAATGTAAAGTTTTTGTATAGTGAAAGATTGAACTGCTAAAAAGACTCTATCTGAGTAAAAACTAATCTAATGAACTACTACTGCTCGAAAAAATTATTTCCAACGACATATACACCAACACTTAAAAACTAGCAGCCAGTCCAGCAATTCCATCAATTAGCACTATGCATGTAATGAAGCCTTCTCAATGTAAAGAGTTCCACTGACCTTCACATGAAACACAAACAGTTGCACTCAAAAGCAACTCTTGGCAGAGTACTAGCTTATCCCTACTACCCTCAGTAACAGCAGTGCTCAGTAGCGATCACCATTTTCTAGATCATGGCTAGCGGAGTGCCGGATCTCCTAAAGACTTTCTTAACACCCTCAATAACATCTAAGACTGAATTACATCCTTTTCTTTTCGCTACCGGCCTCCATCCGGCCAGAAATACTCTCATTCAGTTTCTATATTGACTAACTATAGGCAAGCAGACATACTGATAACAAAACATACACTTCATGTTTTCACATGCGCACTAGGTGTGACAGAACGTCAACGTACCCGGCTAAAAACCTAATCAACAACAAAAAATGCTGTCAACTGTTTCTATCTATTTGGGAATAGACATGATAATTAGCCATTAAAAAATAAACCTATATCAATACGCATAACAAGGTTATGAGAGTTCAGAATTCTCAAATCAAATCTTTTAAAGTGCCATCTTCGGCTACTTCTTAAGCACTGTTTTGTCCACTTACCATCAGTGAATTAGTGGTCTCATCTCCCTCACCAGTTATGATACATCCTAGCTGGGCTAATTCAAATTACTCAATTTCTGTCATTATAAAAATTTGGAAAATTATAAACTTCGCCATTATCAGACAAGGAAATTCAATTTTGAATAATAATGATCATTTTAGGTTTGATCCGACATCCCGGAAGGAAGTGACTGTCCTCCAGTTTGAAACTACTTCTATTGAGTGTGGGACAGCACGGCCCTCAGTTTTCATTGATTTTCTTTTACACTACATCTTGCTTTAGTATGGTAATTAGAAGGAGAGATGGTAAATAATTAAGGAAAAGGTTTGTAGCTTTTACCATAATCAGCTGGGATAGACGGTGCGGCGAGTGGGGTGAGCTCCCAAGAGCAGACAACTCATAAGGTTTTAGCTGGTCTCTTTCTTTGCTTCAGTAACAACATCAACCAGCTGCTGGGGGGGTTACTTTGAATGTAGATGTAGCTTTTTGAGGGAAGAAAAGGGAGATAAAGGAGGGTTGGAGAAGAGGGTGAGGGTAGGAGTAGGAGGGTAGGAGGGTTGCATGGAAAACCTGTTTTGCAAGTTCAATACAACACAGCGAAATAAACGCCTGCAAAGACTAGCCCTAATCACGGTTTAGCAATCAAAACCATCACCTTCAAGACTTTGTGCACATTTTTATTATTATAAACCGATAAACTAAATTGTTGTTCTAGGCTCAGAAAGGTTCCGCCGCACACGGTACATAAAAAGGAATGGTGCGACATCTTCATTACACTATGTTGCAAACCCATACTACTGGGTGACCTTACCATATGTTACCAGGGCTTTGACTGGAAGTAATAGAGTAACACAAATTTTGAGCAGCCTCGTCATCAACAACAACAGTAAGTATTCTGTGTGATCGCTTCTGGCTAAGTTAGAAAAAGTAGCCAGGTGTATCCTCAAGAAATGTTGAAATCTGGTACAATTTTTGACGATGCACAATTAGCGAGACTCATAGAATGTTAAAATGCCAAACCGCAACAAAATTTTAAACGTATATTATTTTCAATTTGGAATTCAAATTTCCTTTTATTGCATCAAGGAAAGACTTGACTAAAGATTATTGCAACGTGACCAAGTTATTTAGCGATAGAGCATTTTTTATGAAACAATGATTTGCTTTGTGGGAAAAGTTATAAATAATCACATTTATTATAAATGACGTGGTATCTTTGAAATCCATTGCTACAATGAATGCCACAGACTTTGCCTGAGTAATAAGGCATTAGCTAAGGCCACTTTAATAGTTCTAAGGATGTGGAAAATTGTTTTTAACAAACTTTTTTTATCAATCTTGTGCTTACGAAACTTGACTATCATTGATCGAAAACGTATGGTAATAGTCACTGATATCTCCAAAACATCTTGTATACATTGTAGACCTCATAGTCGCTGCCTACATGAACCGAAACAACAAACTGGCAGGGAGAACATTCACAGCACAACCACCTAATACTGGTCGTAAGTATCTCTACTTTATTTAACTGAACACTTTATTTTCACTTAACATCCAGCTTTAAATCCTGTCCATTGCCGAGCACCTATTTGAAAACATAAACTACAGTTCATCAATATTTACTAGCTTTCTCACTTTGTGTTATGCTGAGACTGAATGAAGAGAATCATCAACAAACGCGTGCTATACTTTGGGTATCATTTCCTTGATCTAGTTCTTTAAATTAACGCTTGGATAAATCTTAGTGGTAATAATAGCAAGGGAATGCAGGCCACTTTCATGTCTAACCAATAAAAAACAGGATTAGGGATATTATTCAAAACTTCCCCATTAATTTGTTCGTCATTCATTGGTTGAATAAGTGACCAATCAATGAGCGTTCACAGCAATTATCTCTCACCTGGTCTTTGTGGGATACTCTTGCAAAATACATAATTTCCCATAATGTTTCAATGCATTTTTAATATCGCTACACAAATGTCATCGTGTGCCCATTTTGTACATAATCTACCATTGCAACACCTCCATTTAGCAAACTACTCTAGTTATTTTTTACCATCATATAGTCGTAGAACATTCCCAGAAACTATTATGACACTAAAAAAATCATCTATTCATGAAAGTGAGTAATGTTATCCTTGACAACAATAGGTGGTTGATTATTGCTAGACATAGACAGTTAATTCTTCGAGAACTCTATTTACCACTGATGATATTATAAAAACTGAAAAGTTGAGATTTCTCGACAAAAGGACCAATGTCATGAATGCAATGTTTAATTTTATACTTCAGGTTACAGATTTGAGGCCTTGACCTACAGATACTACAAGAGAATCACCAACAATGGAACTCTGCTTATAAGTCAAGCTGTAGTGTTGAAAAAGTCTGGTACAGAGGTAATTGTCAACTAATTATAATTAATGCAAAAAATGTGAATGCATCACAGCGATACACCTCACAATAAAATAGTGAGGGTACATTACATCATTCATCAACTGTTTGTAAACTTGTCATTAGAGGAAACGATTATGGCAAATATAGCTTCGTATAAAAACTTTGCTAACTGCACGAGTTGTTTCACAGACGTAAGGTCTGTATTATGCTTGTATACAGAGGTACATAGCAGTAACCAGAGATGCTAATGGAGTAATCACACTACCGCTTTGGCTCAGAGCTTCCAATAATCGTAGAGTGAGATACAACAGGATTGATTTAGTTGTGAGTAAACTCTAACCTCCTAGTTTTTTTTCTATAGAGCACTAAAACTAGCAATACTAAAGTCTGTAGCTGAAGTTTACTGCATTTCAGTGCATTTGAGTTAACTAAACCTCAATACAGTCTCATGAACCAACTTGTAAGTAACTTACTCAAGGAAAGCAAATGCTGTGTATTTCTTACCTGCTCAATTTAATTACAGGACTATCGGGGAAGGAATGCAACCTTCATCCACCCATCTGACGTTTCTACCCAGAATGTTATTGATGAAAGATTTTTCGAGGTGTTACCACAGCAGGGTAATAATACTTACAGGCTCGTTTCTACCCTACATCCAGGTTAGGTTTATAACTTTTCTTATTAAATGACATTTTTTTCCAAAAAAAGTCACCAAGTTGAGTTTTGATGCAATAACCGATTTATTGGTGATGAAAAGCTTGGACATTGTTAACAAATATGACAACTAGTTACTATAACTAGTCAAACTAGTTATGGCTTTATAATAAAGTCAATCCTTCAACTTTACAGATCGATATTTGGCTGTGATAAGGAAGGGAAGGAGAGCAATAATAGCCATAGCAGAACTTTCATCTCTTCCAACCACTTCAATAAACTACGACTTTACCTTAGACTTACCTGGTGAGTAGCAGGTTGGAAAGCTACCATAGTTAGCAGCTCAGCAGCTGTATAGATTATTCACTACTTTATTTATTTATGTTTCAGGTCCGCAGACTGCAGTAAGAAAACTTCCTGATTTTCCAGAATGCACTCTCTCGCCCAGAGATATGTACACAGTAAATGGACAGTTTTGTAGCAGTATTGTGCGTACACCTAACTAGAGAGCCTGGTACTATATGTGAATTATTGAGGCCTGAGGGACCTGGACCTATTGTCGCTGTGACAGAGCATAGTGTATTCACTTACCAGTATAATACTCTGTGATTCCTATTTATATGTATACAGCAAACAATACTAGTGAATACAGTGATTTAAAGTTGAACATTTTCTTCATAGTTACTATTTTTTCAGTTTAGTAACAAGATTGCAGCGGCAGTTAAATTATGCAGACTGTTAACGATGAAAATTCAGCAGAAGAAGAAAAACGGGGTAGAAGTGCATAGAAGAGGCAAATAGTTTTTAGTTTCTGTTGACTTAACACATTTAGATAATATCTTCCTTGGGTCCAAGCAGTCAAGGAATAAAACATAAATAATTCAAACATAACCGTCACAGGTGGGCCCTCGTATCCTTCACCAGTAGGCCTTCATAGCCCTCTCAGGTGGGTCCTCATAGCCCTCACAGGTGGGCCCTCATAGCCCTCACAGATGGGCCCTCATAGCCCTCACGGGTAGGCCCTCATAGCCCTCACGGGTGGACCCTCATAGCCCTCACAGGTAGGCCCTCATAGCCCTCACGGGTGGGCCCTCATAGCCCTCACGGATGGGCCCTCGTAGCCCTCACAGGTAGGCCCTCATAGCCCTCACTGGTGGGCCCTCATAGCCCTCACGGATGGGCCCTCGTAGCCCTCACAGGTAGGCTTTCTTAGCCCTCACAGGTGGGTCCTCATAGCCCTCACAGGTAGGCCCTCATAGCCCTCACAGGTAGACCCTCATAGCCCTCACAGGTAGGCCCTCATAGCCTTCACAGGTAGGCCCTCACAGACTTGACAGGTAGGCCCTTGTAGCCCTCACAGGTGGGCCCTCATAGCCCTCACAGGTAGACCCTCATAGCCCTCACAGGTGGCCCTCATAGCCTTCACAGGTAGGCCCTCACAGACTTGACAGGTAGGCCCTTGTAGCCCTCACAGGTGGGCCCTCATAGCCCTCACAGGTAGGCCCTCATAGCCCTCACAGGTAGGCCCTCATAGCCCTCACAGGTGGGCCCTCGTAACCCTCACAGCTAGGCCCTCGTAGCCCCAAAGGTAGGCTCTCACAGCCTTGACAGGAATTTACATTATTGCGGAGATGCAATGTTGTAATGGAATTGAGTCACCACGAGGTTACAACCGTTATTGTATTGTCTTACTTCTACTGCTTATCAATGCTTCGCCCGGACCTGGCTGTTCTTACTTCTAATTTTGTCAGGGCTAGTATTATTTCTACTTCCCACTGTATTGGTGAACTGTATTTCTGTTTGTTAAATTATAACTGCAACTTTTCTGTTAGAGGCAATAACAAGACCAGGCATGTACTTTGAGCTTTATTGCGTGGAATAAAACTGAGCTTTCTTGCTCAGACTCTCTGTTTTATATAACTGTATTACATATATAATACTGTAGTGGATTTCGGTCTGGTTTCCATGAAACATCATTAATCTTGAGTATTATACCTCTCTGCAGAAGAGACACAGCCGGTATGGCAGTGACAACTGTTGATCATTCACTGCCAGATCAGTCAGCAAACACAGAGCCCATGGCTCAGAGAAACTACGCAAAGTGTAAACTTGTTAAATGGCTTGATTTGTTATTACCAAGATCTAGGATGGCGATCCTCTAGAGTGATTGGCAGTACATGAATAAATGCAAAAAGTAACAGCATAGCCAGTCTGTATATAGGTTGGATGGCAGGAAGTGATTAGCATAACTTGTATAATCGACCTACAAACATGCACAGGAAGTAAATATGCCAATGCAAATACTTGTACAAACAGTCAACAAGTGATAACACAATAATGAGCTAAATGGGTAAGGCTCTAAGTGGGTAAAAGGGTGGCTTGGGAAGGGTACTTCCGGTACCTGGGTTGTGAATCTTCTCAGGCTATTTTGAGTTTCTCTGCTAAGGTGACCATCTTGTGTTCGCCGGGTAGGATGAATATCGGTCCGGCAGGCATCATACCGGCCCTGCAGGCTTCATATCAGCCCTGCACAGTGTTTTAGTGCTAGGCTAGCATTTCAGTCCCTCTTGTGTGCATGCTTCTGTTGCCTCTGAGGGTAAATAAAGGTTTCTACAAACACCTTACACCAAAATCTACCACAATACAATCTAGAACCAAACAATGTTACTACAATAATACAACACAGAGCTGACCACTTAAGCGTAACATATATTAACTGCCTCATTGGTCCTTAACAATAAAATAGTCAGTCTCTCTGTCCGACCTTTGAATTTCATATACATCTACAACAAGGCCGAGCTGCTCTTGTTGGGAGTTGTCATTTCGATCTTTTACTTTGTCAAGAGAAAGCAACTCCTAACCTTTGGATCTTTCTTCACTTGTAGTTGCTGTTGACTGCATCAAGGCTTACTAGTGTTTATATTTGTACAATCTGCATCTCTCTTACCCTGTATCAGGTAAGCATGGCTCATCAACAAATTATCCCATATTATTTGATCCGCCAAAAGAACACAACCAGTCAACACTTTCGGAAAGATACAACAAATCGATTTTATTGAATAGATATTGTGGCCAACTTTGATACCATCACAAACAAAATATTGGTCGCAATAGTAATTTGACAGTTTACCCAGCACTTGGCAACCAAATACTTTGGCTGTCAAAAATTAATGTGAGATCCTGATAGTCCTGTGTCATTCTGTATGACAGTTGTGAAAAAGTACAACTGCTACTCTCTTATAGAGTAGTGAGTTTTAGTAGCTCCCTACCACCTAGTACATCACACTTACCCCTAGAAGTACCACTAATAATGTGAAAGTATCAGGCATACCTGCCAATAGCAACAACGCTGGACATGCAATAAATAAATAATAAATAGCAAGTGGTGTTATATAGTAACATAAAAAATACTACCCCGGCACACTATAACACCGGGTATCCCAACCTGGGTTTTATTCTGAGCTAGTAAGATGACAGTTGTGGGCAGAGGATCAAAAGTAAAGTAAGAAACCTCAGGGAATGACATCCACCACCTCACCATCCTTAACTGTAGGAACTCCTGGAGCCAAAGTATCCTAAAGACAGGGAACCAAGGAGAAGGTCAACCCACACCTAGGTACTCCTCGATTGGTCTGCGGGCCGTTGACTTCCCCCCTTACTGTTAGACTCCATGGGCTTCTAATGTTATGCGTTGTCTATTATTTCCTGGTATTTTTGGTCAGAAGGCTAATTCGATAACTTCGAGTAATCTTGTACATGACTGAGTTATATGTTTTATAGGCCAAAAGCTTTCTGTAACTTGGCGTATAAACGTTTGAGGTTTTCTTGTATTCATTGCACTATTAATTTACTTTACTGCTGGTAACTACACTTTGGCTTGGGTGCACTATGCTGGTATATCCAATAAGGGAAATATTTAGAGAACTCAAATGCACGGAGTTAGACATCTGAGCCAAGGGCACACTACAATTGTGCAGTTGAGGTAAACGCTTCCGCATTATGTTCTAATGCCATCACCTGTGGGGAGAGATGGAGAAATGACAGTCAGGCCTATGAAGGTCAACTATGAGACTGAGTCAGCAAACAGGAGGTTTGTCTGATGAAACTTGTTTAGTGGAAGCAGAGAGAAATGTCATGATTTTACTACAATATCACCCAAGTTTTAGGCCAAAAACATGTAGGTGAGCAGCTCAAAGTACTACTTGTATTATCCTAGTAGGTATCAACGTGTAATTTTGAGAGAAGGCATGTCAGAAAAGGAAATTCTCAACATTGTCATGCTTTTAAAATCAAATTTTTATTTCTTGGAACAGTCCTTGCTGCAGAAGTTGCTATACAGTCAATACAAAGTTACCTGAAAAGCTATAAATTATTTTAATCTTACCTTTTGATTGATTTTGAAAATTAAATTTCCCTTTTGCTTAGTATATTTTTTGATTTTTCTTTTCAAACAGCTTGCAGTTCAGGCTTGACGATTTTTGGTGTTAACACAAGAAAAAATAAAAAAATAGAACTAGCAGCAATTCTCTCTCTACACTCAAACTTTTAAAGTACAAAGTTTAATCAACCGCTAGTTTTAAACTTGAAAATAGTTTTTATTTAGAAACCTTAATTTAATGTTTTAGATTTTGGCCGTGCAACATCATTACAGTGTGAGCATGATAGCATATTGTGTTATAATTTTATAGACAAAGCCTGTAAAAACTTGCTACTACAGTCACTTACCTGACTGGAGGCTGTCTCTGTGGGCCAGAGACACCCTTTGTATTGACTAACACAAGCAACAGACAACTGGTTGCCCCTGTTGCGAGTACTAAAGAGATCGTGCTGCCTTCCTTCTAATAAACACAAAGCAGCGCCGATAATGACCTTTACTGGGCTGGCACAAGATGGCCGCTGAGCCTGAGGAACTCGAGATTAGCTTGGGAGTTTCAGGACGCCCCATCCACCACTATATCACCCTAAGAAGTGGATACCAGCAGACCACCAGCTGAAAAGGAGCCTGCGATCCTGCCAAGAAATAGGACAGCGCCCCCAGGAATTAACTCTATTTATCCTTATTGGCTATTGTTGTTGTTTAACTTGCTGCATACTCATTGCGATTGGTTGGTATTTTTTTATCTTGTTATTCTGATTTGCCTAATCACTTCCTGCGCACTTGAATGGTTGTATTCTGTATTCTGAACATTCTGTTGGATATGAAAAATTATACTTCCTGTGCTGCAGCCAATAAAAGGGTGAATTTCTCATCTAGTCATTGCATTTGTTGACTGCACCTACTCTTGCCATTATACTTTAGAGAATAGTTTCCCTAGAGTAGCACAGAATACAAACAAATGTATTTGTACACAAAAATTTGGGCTAATATTTCTGAGCCATTGGCTGTGTATTAGTTGATAAAGACCTTGAACAAATGACACCGGCCATACCAGCGGTGTCCTTTCTAGAGAGAGGAAGAGTACTTGCGCATAGTAGCATTTTGTGGCAACAAGACCAAAATCTGCTACAATATTTAACAACAATAAAGAAAATACTGGCTCAGCCATAACCATTTTATGGAACTTAAAAATTATTGACAGTCCCAATTTCTAACACATTTGAAAGAGCTCCTGTATATCTTTTGAGTATCTTATTTCTATACAAAAAACTTTCAGTTTAACATAATATAAATTCAACAAGAAACTGCATCTAGTGCATGTGTGTGAAGTATTTCTCCATTTTCCTAAGTCTTTATCTTACTATTTAGTGTTACTTTTTAAAGTATTGTAAATTTTAATTTTTAAGCATTCACTTTTGTCTTGTCATTGTATTGAATGCACTTTGAATACGTTCCACAAATACATTATTTCTTATTTCAATTATGTAACTCACTAGTACTAGTACTGTACTTCTAATCATGGTTAACTGGGGAGGCATGTACTTGTCACCAACTCCACTAATTAATAATTTAGCTAATCAGAGCCGGGATAGACTGTCAGCTGATTGGTCAACTAATCACTGGTGTTGCTGGCACCACTTTCAGCCACAATATATAGTGTATATTCAAGACTTGGACACCTACTTGTTAAGGATTTTTAGACAATGTAAAGGTAATACAGTGCCGAGGTAAGCCTGGACACAATTACGAAAGTTGTTCAGGTTGAGAAGAACTAAACAGACAGAATCTTAGCACTTAAACTTCTAAGAGTTTGTTTTTTGTTTGATCTCAACCAGATGCAGCTGCTGCATAGACATAACAGATTGTTGTTCACAGACAAACCACATTGATACAGCCTACGGTAAAAGCTAAAAGCTACTACAATTTGTGATACTGTAAGGGATTTTGCATGTACTTTACCAGACACAACTGAGAAGTACTTCTGGAAGGAGTGTCCAACCTTCTCTCAACCGTATAGTACTGTAGAGTACTATACAGTACAGTACATAGAGTAAAAGACTCCTAAATATCATGAAGCCTTGCCAACGACAACTTGGTGCAGCATTCCATCCAGCACAAGTCACAGCAAGCATACTTTCGACAAAAACAACAATCTTTGCGTGAAAATCCTTATATATTATAAAGGGATTTTAGCGCAACAAAAACAACTTGTCCCTTTATAACATATGAGAATTTTCGCGAGAAAAAAGTTTTTCCTTTGCGCGAAAATCCTTATATATTATATAAGGAGTTTCACGCAAAAATAAGACAACATTTTTTCAGACAAGTAGGCGTTCTGATTAGGTCAAGCAGTGCAACTTTGACTATATAAGAAGCACTGTTTTTACACAAAAATCATTCACTCCACCAACATCATCTAAAGGAGCAACATCCACACAGCATCTACTACAACTACTAAGAGGACTCTCAGCAATAAGATAAGAATTAATAAATAATTATTCAACACTTATTGGTAAAAATCAACTAGTTTCGCTGTGAAGTGTCAGAGAGTTATCTTCAGGGTTTTGATTATTTACTATTAATAGCACTTGGTTAGTTTTTATTTTGAAGGATATTTTTTAACATTGTGAAATCTATCTACTATTATATTGTTTTTTTTTCCCGTTCAACTTCTCAGTCAATACAATGGATAAGGACGATGACATCAGAACAGACAAACTTCCAACATTTGAACCATATCCCGATGAGAAAGAAAACATTCCGCCTGAGTCGTCTATACTAAGGAAGAGTCCAAGAAAACTTAGACCGAAACCATGGAATTACAATAAAAGTAAAACACTCGACTGCGCATTTGCTCTGAAAGATCCTTCTAATTCGAACCTTTCCTGCTTGGCAAAAACGCTGCAGGTATACTGAACTCTTGTCACATAAATGAAAGAATAATGATTGGAAGGTTTCAACCACTTCTTCTAAATCCAACACTATCGCTTTTGGAGATGAATTACATTGAAACACCAGTTGAGGATATCTATAAAAACTTGTCCATTACATACTACAATGTCGAAACATTTGGTTACAGAGGACAAATCAGATCTATCGTGAGTATAAAGGAAGCCGACAAGTTAGGACCATTGCAACTCAATGTGCCAAGACTGGTGATCTTCATGGGTTTCGATCAGGAAAAGCAACCGATCTTTTATCCAATCAGATTTCCCGCTACTATCACCGCTTACAACGCTAAACAAGTAACTGGGTTAAAAAAAAGCAAAACACCTTCTTAGTTGCTCAACATGATCTGTATCGCAACCCTGTCTCAATTTTCAGTAGGTAATGTAATCGGTTTTGAATCTCCTCACGTAGTTCGTCATTTAACTTTACGTAATGGAGAAATGGTAATGAACGCACTACTAGTGAGCTACAGATGTTTGCAATATGATAGATTGATGATGGGGGTTTTGTACATACCCGAAAAACACGCTGCTGGCATCAAAAGAATTGAAACAGGAGTTATCCTTTTATGAAATCGAGAAATTAGTGGACTTGGGAACCTTTGACACGACATCGTCGCATTCACACCAATGCAAGCAATGGAAGCAGCGCAAACATAACCAACCGATTTGGAAGAACCTAAACTACAAGACAAGAATTGTGATCGAGGAGTTCAAGACGATCAATACAACTCGGTGAGTGATTTATCTTTTCTATATAACATAATCTATCCATTGTAAATAATAGTTTATCTCAATTTAGTCCCGATAGTTTATTCATCAAGTAATTTTTTGTTTTAGATATAAAAAAGATAAAGCTGCTAAACGAATCTAAAAGAAAACACTATTATCATCCAAGTCTCAGTAAAAGTTCACTTCAAATAGCAATGTGTCGATTAGTAAAATTGTACTCAAACTTTTTACTAACAAACCTTCTATTTAGTCAATGCTTATTCATTATACGCTACTATTATCTACTTTCTATTACAAATATTATCCATTTTACCTAGGCTTCTTGCACTATTATTATATGCTTTATTATGCTTGCTAATTACCGTATTAATCAAATAAACATAATACCTAACCCACTACCAAAACAAGAGTAAACAAACAAAGGGCCCGTGTCAACCACAAACTATATCGGGAGGGAAATCTCCACCATAAGCAAATAACAAACAAAGAAATATCTTACAGCTCTGTGCAAATGTCAACTACCATTTACATTACCAAACACACCTATATAAATATTATACTGTAACAGGCCTGTAAGAATATTCATACCAAAAAACAACAATGTAACATGTTAGCAGATCTGTTTTCCTATGTATATACATATTATACTAACAAAAATCATCTAAAAGCTAACAAATACATTTTTGACAGGTATGTAAAACAATCCAACAAATCTAACAATCAAAATATATTTTTAGGGTACTTTGGCAGGTCTTTTTTTACAGAGATCTGCTCCTACATTACTACGCATGTCTCCTGCTCACTAGTAATTGGAATTGGAGTAGTAAAAAGCTCTAATTTTTTATGGTTTTTATATATTCTTATAGTCCTGGATATGCAGCTTTGGCTCTGTTTGCTATTGATTGTTAACAGTTAAACTCTGTTAACAAAAGCCCATGAATGCCACAAAAGAAACTTGGGATAATGGTTTACTATGTAGGATTCCTAACCACACTTCTCAAAAGTGTCAGTCCTTTCACACTTACTTGTTTTTAGGCAACACAACATCAGAGGATTCTCCTGCAAGCTCTTTACAAGCTGAATCCCACTGAAAAGGGTGAAGACGATTGTAAAGCCAGGTGGGGATAAAAGTAGTAATATATGAGCAGATCTCCCTACCAAGTGTTTTTTTGTGGATCTGACCTTGGAGTTGAGACAATGGGTTACGGCGTTGGATGAATTCGCTGAGTTTATATTGTATTTTATTTGAGGGGTATTTGAGTGGCACTTGAGTGGCATTTAAGTGGCATTTGAGTTTTGATTAGTTTTTTACTTAATTTGAACTTATATGGCATATAGATTTTGAATGTATGGCATTCAAGTTTTGATAACTTTTTTACATAACTCGAACTCATATGGTATCTTGAGAGAGAGGGGAGAGGAGAGAGGAGAGAGGAGAGATGGGAGATGAGAGAGGAGAGAGAGAGAGGAGAGAGATTTTTTAGTTTTCTATACATTCATGTATATATGGTTAGTTATGTACATATTTATGGCTATATTTATATCTACATAGAGAGAGGAGATATATCTACATTGAACAAATATATTGATCAAAAATGAAAATTATATGATTATATACCTGATTACATAATAAGTAGGGAAAATCTTCCTATATAATATAGCTAGAGTCAGTAAATACTAAGTTATACAAAGCAATACAACTTGTAATGACATTCAATGCATTCATACATACATACATATGGTATCTTGAGAGAGAGAAAGAGAGAGAGGAGAGAGATCTTTTAGTTTTCTAGCAATTAATGTATATATGGTCAATTATGTACATATTTATGGGAATATTTATATCTACATAGAGAGAGAAGAGAGGAGATATATCTAAATTGAATAAATACATTGATTAAAAATGAATCATTATATGATTATATACATTTATTACATAATAAGTAAGGAAAATCTCCCCACATAATATAGCTAGAGTCAGTAACATAAATTTTTTGCAAAAAGAAATCATTCTCTAAATGGTTAAATTTCATCTAATTGTACAAATTTACAAAAAAGGAGAATGTGATAAAATAGATATCATAATAGAGTGTAATAAGTTGAATATATAGAGTTAAAGTCTATAAAAACTTTTTAATTTGTAAAGTATTTGATGACTTTACAAGAAATATCATCACATTCAGGTTCAATGATGATGAGAAGATTTTCTTCAAGCTTAAGTTTACTATTTTCCGATATAGACAGAGAAAGTTTTGAAAAACCCTCCAAATCATTATAAATAAAAACTCTATAAATCGACAGTGTTGAATTTGTAATTGATACTGAATTGCTTTCGCATATGATATATCTATCACACACACAATCAGTAGTAGTTTCGATTTCTTCAGAATTGTATATAGTAGAGTTTGTAGGGCTTGGTTGTTCCAAAATTAAATCGACTAAACCCAGAGCTTGTGGAAGAGATGGAATTGATGGTGATAAAGCTGGAACTACAGGCTTGTTTGTAGTGGTTGTCGTCGGGGTTGTTGTCGTCGTTGTCTGTGGAGTTGTGGTGATTGTTGTCGTTGTATGTGGAGTTGCAGTGGTTGTTGTTGGAGTTGTTCTTCGAGTCGTAGTTAGTAATCCTTCATCGTATAAACGAATGTAATTTAAAGCTTCATCGGTTTTGCAAACAAAGTAGTGTTGAGGCCACATATCATAAGTGTCACAGCTTCTACGTAGGTGAGCAGGTTCCATGAAACATGTGAGTCTAAGCATATGATATTTTAAGTTTTTTCTTAAAATACGAGTTACTGAATCAACCGCTTCCATATTAAGAATTCCCCGAAAACATCCAGACGCTCTATGAGATAAAGCGAATGGTTTAAACTCTGTTACAAGACAATAACCGCTTAGGATTGGGAATAATAGGAGATAGATGCAATATCTCATTTTTTTATTCAGAGAGAGAGACTTTTAACCTAGTTTATGCTTTCATCATCTAGAGTTAACTGTCTTGCATTTCGGTGGTCTTTGGTTAATATGCTTCAACTAAAGCTCTATATTTATAACCTTGGGATTGCATTTGTCTTTGGTATCTCCTTGACATGTGATACTGATGATAATCTTGTTTTGAACAGACTTCAAACTTTCAAAACTCGAAAATGACAAATTTACACCTTCAATACCATTGATGTTAGTGATGATAGTAGCTATTTTTGGCTCCTTGTTGGTCAAACGATTGCATTCCACACATGCAAAGTTGGTTGTCTCAAACTCTTCTGTTGGTGGACAAATCAAACGTGAGGTGTTGTATTCAAATACACATAATTCATCATTCCAAAATAGTTTTGTATTTTGAGTAAGACCTTCCGTATTATTTTTAACCCCTATTGCGCATTCCTCCTGATTCAGAGTGTATTTTGTTGGTGGATCACAAGACACAGAATCTGTAGAAGTTATGTCCTTGCAGATCCAAGAAGCGCTTTGAGGGATGAAAAAACCACAATATAATAAGTCGGGAGGGTAGAGTCGCACACAGTTTTTTCCATTTTCATCTTTATATCGTATAGTCCTTTCGAAAGGTGAAAAAACCAAGACATCATTTTTATCCATAGCTCCGGCTATACATTCATCAATTTCGTTGGTATAGAATACTCCACTAACATTGGGAAATGTTAGTGCCAGTAGCAAGATAAATACGCGGCTCATTTTTTAAAATGTTTTCGCTTTCAGTGTTGAAAGTTGAATACTTTCTTTCTTGATGTTTTTTCTATTTATACGTAAGAGGCTAGCGACTTGTTCAGCTCTCTCAACCGATTTTGAAGATGTGAAACAATCTCATCAAAGTGGTTACCAAAATGTAAGTATGGTTCCAATCGAGATTGAGACAAAAGAACATGTGTTTCTGTCCAGCGAAATGAAGTCAAACCTCTTAAAATCGAAATATCTATCAAATCACCCAGTTCAGCATCTTTCAAACATTGCTTTATATCAATCAGTTCGATCGCTCTTTTGAGATCTTCAAAATCTATCAACTTGGCTTGCGGACAGCATACTTTTGGATCAAAGCTCCTAGAACAGTTTAAGCATTCGAGAGGATTTGCTCTTGAAATACAATTACAGCTCAAAAGCATGCTTTGTATTGATTTACGAACTAGATTGAATCCTAACACAAAATAAAATACTTCTTCGGTGATGAGTTGAACAAAAAGAGGATTCGAACGCTCTAAAGGAATGTGTTCAAAATGAGTCCTTATGAACTTAGGAACAAAATCAGCCAATGTACCAATTGACTTGAATCCTTGAGTTTTTCCACTCATGTTTCTGCTGTAGTTCAGAGATAAATGAAGCAACTTTTTTTGTAGCAGTTCTTTTATGAGTCTTCAGATATATTCGTCGAATCAATAGTTATTATCGGGTTGACTGAGTCTTCTTTTTCATCAAGAGTGTAAGCGTATGGATATCCTTCTGCTATCGCAAGTAATTTATCCTTTAGTCGTTGATAAGCCAGTTTGCTCTGACTAGTAGGTAATAGGTAGGGATTTAATCGTGCTCTCAAATTTGTTAACAAAAAGGGAGACTTCAAATCATCAGTGGAAAGATCCAAAAAAGCATTAATCCATTCATCATGCACCAAAAAACCCATTTTAGCATTTTTCAAAACTTGTCTTCTATCAATCCAGTCGATAGCATCACCCAATTCTTTTTTGGTAGGTGTAGCACCTTCAACCATTTCAGCATATCTTTTACAAGTGATACATTTGTCATCAACGTGTGAACAGTAACAGTTTAGTAGCGATAGATTGGTTGCTTGCTTGTAAAAACTTCCTCCTAGTACACAGTATACACATTCCTCCGTAAAATAAATCCTCAACATTTCATCAGAAACCTCAGCCAAAAAAGTCTTAGGTCCTATAGCATCGGAAGCTTCTTGGTGAGCAAAGTCTTCAACACGTAACATATTTGTTGTTATTCCGTTAAATTACAAAACGCGAATGATACGTTTTCAAATTGAAACACCTATTTAATCATTCATTACTTTTTCTTTTTTTTGAGGTTAATTGTTATGCTAGCTCATGTAGATCTTCATAAATGCTTTAATTTCAACCTGACAACCATCGATTGGGCAAGGTTTTACTTCTGATGAGCATTCAGTAAGCGCTTTTTCCTTACACTCACTACAGTAAATGAGATGACCGCATGGAAGAGAGATATGATTTGCAATTACTTTTTTTTCATGCGTCTCAGACACACATTGAGCGAGTTTGCTTTGCTTAGTCTGATCTTTATCTTTTTTTAACGAATCAATTGATTTAGCATCATTTTTTAACAGTGTTGACGAATTCTCAACAGTTGTAAAATCATTTTCAAAAATATGTAAGGCTTCAATCATAAAACCTATTCGCTCAAAAGGTTTTCCATTTAACACTAAAACTTGTTCGATATCGTTTTGACTGTATCCTAGTTTTTTGCAAATAAGTTTCATTTCTTCGGTGTCATTGTTGTGCGTTATTTGTTTTACTTTTTCTCGATATTTTTCAACCCGTCGCTTACACCTTTTGCCTTTTTCCGTTCGCATGTAAACATCCTCAACATACTCTTCACCTTTACTCCCGAGTAAAAAATAACAGTCTGGGAACCATCGACAGTGTTCCTCCCACGGTAGATCACTCTCTTCCCATTCTTTAAGTTCACCTGAGCAAAAGAAGCATTTTACACTATCTCCGAACTTAGTATAGTAGAAACCTGCATTGGAAAGGAGTTTCATGGAGACTTTACCCTTCCATTGTTTGAAACTGTCTTCTCTAGATGTTTCAGTAGCAAAACGTGGTGTATCAGCACGATCAATTGATATACCTAGAGGTAATACTTCTGCAGTTAAATCTCCTCTTCTGGTCTTTTGTTCTTCCATCGTATAACTTTTGACAATTGAGATGTTTTTCATTTCATCTGCAAGTAGTTTCCTAGGTCTATACAGACGATTGTGAGTGTTAAATCCTCTAACAAATCGACAAAACGGAAAACTTTTAGCGTGTTCTTTCATCGGATGTTCATCTTCATCCTTCCAGTTTAGTAATACCCCTTGGCAAAAAACACATCGAACAGCGTTGTCTTTTTCAAGGTTATAGAAACCAGCTGCAGCCATGTTTTCACCACAATGTTTACCTACTCGTCTCCAATTTGTAAGAAATGATTTTCTTCGATAACTTTCATCAAGCATTAAAGCCTCTCTTTCATAAAAAGAGAGTTCATTGTAAATGAACTTGAAAAAGTCCGATGGGGAAAGTTGCGCAATAGTTTTTTGTAATTTTAATGACAAAAGACTACAGTGATTATCCGGATAAGTTGCGACGACATAAGTGATTGCAGTGGTATCAGGAAAATTTCGTTGTAAAAACAACGACGAAGTAACGAGTAAACTATCATCTATCCATTCAGTGCATTCTTTAGTATTTTCGAAGCAATTCCGAGTTTTTCGCATTTCTTTTTTTTCATTATAAATAGTGTTTGCTACATATCTGTTGTTTGTTACTCGACACATTATTTATATATAATACAAGTAGTAGCTTCAGTTATTACTCAAGTTGAAGTTTTGTTGGAAAGTTCTTTCCTTTTGATCTAGTTCGTTGTTATTCTAAAAAAAAATGATAATGCTTTATAGCAAAAAATTAAAAAAAGACTAAGGTTTCAATTTTTTTTCAATATACTTGAATTGATTACTATTATAATAGAACGTAAATACTTACATCAGAAATGAAGACTTGTCTTTCTTTTGAATTAAAATGAATGATATTCCTAGTAGTTTGAACTTGAGAGCTGCTTTCTATAAAATTCGGATGAAGAAGGAGTACATTTTTCATTTTGAAGTCCTGAAATAATAAGAATAAACATAATTAAAACTTACATACAACATTTTTTTGATATCTTAAATAGTGAATAATCTTGTTTTTTGTTCAGAAAATGTCTTCACGCTTAAATCGATTACAATTAAAACAAAATATAAATACTTACATCACAAATGAAGACTTGTTTTTCTTTAAATTAGATGAATTATATACATAGTTGTTTGAACTTCAGCTGTTTCCTATGTAACTCAAATGATGAAGAAGGAGGGTTGTAGTAGATGATGATGTAGTAGATCTTCTTCCTTCAGTTACTAACGATGAAGTGAATGCTTTCTGTATGAAAACAGTGCTTCTTATATAGCTTAAGTTGCACTGCTATGAATCAGCATTATTTTCACATGAATGGAAACCGTTGCTTTCGCGGGAATAACAAAATTATTTTCACGCGAATACAAACCAATGCTTTCGCGGGAATAAATAATTTATTTTCACGCGAATGGAAACCGTTGCTTTCGCGGGAATAAAAAATTTATTTTCACGCGAATACAAACCAATGCTTTCGCGGGAATCAATATTTTATTTTCACGCGAATGGAAACCGTTGCTTTTGCGGGAATAAA
Organism: Cryptosula pallasiana; assembly: GCA_945261195.1. Taxonomy (NCBI): domain Eukaryota; kingdom Metazoa; phylum Bryozoa; class Gymnolaemata; order Cheilostomatida; family Cryptosulidae; genus Cryptosula; species Cryptosula pallasiana. Next base: position 34,826,449 of record OX183136.1, read on the forward strand.
TATTTTATTTTCACGCGAATACAAACCAATGTTTTCGCGGGAATAGATAATTTATTTTCACGCGACTGGAAAGCGTTGCTTTCGCGGGAATAAAAATTTTATTTTCACGCGAATACAAAGCAATGCTTTCGCGGGAATCAATATTTTATTTTCACACGAATGGAAACCGTTGCTTTCGCGGGAATAAATATTTTATTTTCACGCGAATACAAACCAATGTTTTCGCGGGAATAAATAATTTATTTTCACACGGATGGAAACCCTTGCTTTCGCGGGAATAGAAATTTTATTTTCCCGCGAATACAAACCAAAGCTTTCGCGGGAATCAATACTTCATTTTCACGCGAATGGAAACCGTTGCTTTCGCGGGAATAAATATTTTATTTTCACGCGAATACAAACCAATGTTTTCGCGGGAATAAATAATTTATTTTCACACGGATGGAAATCGTTGCTTTCGCGGGAATAGAAATTTTATTTTCCCGCGAATACAAACCAAAGCTTTCGCGGGAATCAATACTTCATTTTCACGCGAATGGAAACCGTTGCTTTCGCGGGAATAAATATTTTATTTTCACGCGAATACAAACCAATGTTTTCGCGGGAATAAATAGTTTATTTTCACGCGAATAGAAACCATTGCTTTCGCGGGAGTAACAAAAATAATTTTCACGCGAATAAAAACCAAAGCTTTCGCGGGAATATCGCGTGAAAAAACTGCTGAGTCATAGATATATTATAAAGGTTTCATAGGGTTAATTAGTACAGCTTTAGCTATTTAAGAACCAGTGTTTTCACACAGAAAGCATCCAGTTCTACAATAGCTAGCAAGGAAGCAACATCTACACACCAACTACTACATTTACTTGAAACTCAATAAGGTGAGAATCACTAAATAATTCTTTAACATATACTGATAAAAAACTTCAACTAGATTTGCTATAATACTTCAGAAAGTTAATTTTATGTTTTAATATTTTGTTCTTATTAATAAAAGATCAAATAGTTTCACCATAACGCATCAGAAAAATTATTATGGTTTTGATTATGTGTTTATTTTATAAATATCTAGTTAGTTTATTCTTTTCAAAATATTTTTCAAATTCCACCCATTTGTTACATATTTTTTACTCTCTTTTCAGTTCCAACTTCCGACTGAACGCTCTGAATATGAATGAAGACCGTAATACCTCATTTCTCTCAACATTCGAACCATACTCTGATGATAAAGAAAATATCCCTCCTGATTCACATATAATAAGAAGGAAACTGAACACAATTCGACCAAAGCCATGGGATTCGGATAGAAATAAAACGATTGACTATACTTGGACTTTGAAAGCACCATCTCCTTCTCATCTTTCCTGCTTGTCAAAAAATGCTGCTAGTTTGCTCAATTCTTGCGATACCAATGACAGAGTAATGATTGGAAGGTTTCAACCACTTCACTTAAATCAAACGCCATCACTTCTCGAGATAGTCTCCATCGAACGACCAACTGAGGATGTATATAAAAACTTATGCATTATCCGCTACAATGTCGAAACATTTGGCAACAGACGACAAGTGAGGTCTATGGTGAGAAATGAGGATTACAACAAATTAGCTCCAACACAACCAGATGTTCCAAAACTGGTGGTTTTTATGGGATTCGATTCAGACAAGCATCCAATCTTTCACCCTATCAACTTCCCATCCAATATTTCCCTTGAGGAAGCTAAACAGCTAAGTAGATTAATAAAAAAAAAAACACCTACTCAGTTGATCAGTATGGTTCGTATCGCAACGCTCTCGCAATTTGCTGTTGGAAGTGTAATCAGTTTTGAATCTCCTCAAATATCAACTCAGTTAACATTACCTAATGGAGATGTGGTGATGAATGCGCTACTGGTAAACTACAGATGTTTGCAATATGATGGTTTGATGATGGGAGTTCTATATATACCTGAAAAACACGCTAGCAACGTCAAACAAATTGGAACAGGAGTCATACTTGTAAGAAATCGTGAAGTTAGTAGATTTGGTTATCATCGACATGATATAATCACATTCACAGCATTACAAGCGATAGAAACGGCTCAAAACCTATCCAACAAACTTGATGATTCCAACCAGATGAAGTACTTTACTACAGATGAGGTTGTTGAGAACAAGGTCTTAGTGCTTTCAATGGGAGTGGGAAACACATCTTCTACATCTTTGAGAGAACCAGCGCCCCCTGGTGAAAACTATATTCAAAAAGAGCATGTCAGACAAGACAACATAGTGAGTATTTTTTATTTAATGTAAACTAACTGATATAAGTAATACTTCCAATTAGATAATATTTATTTATAAAGCAATTATTTTTTGTTTTGCTTTAGATAGAAGAGAGAGAATCAAAAACACTTGATGAAAATTATGCTCAAGAAAAAACAAACCGAACAATATAACTTGGTGAGTTACTTCCCTTTACTATATAATGTTAACTAACCAATGTAAAAAGAACTATAATTCAAATTCATGTAATTATTTTACATTTTTGTTTAATCATCCTATACTAATACATAACTTTTGATTTTAGTTCATTATGGAATCAAAAGTACATAGAACAGAAGTCTTCCTTCCTAAGTTATAACATCAGTACAACAATGACAACATTGTAAAGAAAAAGACTATCAACCATTGATTGACATTACAAGTTGTAGTGCTTTGAATTACTTAGTATTTACTAACTCTAGCTATATTATACAAGAATATTTTGCTACTTATTATGTAATAAATGTATATAATCATATATTGATTCAATGTAGTCTCCTCATTCTTCTCTTCTCTCTCTCAAAATATCATATGAGTTCGAGTTATGTAAAAAAATTATCAAAACTTGAATGTCATGCATTCAAAATGTATATGCTATAAGTTCAAATTAAGTAAAAAAATAATCAAAACTCAAATGCCACTTAAATGCCACTCAAATGCCACTCAAGTACCCCTCAAATAAAATACAATATAAACTCGGCGAATTCATCCAACGTCGTAACCCATTGCCTAAACTCCAAGATCTAATCCACAAAAAAACACTTGGTAGGGAGATCTGCTCATATATTACTACTGATAAACTCTCAGAAAGTTGAGGCAGGGACGCTAAAAAGATGAAGGAACTGGTGATTATCCTCTATCCAAGAAGATTTCTGGGACAGAGGAACTGGCGCAGCATATTTTTTTAGCAATGGCTTGAAGCTGATGGAGTTGCATGGCAGTTTGAAAAGTGGAATTCTATTTGTGTGGAAATAAACCAGGTGCTGGGATAGGAGAGTATGTTATTTCCTGATTATGTTACTTAGATTACCAAGGCTAGGTTTCACCACAATAGTTGTTATGGCATAACCTGAAAGAGCGATAATATTTGTCATTAATGACTTGTTTTGCTGGAGTGTAACATTTTTCTCAACCAATAACTTTGCAGACTGCATATTGATTATATGGTTCCTCAATAGAGTAACCATGGTTACTAATAAATACTACCTCAAGTTAATTCTAACCAATGCTGATATTTGATTGGAAGATTAACAGCTTTTGTTGCATACTCATGTCTAAATATATCATTTAAATATTGCTTTAAAAAAACAGTTTTAAAGCATTCTTGACGTTGTCTCACGTACTTTGGGAAAAGTTGTGATTTGTCTGATTTATTTGGCGGTGCAAATGAAGTACAACAGTTCGTTTTGCCAATTACTAATATGCACACAACTGTCACAACCTGTTTGTTGTGATAATCTCTTCTACTACTCCGCAGTTCAAGGTCATTCTAAATGAAAACACAAATGCCTGCAGAGCTTTTTAAGTGTTGTGAAGTGCATAGCCACTGAACCATGTTTGAGCAACTAACTGTAGCAGCTCTTTCCAGAAGGTTGTGGTCCAGGGTAAGTTTTCTTCAATCTCTCGCAAACAAGAGCTGTCCGCTACCTCTCAAGCAAGGCCAAAATAATGCTGCTTTGAAACAAATAAAAGTTGATGTACTTTCTCATTAATCAGCAAGGAAACGATAAGAAAAAAAACGCTTTTTACATGGCAAAAGCCTGATTTTTATACAATTTAACAAACAACATCTATTCACAAGAGTTTTGCGAATAATACCAGAACGCACGCATAAAACCACCAATAAATGCTATGCTCAATAAATATAATCATACCTATGGCTTAGTTATCTAATAAATCATTTTATATGGATATAAAACGGTGTAGTAGCTAGTGTTTTAGAGTTAAATGCTTTCTCTGACAGCGGGTAACCTGCAAAGCCCCGATTACTTATCCTCTCAAGCGGTTTTTGAAGAGTTCTAACAATTTGCAGAGGTGCTTCATTTTAGTACTTTTCCAAATGTTTGAAGCACTGAAAATGTGTCTGCGCAGCAACTAGCCAAGTGTTTTACATTTGGTAGTGAGAAGAAAAACATTTCTTTGTACTCTAAGAGTATGGGAGAGGCAGGGGGTGGCTTGGTGGAGGTATGGATAAAGTATTGGCATTTCATGCTAATTATTTCACTGACTGTAACTTATTTAGCTGACCAAGCAAATTGAGTGCAAAAAAGTTCAAGTTTTATCATAAAAAGATGGAAGAGCGGAAGAGAAAAACTGCAACTGAAAAAAATGGCTATCTGAGAGTTTTTGCACTAGATTTCACAGCAGTTTTTGCTTTACAACTTTTTCAAGTCAACTGCTACTGTGAGGGATTTTTATGTCATATCAGCCACCCCCGCCCATCTCCCCGCCTCCCTACCTTGGGAACCCCCTGTACCTCTCCCCCTACCTGTAGTAATAGTTTTGAGTAGACCCGAAGCCTTCTCCTTTATCATATAAACGTATTATCCCGGAAAGGAAGATGGCTACTAATGATAGCCTCGGGCCTCAGGAGTCGAAATCCCCTCATCATAAGGAGACCGGAAAAGGAGCCAAGAAGTTACAGCCTATAGGAGCAATGACCAAGGAAGGAAAGGACCTAATAAGGAGTGGAAACTTTCCATTACTCTAGAAAGAGCGGGAAAGCAGCCCAGAGCTTCTTTGCCACGTGCCCTCTCCTCCCATTGGCTTGCTGTGTTATTGTACTTTGTAATATCTATTGTTATTTGTATATATTTTGCATTGTTGACTGTCATTGGCTCACCCCTAATAAGGGGGTGAAATTTCATGCCTTCTCCCATAAAAAAATTGCTAAACACGAGGAGAGCAAAAGTTAGTGGATTTTTGTGCTATAACTTTATTATGTTGCTAAGCAGAATGAGATAATAAAGTATTTTATTCTTTTAAAACTCTGTGTGATTGTCTGGGGCGTGGACCCTGAAGCAGTTGCTAGTGTCTAGAAGGAGTGAATGCCATTGTGTCGGTAGTGAAAGGAGGAAACCCACTGCACTACTAAGTATTTGTATTCGTTGTTCACAAATATACTTTTCTAGCTAAATTACCATTAATTATTTCATCACCATGACAACCAGAAAGTTTATTTATCATTTTGCAGGTGTTACTTTTAATGAAATTTTGTTGAATTATAATTTATTACTTTTCACAGCTGGCATTTTTTGGCAATGCAACTATATGAGTGTTTACTAATTTTATTTGAAAGTTAGGAGAAGCTGCTCAGTTATACCAAAAACCAAAACACATAAATTTTGTGAAACAATGTTATATTTAACTTTGATATGACGCCTTTAGTCGAATTAGTAAATAAGTTGCCTTTTTCACATAACCGGTTGTATTGTAGCATAAAGCATTTTTGCTAAAATAATTATTTGCATACAGTCGTTCAGATTTCAATTATGTGACAAGTTGAAAAATTTTGGAGATCCCGCACTAATATTGGTTTACTCCCACAATCCTTTAATATATTCTGTTCGGAGTACCACATATGAAAGTTTCACCGATATGTATATCACAAGCAATGTGTGCATCATTTATGCTTTGGTCCAATCAAAATGTTAAGTTATGACACTGTAATAAAATTATACCCATAATTCAATAGATCAAATTGGTTTGTGCTAGTGTTCTTGATACAATATCACAAAACTTTATGCAGAATGAAAGAGGTTTTCCTGAGATATAGAACTACAGTGGCTTTTAGAAGTCACCATTTTTTTTAGCTTTGCTGCACTTGTCAGGTGACTTTAATGTTTATCTATATCAAAGCTCTGAAAGCTTTTTAACAGTTGTTCATTTACTTCAGCTCTACTTCCTTAACTCCACAGCAACCTATACCCAATTATCGGGCCAAAGATGACTCTGGGCAACCTCCAACAGTACCTCAAAAACTCTCAATAACTTTATTGAGTCCTTTGTTGAGACTAAAACACAAGTATTACAGTTAACGTACTTTGCTATGACAGCAAGTGTGTGCAACTCTAAACAGAAGACATAACAATGCTGGACCACACCAATCTCAATCTTCCAAATGCATAGAACAACAAAAACTGTGTGTACGATCATGGTCAGTTAAAGTTAATACACCTGTTTGAGTTTGTCATACTGAGAACTATAGTCCAACAATGCTAACATGCATTTAAATATACATTTAAATATACATACGCCACTTGTGGGTGAAGTCAATGGTTTCGCTATTCCATCTGCTCTTAAAAGTGAAATTACTTAGTCTCCCTGGCTACTTAGCCTTAGGGTTTTAGTTTGTTCTTGGGTGAAATGATTGATGACTTCAAATTATACTTATAAAGTCACTCAATAACAGTATAGTATAGTAATGCCGGGTAGCCCATCCTGGACCGGGTTGCAGTAAACTAATCATTATAACTGACAAGACTAGGTAGATATTATATCCTTAGTACAAAGTTGGAGGAGATAACTCTCACTCTCAGTGGCTATGGGACTTTACGGAATAGGCGGGAGGATAGAAAGGGTATTTCAACAACTCATTGAGCAATAAAGCAAAGAAAAATGATGCAATCGAATGGTTTCATTACCAAATAGATTAGGTTTATTCAATCCTAAAACAGTTACTAAAGCTTATAAAGAAATGTGGATAACTATGCAGTGTGATGGATTTTATCAGACACAACACATGATCAGCACTTGTTAGGGTCCCCTTGATAGCTTGTAAGCATCAGCATGCTTAATAAAAGCACTACAATATGACCGGCATTGGTTGCAATTATCCTATTAGTTTGAGTAACTAATAGCATCAATGTTTAACTGTACCTACAGAGTGCACATTAGTATACCAACCCTGGGTAGCAACCCTGAGCTGGCAGCGAGATGGCTGCCACAGCCTGCAGGACCAAACTCTGGCTAAGAGTCTGCAGAACTTGTATTCAGACCATAACCATTTGCAGATGTCAAGATTTCAGGAAGACCGCCAAAGATCAGAATCTCCAGAGAAGGAAAAGAACCACCTAGAGACAGTTGTTACTGGCTGGGAGATTACTGACTCCGCCCCTTATTTCTGGGTACAATATACCTTTAATTAATCATCTTTTATCCCATTGATTACTATTTATACCTATTGTACTTACTCATCTGTTTGTATTGACCTTGCATGTGATTGGAGTACTTGGTTAACTAGGCCAAGTTCTTCCTGTCACTTCCTGTAACTCTGCCTATAAAATGCTAAGCTTTTTATTCACCAATCACATTCTATTCTACATTGTGCATTGCATCAGAATTTGTACTCCTGTATTGATGCCGCCATCTATTTTGGGTTAGATTAAATGTGTACTACTCGAAAGCACTAAGTTGCATCTTTAAGCGGAGGGCCCACCACAGCTGTGAAGTAGAGTTCACTCCTTTGCAACAGGTTGAAGCGCCGTACCGGCACTGGGTCACCTCTGGGGAGAGGTTGATTGTTGTTTGTCCGGCTTTAGAAGGCTGAATATATTGTTGTGTCAGCAAATAGGAGTTCGCTCACTGACAATTGGTCAGTGGATAAGTAGTGGACTGATAAAAATCCGCTCTGTAACATCTTCAATCAAAACTCAAATATACAAAACAAAAAAATGAAATATCTCACTGATTTTTTTCGCGGCAGGTTAATATCAGTGATGAAAAAAGACATTGCTATACCTGTCAATGTTGTTTGTTGCACTTCTATATATTACTGCACTCAATAATTACCTTTGCATTTGGCAATTAAAGAACTGAAAACAATATTAGTGGTAGACAACATTTAAAACAAAATAGTGTTCAGAGATTGGATTCCAATATTGTGTTGGTAATTATTTGTAAAAAGATAGTTTTCTATAAATGTTATACATGTTATCATACAAATACCATTTAATTAACCATGAAAGAGCTTTGCAATATCACCTTATTTTTGTATATGTTGAAACCTATTGGCTAGTTGACAGTATATAATTTCTTTTCTCGCGGGAATGATTCACTGTGTAGCAGATGGTATTCTTTTGATCTGATATTCTGTTTACAGTCAAATGATTGCCAGCTGATTGGTTAATACAGCCTACATCACTAGCTGATAGTTGCTACTTCTAGTCATTCTACTCAAAGAGTTGCTGCAGCTCTACAATGGCGCTATACTTGCAGTGTTTTTGTTTACTTCCTCTTGTTGGATTTGTAAGTTTCATTAATGGTAAGTAATAGAAAGGAATCATCAGATTAATAGCTGTGTAATTTTAAAAATACATAACATTTCACCATTTTAATGCATTTTCAATCTGTTACACAGGTTGCAGTTTCATAGGGTTCACAGACCATTACTGGATAGAGTCAACATTTCCACGGCACTACATCAGGACAAATGGACCGTCTCCTCCCACACTAGTAGACTATAATCCTGCCTTAGATCATCAATGTAAGTCCGATCTCTCATAACTAGCAACTAGTAACTATTGATGCCAAATCCAGATGTGATGGATTTCAGTGATACATGTGCCCTGCGCACACTTATTATTATTATTATAGAGATGATTTTTCTGATGATCTAGCCAGACCTGTCTCCCAGAGTGCTGACACAAAGTATCAGCACCATAGTAGTGTAAACAGATGTCTTGCCAGCTCTACAACTACCTTGCCGGCCCTACAGTATAGTATACCAACCCTGCAGTGACATCTGCATGCCCTGTAGTGACCTTTACCAATCCTGTAAATTTTCTTACCAACCATAACAAGTCAGGGACAAGATGGCCGCCCTTGTTGGCGGATCCAAATTAGCCTAAGCCACTTCAGAAGAGCAAATCCACAACCTTACTACCCTCAGATGTAACCGATCATGGACCCAGGGCTATATGAGACTGTGAACTATATTTACAACCTCTTACTTTTGCCACCACGCACCATCCCCATTTAACCTTATGTACCATTGCATGTATTATGATATTTTTATTGTCTGTTTGGAGTATTTTATTTCCTATACTGTTCATTGGTTGATGGTTGATTAATGAATATGCAATAGCTTCCTGTCAACCAGCTTATATAAAGGCTGGCTCTTTGTATGTATAGTGCCATTTACTAATTGCCATTTACCTGCTACTGCTGTCAATACGTCTAGGCGATTGCCTACCTAGAGAATAGATTTGGATAATAAATACATTGTCTGAGCTGTGGGCTCACCCTGGTGTGAACTGGTAAACAGCTTCTTTGCTGTACCTTGCAGTTCTGACCGACCATGAGCTACCTCTTGGAGAGAGGTGTTGCTGGGTTGTGCCATGAGCTGCGTGCTGTGGACAGTAGCTCATTAGTGGGTGGTAGAGGAAGCCCAGCAGCAGAATAGAACTGTTTTTACTTTTCTCTTGCCAGTGTGTGGCTGTAACAGCATTCAGTTACTAGTAAAAACCTTCAGTGACTAGCTTAAATAAGTTTATCTCCATTGTAGTCACAGTGACAGGCAGTAAAATAAAATTTTGCCTTGACACATAAAATGGATCTTCAGGAAACAATAGTGGTTGTCCAATGTACAACTCATATAATTGTTGTGTTAATTTTCATATATAAAGTCAATCGGTTTTAATTTTTGTTTGAAACTAAGAATAAAAATAATTCATAAACTTTTTTGAAATTTATATGCTCAATATATCTTATTATAGGTTTAACATATTGCGCCATCAGCTTAATTTTTTATAGTTATTTGAGATCATCTCAGACTGCTTTGCAAGTTAAAAAATAACTGCATTGAACACTTTTTTTTTTATTAATTTTCTGAATATTCAAGTCTTAAGCAGTAGATATATGTATTAGATGACCCTCCAGGCCTACTCATTCCAGATCTATAAGCCTGCAAAACAACCCTCTTCCAGAAATGCTCACCAATTTTTACACTGCACAAAATTGTCGCTATTTTTTGATCGGAAGTATATTGTAATAGATTTTACTGAACACTAACTGTGACCACTACCTTGCAAAGGTCCCCTGATGGTTGCTACCAACAGGCATGCCTCCTATATACCTAATATAACAAGTCTGGCTTCTGTTATAGTTACTCCATTACTTTGAATAAGTAATAAAGTCGTAATTAACCATACAGGCACAGGGTGCTTGTTACCCGGGCCCTGGGTAGCTATCCCGGGCCGGCACCAAGATGGCTGCCATAGCCTGAGGGAGAAAAGATAGCCTAAGAACATCTAGGACCCACATCCAGGAGCTTACCATCCTCAGAAGTTGGGAAAGTTGGAACAGAGGCTGTAAAAGACTAGGAACTACTGAAAGGAGAGATACTAGACTGCTACTGGTCAAGATACCAATAGACTCCGCCCCTCACTTCTGGGCGCCAGTTCTCTTTAATATATATATTCATTTATGATTGGACAGTATTATTATACATATTATTATTGGCTAACTATTGTGATTTCTATGTGTGATTGGAGTGTTTGGCAAACCAGGCCAAACACTTCCTGTCACTTCCTGTGACTCTGCCTATAAAAGGCAAAGCTTCGCTGCAGTTCTTTGCACTACAAGTTCTACACTGCCTTGTGTTACAACACTTGTATTACATGTTATTGTGCGCCACCTTTTTATTCTGTAAAGGAATAAATGCCTATATCACTCGAAGCTATCGAGTGTATGTCTGAGCCAAGGGCTCACCACAGTTGTTAAAGTTGAGTATACTCTTTTACACCCAGTTGTTTGTGCCATCTCGGCATGGGGTCACCTCTGGGGAGAGGTTGACTGCACATTGTCAGGCCTTGAGAGGCTGACTGTCTAGTTGTGCCGGCAGACAAACAGTTTGTGCGGTGACAATGCCTAGCGGAAAGTAGTAGGACGTGAAAATGCGCTACAATATTTCTTTCATTTCCGTACAGTATCATTTGGCCAATCAGATTCTGCTCTTTTTTATCATTATTTTGATACTATTTATTTAATTCTAAACACTGACTATGACTATCATTCATTGTTCCCTAACTCACCAAAACAAGCACAATTTTTTTTCTTTTCTTTCATGGAAAGGGTATTAGAGGATCCTTGTGATTATGATCACATTGGACCACCTGACAAATCCTGCAGTCATCTCTCATTGCCATTTCACATATGAAATTTGGCAAATAAACAAGCATAGACTTCATTTACGACGTGAATACACTAATTGCATTCATATTGACCGAAACCGCCAATTCCGATTTTATGAGTGCAGGGTGCAAATTCAAGCCAGATGAAAAATTGTGCGTGATAGGAAAGCACACTAGTAAATCTTAGAACCAAATTTTGATGGGGTAACTTTACAGGGATTCTTTATTCCTGCTGCAATGATCTCAGTAACCCTAAGACTAAATGAATTGTCTAATCAAATTCCATTTTAAATAAAGACGATCTAACTTATTTATATAAATTTGCGTATAAATTACTATAATTGACCAAGCTCATACCCCAAAATTACTTAGTCACCAATCAATGGAAGTTAAAGTAAACCAAATTTCAGAATATGTGACCAGCTTTTAATGGCTTTTTGGCAAACATATAAATCAGGACTGAGTGGGACCTACAGAATCGTCCAAAACATCAATCTGAAGTTTAACACCTGAATATTCAGAAAATCAATAAAGAAATGTTCAATGCAGTCATGCTTTACACTATGGTGATGGTTTTTAGCTACTACTAACGGGATGCTGAAAAATCATGGTTTTAACTGACTGTTGTTTGATGAAAAACAATCATAACTTAGCGATAGTAACCTAACTAGATTAGAGTAAAAGGTTATCGGTTTGACATGCTGACTTTGTGCTAAGCTATGAGACGTACAATTAAAATAATTTGCTATTTATTTTACCCCAACAGTTTTTCATCGAACAGAGCTGAGGGATTGTTCAGGTTTCTACATGAAAACGAATGTAAACTCACCTACCCGCTACTTACGCTACAGTTCGGGTGAAGTAAGCACATCAGTAAGTACTTGAATGTGAACTACAAACATTTTACCAACTCACTTGAACAGTTTAAGGAGGGATTTGTTAGGTAGCTCAATCCGCATAATGTTTTACTTCTCCAGTATCAAAGAATATTGCATGACAGTTAACAAATAACAAAAATTAATCATAACTTTGGTCATATTTATTTTTTGTTATTAATTTTAGGAAACATTGTATATGTTCATTTTATGCGGATGTAATGTTTTTATTCAAACAATTTGAAACCCAGATTTCAGAACCATTGCTGTTGTTGAATTCAAAAACAATGCCGGAGTCACAAATTGCTTTGTTTATTTACATGTATTTTTACTTCTAAATTTCAATTCTAAACTGTGATAATCTCAACTCAACTGTAAACTCCAAAACCATTTTTCAAACCAAAAACTTGCCTTATTTCTTAAATGTTTTCCCCGTAAAATATTTCTGTGTATGTAATCTTGGGTTCACCAATGGTAAATAAAAGTGCTCACTCAACTAAAATACATCAAAAAATCTGAAAAAAATGGCAAACCTATTATTTGAAAATCTTGTCTCTGCACAATAACTTTTCTCAGGAGGCCCTCTTTTTAATCAAACAAGCCAAAGTTTTGCAGTTCTGCTTTAAGGCCTCGTGTTTGTTGTTGCGTATCAAAAAAAGAATTGCACACAAGTATCTATTGCATTTTTACTATAGATGGAATTGACAAAACACAACTCTGCAACAACTTTTTTGACAAAAAACTTACAAGAAATAGATAAATTGGTGCAAAGTGCAAATCTTTGAAAACTCGCTATGCTTAACCAAAATCAGTTATTTAGAAACTTAAAAGATGTGGTTTTTACTATTTTTTCAAAATAATTAGTATTTGGCTCTAAAACCTCGTCATTGTTTTTTTTTTATTTCCAGGCGGATGATAAGGAAGTCCTTGGACCATCAAATAGCCATTTCTTTCGATATAACAACCCATTTATGAGTTTGACTTACACAAGCTTGGGTAAGTCTAGCAACATGGCTGTTACAGCTTTTTTGGCTAATCTAGCTGGTTTACAACTGTGTTAGTTGTAGTAAACAGTATTGTACAGGGAAGGACTAATCTAAGTGAGAAATAACAGCTGCAAGTGACCAGGAATACTATACCTAGCTTTTTGAAGAACTTAACATAATCCGAGTTAGCTAGATTGTAGTCTGAGTCCTTGAGCCTACCAACACCAAAAGAAACAATGGCGACCAACCTGACACAATACACAATACTAAAATTAGCCGCATTTTAAATCATTCCTCATAAAAAGTATCAAATATATATGTTTACTAGGACAGTTGACTAAATACTGAACATGATAAAATTTGGATCCACTTATAGACAACTCATACATTGTTGATATACAAAGTTTTCATTGGCTCCTTGTAAGCAGATGTAATGTAAACCTTAGTTAGTGCCTTTTTGAAGGACCGGCTTGCTCATCTGCTATATAGACATTTTCAATCACTCCCGTACTTATTCATCTCAGTTGTGGATCTTAGGTTATGGTCGACTTTGGGAGTTGTACCCACGGGGGAAGACAACTCTGATACAATACAATGTACATGTAAGTATAGCATCTACATTGGGCTGAGGGAGGGACCATGGGCACATAGACTGAGGAAATTAGGGAGTGTGTGTGTGTGTGGGGGGGGGGGGGGAGGGAGAGAGAGTAGATTTGGTTGAGGACAGGAATGACACTATCACTACAAGGTAATTATCTAACGTTTTGAGGCAAGTATGAAGGAAAAAAGGACTGCAGCAAATAAAAAGTAATCCAGGGGCGCCACACTAAAGTGAGAGAAGGGTCGTGGGGGTAGTTAGGACTGGAAAGAAGGAGGCAGGGGCGGTCACAGAGAAGGGGGAAGGCAATTATCTGGAGTTGTGTACTTGAGTTTATTACAACATCACATATTGTGTTGTCCTTCATAAATACAAAAATTGTCTTTACACCAGAATACATCACAAATTTAAAAAAAAGTGTAATACAGTGATTCATATTCTGTAAATTGAATCATAGGTAAAAGTTTCCATAACAACTAAAATTCATTTCACAATAATTATTTTTAAAGTGAAATAGATCACCATATTACGACAGGCTATTTAAACCTACTACTTCAATAAATTATTGCTAAGTAGATATAATTAATACTTAACAATTAAGCAACAGTATAAATTCAATAGCCAATATAGTATAGTACAGTACAGTACAGCACGGCACGGCACGGCACGGCACGGCACGGTATGGTATAATATGGTATGATATAGTATAATATGGTATGATATAGTATAATATGGTATGGTATGGTATAATATGGTATAACATGATATAATCCATCAAATTATAGCAGCCTACTGCAATACTGGATATAGGGCTTAAGTATAGAAGCAATGCAATTAATGAATGCCGAAAACAACTGGCCTACAAATCAAACTTTAATATTAAAGTTTAAATTTGAACAAACTTAAATTTAAAATTACATTTAATATATAATTTAAATGAAAATTAAATTTGAGTTTACTTCAGAATTTAAACAAAATTCAAAATTAAATTTCAGTTTTAAGTTTAAAATTTAAATTTCAAGTTTTGTGCACATTCTCATCAATGTAAGCCAATAAAGCCTATATTATTTTTATTGCAGGCTCAGAAGTACCACGAAGCACTCAGTATGTACGAAGGAATGGTGGTTCATCTTCACTACACTTTGTTCGAGACCCTTACTTTTGGGCGACTCTACCATTTGTTGTAATGGGTGTCGGTAGAACCCGTAGAAGAACTCAAATTGTCAGCAGTCTTGTCATCAACAACAACAACAGTAAGTATTCTGTGTTGGTGTAAACCATAGATGCTTTTGGCTAAGTTGGCACAAGGAGCCGAGTGTATCCTCAAGAGTTGTTGAAACTGTAGGCAAATTTATGACAGGACAAACTCGATATAAACTGAACAATGATAAAATGCCATTACCAATAAAATTCCTAATGTGTACAATTTTCATCTTGGAATGCAAAGTGTTATTTTAATACATCAAGTGTTGTTTGGATATGAAATTTATGGAGGCTCAGAACGTTTTGTGTTTTGCATTTTAAAACGTCTGAACGCTTTCCAAACCGTATGGATGATTTTGAAATAGTCTGAACTTTTGGCAAAACTTCTGAAAGCTTTGTGAAATTGTTCGTTGGTCTTGAAAATCAAGCCGATTTGCTGGTTCGCTCTATTGATCATAGATCTATAGTCCATTTATGATTGATAATGTTTTTCCTAAACAACGAACAGTTGAATTTTCTTTAAATAAATAAATGTTTTTTTATTTATTAAATATTATTTGTTCCGAATTAATTTAAATGATAAATACAACCCAATTATTATAAATGTAAAAATTAAATTTAGAGATTATATTCAACAACAGTTTCATACATTTAATTAATTTGCTCTATGTCTTTTGATCTACGTCTATGTTGATGAAGTTGTATAGAGGCTATAAATAAAATGGTGACGATCGCTTTTGGTTCGAAAGCCATGTGCTTTGTAAACTTTTCTAACTATTTCAAAATAGTTTAGACTATTTTAAAACAGTTCAGACTATTTCAAAATAATTCATACGGTTTGCAAATAGTTCCTACTCTTTCTAAAGCGTCCATACGGTTTGTAATTTTCTAAATCATCTGGATCATTTCTAAACCGTCTGAATCATTTGCAAGACAACTATACGGTTTGCAGATTTTACAATTGTTGGACAGGAAATACAGTTTTATAGCATTAATCCCGCAACTGCTGAGGCCGACAATTAATTTATTATAACCAACAAGCCCGTTTTGAAACATAGTTTATTGGGCTATTTTACTACAATTACCCAATTATTTTCAATGTAAAAGACGCTTTGCAAACCGTCTGGACTATTTCAAATCCGTTCATACGCTTTGAAAACGAAACCGTCTAACGTTATGAGCCACCATAGAAATTATTACCCCTTACTAATTTGCTTAGCAATGAGGTTTTTGATAAAGCAATGATCTCTTATAGACAAAAATAAACGTTCTAAGTGACTTCTTATTTCTGTTTCATCATGTTAAGGCCGCTCCACACATAAGGCTTTTGTCACTGAAAATGTAAAACGGATATTTATTTCCTCCTGTCCAGATTGTTTTTATATCGTTATTCCTGATCGTTGGGAATCAAGCACATTTGATTTTAGGTGTTGATCTCCCGATATCAATGTCATAAATATTTAAACATGATGCTGATTGGTCAATGCGGATCACTTGTGTGAACCATGGATGAAGTATAACAGAATTGCCGGCTACGGCCGTTCAATATAACTTTGACCACAATTCAAGTGAAGCCGTTTGTGGGAGTCGCCATTTTAATGCCATTTTCCCTTGTTGTCCACCCCTGGGAATGCGTTTCAACATATCTCGTAATTCAACATCGCGTTCTTCTCAGTTTTTGAAACTTCATCCACAGTGGGCGTTGATTACTATCTATGATGATTTAACAAAGCTGCTTATGTCTTCAGTTTCCGGTTCTTACGAAGAAAGAGCCAGGTCAAAAATAATTTATCTGTAATCGTTGATAATATTGCAAAAGCTTGTAATTTTTAACCGTTTTCATTTTTACCTTTAATTTTTAGATCTCTTTAATGGCGGATTTTTATTACTACATTGATTATGCGTCGAATGTAGCCATTTGTAAAAGTGACATGTATCCTGTCCTTACAAAATAGATAAATTTAGACATACCCAAATAGAGTATCTGGTAATCTTGTTATACTTCATCCATGGTGTGAACCTTCCCTACTTGAATTTTCCCAGTCGTGATTGCCGAAGCTTGCATTATAAACTGTTGATAAACACGCGCATAACCGGCGTCATATGTGAAGTGCAGAAACCTACCACAGGAGGAAAACTCCTCTCGGTGTGCCTCATCCGTGGCTGTAAATCATTGTGTGTGATGAGGATTTTACACAATTTTCCTCCAACTTACAACTTTCTAGTAAAAATCTGTTTTATCAATCTTTTGCTTATAAAACTATGCTAAAACTTCCTCTAAAATATGTGGCAATAACAGCCGATATCACCACAACTTCTTGTATACGTTGCAGACCTAATAGTTGTTGCCTATATGGATCAAACCAACCAGCTTGCTGCTAGAACATTTACAGCACAACCACCTAATACTGGTCGTAAGTGGTTTTATTTTGTTTAATTTAACAAACGGCAACTCCCACCCCAACAGTTTCAGTTAGCACTCTACTCTATTTAATTTTTTAACTGCTGTAGGACACCGCCAAAATATAATTTAATATTAGAAAAGTAATGTTTTACCAAAAGTTACAGATAGATGTTAAGGGAATGTTTCTTACTACAATCACTAGCCGGATGTTGTTTTACAAAGTTGCTATTCCCCCGCAGGTTTACTTACGTTCACTTTTACCAAAAGCAAATTATAAAAGTTAGAAAGCTCAGACTACTTAACTGAAGAATGATCAGCGTATACTGAGCTGTTGATTCTATACTCCAGGTTATGCATTTGAGGCTTTGACCTACAGATACTACAAAAGAATTACTAACAATGGAACTCTGGTTATAAGCCGAGCTATAGCCTTGAAAAAGACTGCAGTAGAGGTACTTACCTATCCACAATTGATATTCAAACATTCTCTACAATACTGATAATATTCTGATAATGAAATCGCCAGTCTATTTTTTTTAACATCATACTGTTTATTATACATGTATACAGAGGTACATAGCTGTAAGTAGAAATACTTATGGAGTAATCACACTACCATTTACGCTCAGAACTTCCACTTATCGTGGAGTGAGATACAACAGGATTGATTTAGTTGTAAGTAAACTCTAACCTGCTAATTCTCTTTCTACAGAGCACTAAAACTAGCAATACTAAAGTCTGTAGCTGAAGTTTACCGCATTTCAGTGCATTTGAGTTAACTAAACCTCAATACAGTCTCATGAACCAACTTGTAAGTAATTTACTCAAGGGAAGCAAATGCTGTGTATTTCCTTACCTGCTCAATTTAATTACAGGACTACCAGGGAAGGAATGCAACCTTCATTCACCCATCTGATGTTTCTTCACAGAATGTTATTGATGAAAGATTTTTTGAGGTGTTACCACAGCAGGGTACTAATACTTACAGGCTTGTTTCTACCCTACATCCAAGTTAGTTCAGTAATTTACTTTTCTAAAGAACTTATTTCTAGCAAAAATGCAAGATTGATTTCTGAGTCAAATGCTACCGTATTGGTGATGAAAAGCTTGGACATTGTTAACAAATATGACAACTAGTTACTACAAATAGTCAAACTAGTTATAGCTTTATAATGAAGTCAATCCTTCAACTTCACAGATCGATATTTGGCTGTGATAAGGGAGGGAAGGAGAGCAATAATAGCCATAGCAGAACTCTCATCTCTTCCAACCACTTCCATCAACTACGATTTCACCTTAGACTTGATAAGTATGTATAATAATAAATAGCTATCCCAGTTGGCATCATTATGACTGGATTTATCAACCATCGCAACATTCTATGCATTTACTTTTCAGGCCCTCCTACTGAAGTGAGGAAACTGCCTGATTTCCCGCACTGCGCTCTCTCGCCCAGAGATATGTACACGGTAAACCAACAAGTTTGCAACAGTATTGTGCGTAGTCCTTCCAGTGCACCAAATCAGTCATCAAATACTAATGGAAACCAGCGATCAAACGCTAATGGAAACCAGCGATCAAATACTAATGGAAACCGCCCGTCAAATACTAATGGAAACCGCCCGTCAAATACTAATGGAAACCAGCGATCAAATGCTAATGAAAACCAGCAATCAAATACTAATGGAAACCAGCGATCAAATGCTAATGGAAACCAGCGATCAAATGCTAATGGAAACCAGCGATCAAATTATAATCGAAACCGGTCACCAAGTCATAATAGATACAGACGTTGATTTATTGAGGTCTGAGAGATTTGTACTTATTATTGCTGTCACATCCTATAATTTATCAACTTAACACATGTGGTATATTTTGGAAGAACGCCATTAGTAAACGGCTCGTTTGCTGCTACAACACCAATCAAAGATGCGCTGGAATTCTATTCCCAGCTCTACACAAAGGGCTGTGCCAGTAGATTAACTTGCTGTGACAATAGCACAGCCTCCAGGGCCAATCTTGACCCCTGCAGGGCCAATTTTGACCCCTGCTGGGCCGGTAATGACTCGTTGTTGAGCCGGTATGCTGATACTGGGCCGGCACAAAATAGTCGCCTTGGCGGAGAATCTTCTAAACAGCCTAAGAACTCGCATTAACCCTGGAGCCGGAAGTACTCTTCCTCGGATCGACAGAATTATCAACCCAAAGCTAGGTACAGGCTCAGAACCATGGAGAGTCTCTGATTGGACTATGGAGACATGAGTCCGCCTCTTAGCTACTTGGCACCATTTCTATTTAACCATATTACGTTGCATCATTTGTCAACTATTTATATCTTGTATGTCATTAGTCTATTTACTTCCTGTCAATGTATGTGTATATTCTAATTACTTCCTGTCAGCCTGGCTATATGAAAGCTGATTTTGTTCATACTCTGTGCATTCATTCATGTCCTGCCAACTACCCTAGAGGATTGCCACCCTAGGAATTGGTATCTATGAATAAAGCCACTATTCAAGCTAAAACTCTGTGTAGTTTGTCTGAGCCATGGACTCTGTGTTTGCCAACTGATCCGGCGGTGAATGATCACCAATTATCACTGTCATACTGGCACACTGTCCCCTCTGGCTGGAGGTATAGTACTTGAGATTATTTGAATTTCATGGAAAGCAAAGCAGACCAAAATCGATTACACATATCAATTTCTGAGAGTGCTATGTATACGTAAATAGAGCAAATATAAATCAATGGAACAATAATTAGGAGCAATTTTAGCTTCTATGACATGGAATGTCCAGATTACTAGAATTGAATCAGTTCATATTCATTTGCATTTCATTCCTAACAATTGCTAAATATATTTGCCAACAAAAATCAATGCATAAAGTTCAACAATAAAAAAGCATAGTGGCAAAGAGAGGAGCAAGGAGCCATAATCTGCATATCCATTCATCCGGTTCCTAACTTGTTGTTAAGGTCCTCGGTCTCTGGGTGGCCTGTAACCCAATGCTTGTTGTATCTATGAATGATAAGTTTATGATTTTATGTTATTAAATGTCGTTGTGCTATGTTCAGGTTGGAGGCTATAGCAAACCTTTTGATGCTGGCCTGGACCTGTACACAGCACCGGTGTATCATCCCTAGTCTGTGTCGAGATAATGATTATTGCACTTACTTTGCTGCAATGATTGTACAAGAAAATCTGTCTGACCGCATACCATCAACCAAAGGCAGTTCTGGCATTAAAGGGCTTCGTATGCGTAATTTTGATTATAAATACTTGCCATATTCTGGAGAAAAAATTCAAAAGCACAAAATAATAATGAAGAATTTTAGAAATCAGTTTTCAACTGAAAACCCAATGACAATGTTACAATTACTGGTTCAAATGTAATAAACAACGTGGTACAAACTATGTAGAACCTAGCTCTACACATACTGTTAAGATAGAGAGTCCATCTCTGAGAGGCAGAGACTCCTCTCACATATAATTGCACTAGCAACCAGCAAGTGGTCATGGTCTGCTTGTTGTAAAATAGCCACCATAATATGTGCCGACTCTGTGCAAAATGACAGGGTCAATTATAACAATGCAGACGCGGTCATGACCACTGCAGATCCGAGATTGACTCATGCAGATCCGGCACCGATTCGGAGTAGTGTACCCAAGGTCGAGCATCTTTGGCAAATATGGACGCCGTAGCCGAGTATCCTGAAATTACCTTCAGCGCTTCAGAAGGAAGTATCCTGGATGTATCTAACCTCTACCCTTAACACCTCTGGATCCTAGCCTGTGAAAATCCTAGAGTATATCTGGAGATAGGGCCGTGGCCATAAACGATGCTGGCCTATTAACTCCGCTCATTACCACTAGGGGCTTATACTGTTTAAACTTATGAACTCTCTTATTATTTGCCAGTATATTTAGCCATGTTATGTAATTTAATGATTTTTTTCCTTCGTTAGTGTTTGGCCACCTTACCATATAGGCCAACCACTTTCTACAATTTTGCCTATGAAAGGCTGAACACTCTTTATATTCATTGTTTGTTGCCTTTTGTTTGTTGCCTTTTTGTTATTTGCCTTTTGCCCTGCATTGCATTTTAGCACTTATCCAACGTATTCTTTAGTGGAAAGCCTCTCTAGAGCTGAATAGCAGTTAAATACTTGTTGTTATATTGAGCTACACTGACTAGTATGTCTGAGCCACAGGCTCTACTAGTTGTTAAAGTCTATTACTCGAGTTGCACTGATTGATACGATGGTGTCTCCTCAGAAGAGAGGTAGAATATTTGAGCTTAATAGTATTCTGCAGACCAGAATCTATTACAATAATATTATAATGGAACTGTCTCTCACAGATAGCCCTTGTTTTAAGTACGCAGTCATAGACCTACATAGACTTCAATAGATTTATTGTATTCTTTTTGCTGCAAGTTGAGTTTCTCAATAGTTTTACAATGGTTGATGAGAGAACAACTCTACATCCAGAGTGAATCTAACGAAGCCCATCTTATGCCTTTTAAATATTGGCGAAATGCTGGGTGCAAGAGACTATGTTGATCAAACTTTCACCGTACGTCATTTCTTTTACACCCGAGCCATCCAGTAAAAAAACATCAATGGCCCAAGCAAAGCCATTGCAGGTGAGAATAGTATTACAAAATGCAATATTTTTCTGCCAACAAAATACAAGTCATCTACACTTTCTGGGAAATACTGCTGATACATTTTATTGAATAGATACTGTGGCAAAATTTGACAGCAACACAAACGCAACATCAGTAGCAGCAATGATATAACAATTAACTCTGACACTGATTAACCAAATACCTGGACAACAAAAATTAGCGAGAATTCATCACAGGCTCACAGCAATCGTACGGAACAGCGGTAGACAAGTAGGGTCACCATTTTCTCATTCATATAAACTATCCTAGTTGTAGGGCAAAATATGTAAGCAAGCTGCTCAAAGTACTACTGCTATCGTTCTAAGTGGCATTAAAGAATAATTTTCAATGAAAAATTGTCAAAAACATCTCAGCCTCATTACTTTTTTTGCTTTTTGGAGTTATTTTCTCATAGAACAGTTTTTGCTGTGGGGATGTGCTTTGTAATAGCAAATACCAAATTACTTGAAAAAACTATGATTTATGTCACTTCAAGTTTTTGTGATATTTTGAAATCTATTACTGACTCTTGCTTTAACTCATTTTGAATTTCCTTGTCAAGCCGCTTGCTGTTTAAATTTGATTATTATCATCAAGAAACCCGATAATAACAAAAAGAAAATTTTAGCTGCAGTGTTTTCATTGCAATCAGTTTTAGTATGCTATTGTTAATATTGTAGTAGACTTTACCGAATCCTCTAGCTTGTTTGCAAGTTCACTCTTCAACGACGCCTACCACCTCCAAATTACCACCAACTACGCTCATCATCAATGATAGTCCTATCTAAGGCTTCCAGCCGGATATGCAATATCACATGTAAAACTAGTCATACTTTAGTGGTTCAAAAATAAAACAAACCGATATACTTTTGTGCTAACAAGTCTCACTCTTGACTATTCACTCAGAATAACATGCCATTAACTAAAATGGTAAAAACTGGTCCAGCACTTGTCAGGGCTTTCTATTGATTCACATGTTTCATCGGTACATCAAAATTTGCAGAGTTATTCTCTACCACCTAGGAAAGCGCAACTCTTAAGGGGTACTAACCTATATTTGGATGATCATAACATGAGGCTGGGGGCTGTCTGCTTTTTAGTAAAGATTTTAAACTTCCTGGGGAAGAGGGGAAATCTTAGAGAATAGACTAAGCAAGTTTAAAGGGTTGAGGGTGGGGTTAGTGTTTGGGGGGGGATGGGTGGGGAGGGGGGTATGCAAGTGACCTTATATGATGTGATGTTTGCAGCAGACACCTCATCTATTGGAAGCACCGGTAGTGAGGGGCAATTATCAAGTAGATAGGGATGGTATATCCACATCAAATGAGTGGCACCTTTGTACACAACCTAAGGCTATGCCAGGCTAAAGTAAGTGCCTTTAAAAATTTGAAATAAGTAGATAAAATGGTTGTTCAGGTTCAGGAGCATGAAACAGACGAAAGATATGACACGAAAATACCAAATACATACATAATATTATTAATTACAGTTTAGTTTATCATCATTATTAGTTTATTATTTCAAATATTATAATTAGATATTATTATGATAAATAAATAACCGCTTGCTGCTATTAAATTTCGTATTCTTCTGCATATATTATAAAACCTGTTTCTTGTTTGATCTCAACCCCGTAAAGGGGGGGGGGGGGGCACAGCTGGGGTATGGGCCTAACAGTTAGCTATAAGTATGCAAGCAGTATTGATAGATTACAGCTGGGGTTACAGTAACAGCTAGAAGCTACTACGCCATGCTATACTGTTTGGTGTAGTAGTTCATAATATTTACCAACAAACCACAACTGTTCTGTTGTTTGGAATTAACTATTAATAATTCCTTTGCATCCTTTTAACAAACATTATTATCAATGTTGTAAGTTATCTTTTACCCTATCTCCAGTCTAGGTGGGGTGGAGGTAGAAAGCACAGGGGTGGAGCAGACAAGGGGTGGATATAAAAAGCAAAAAAATCAAAATTGTAACTCGGTTTTACTGCAATATCACACTTTGCTAAGTTCAACACACCTGTAAGTTATAAACCTTCGGCTAAATCATCCTCACTATATATATTTAACTAGTATTTCATTTTCCATCACCCCTAAATTTGGTCATTTAGTGTAATACATTTTGCTTAATCTCTGTTTCCTCCTGCTCTTATAACTGCCAATAGCAAATCGTTATAAATTATAAATCATGGAGTGCCATTGAGACATAATTCAATAGACTTATTGCTTTCTCTTCATCACTAAATGACAGTCCATGAGAATAGCCACACTCAATGTCAATTGATAACCAGCATGCTGATTATGTAAAGACTTTCAGACTCTTTAACACCACAAATTTTACATATGATGAGTAAGGATATGGAACACAGACATGCTAATATGCCATTGTTGTTTGTTCTACAATAAATAAAAGTCAAAACCATAGTCATGTAACCATGGCTACAGGTAAATCCAACCAATAAAATATGACTGGAAGTAAATTAACCAATCAGAATAATAATGCATATATTACCCCACAACAATGAATGTACAAGGTCCCTATTGGCAAGGAATAACGCTATAATATAAGTCCTCAGTCTTTGTCAGCCTTAGATCCAAGACAGATAGAATGTAGAGGTAGATAGGTCCTGGATACGCCCTTGTGTATTGGCTCAGGCTGCTTTTAGATCTCTGGCTACAGCGGCCATCTTGTTGCTGGCTCGACATGTCACTGCAGGGTCGGTAAAGGTCACTGCAGGGCCGGTAGGTAAAGCTGCAGGGCCGGTATCATGTCTGTAGGGCTGGTATGGTAATTCCTTTGGGGAGAAAGCTCTCTGACTCACCACTTTGGAAGGTCTGTCTGACTAATAGCTTCAGTCAGAGTCACCTCTAGGTTAATAGAAGTGCTCAGGGCATGTGTGCTACCAAAATCCACCACAAGAGCAAACCATTAAGCTGGGTTATGGCGTAGTTGAATGAATATGTTTGTTTCGCTGACACAGGTAGCAAACACCTGTAATATTTGTTGTGCTGCCATGAGTTAGACGAAGTTAACAAACAAAAATCGCATGATAAAGCAAACCTTGCTGAGGCATGTAACTTGAATCAACATCATCATTCACAGTTGTAATCACAGCGTTTTTAAGAAAAAATACCAACTTTTTATTCAGCATGATGTATTGTCTCTCAGTCGGTACTATACTACAACAGAAAACTACTGACTGAAACTGTAGGTGATTCAAATATTGGTTTGTGGATATGTTTTTTTATATTTTTTTGTTGTTGAAAGAACTGCACTTAGAAATACTTACTCGATAAATGGCACATTCTGTGCAAGCACACTTAGGCTGGAACTCAACAACCTAATGAAGCAGTTTTTCAACTTTGTCGGTTTCCAGGTACAACTTAGACACCGTGTTTTAAAATGATATTTGTAATTTTTAGCCATGTCTACTAAAACAAAAAGTTTGAAAAAAACTCTATGTGACATGGAAATTATTTTGATTATTTTCTAGCAATATGTGGTCAAAAATAATTACAGCCAGTTACCATAACTATTGCTGTAGACACTTTGAGATTGCCGATTTCAAGCTTTGATAATGTGAAAGATTTTGTTGGTGTGCGCACCTTTTGGCCTCCACCCACTTCTTTTCTGTGGCGCTAATCATAGAACTATCTCTCCATAGAAACATTTCTATAATTTGCCAGCAAGTTTGCGGGCACGCACACCTTTTAGTCGCGCCACTGTGGTGCCAGTGCTTAATCCAAACCATTAGCCAACACTTTCATGGCGTCAACTCGGTAATGTGCAACCATCAATCACTTTCTTAACCCCTACTCTTGTTATTACTAGAACTAAAAATCTGAAAAACAAAACAAAATATAAAACCATATGTACATATAGCAATTACTAAGCGAGTTCCTTAACGATTGCATGATTTTGCAACTTCTGTTTCCGGCGAAATTGCTAAGCAACCACTTGCATTTTATTTAAGGTTATCGCTAGGTTTTGATCACGATCAAAAAATCGCTAGTTGATTCCTTGATCAACCAATTACTTCATCCTTGTTTCCAATAGTGTCTCGCCATATGCAGTGCTCCGATCTACCAACAATCTTATAATAAATTGAAGGCTATGCTTTGTAACAGCGAGTTTGACCTGAATCGCTGAAGAATGGGTAAAAGTGAAAAGTTGCGCAATTTTGGGGATGGACATCCCCTATCGTTTAGCAAGATCGCTAGCACGGTCGCTATATGTACATGAAGTATTAGGGACATAAAATTGTTCTGATTATTTTTTTTGCAAATTGTGTTAAAACATAATAATAGCCAGCTGCCAAAACTATAACTGCAGCCATTTTAATTTCGCCCATTCCAAACTGTTATTCAACAGCTGAAAGTTAAAAGAATTATCGACAAATAATCTTTATTGATTAGAGCCATTCAAGTGACAACCCCTCATAAAAAGGAGAACATTACCTATAATTATTTTGCAAAGTGCCATATAAATAAGACCTAATTATCCATGCAGGTTTTGCGACATATTTAATTACAAGTTTAACAAATCTTATTGGACAACAACAAGGATATAGATAGCTCCCTTCCTGATATCTGTTATTGATCTGTAACGCTGTGTTGATTACACAATATCCTTGTGTACAGTTGAGTTACAGGCAGCTCATTGGCTGATGTAGCCTATATCAACAGTTGTTCAGTGATACCATTTAAACATTTCACTAAAAGTGTTGATACGTTCTACAATGGGGCTCTCCGTGTACTTTTTCAGTTTAATTCTTGTATTTGGGTTTGAAAGCTTCACTAATTGTAAGTAGCAAAGAGCTAGACTACATCACTTCCTAAAAACTTTGCAAAAGTAGTTTTGATGATTCATAATAAACAAACTTTGAAGACACTTTTGAGGGTAATAAATCTTATTATTGGTATACAGGTTGCGATTTCGTAGCTGATGTTGACCACTACTGGATAGAGAGTACTGAACCATTCCGTTATATCCGGATAGATGAGACACCTTCTGCTACCCTGGTTGGTTGGAGTTTTGTTTTGTGAGCTGTGCCTCGTGGGCAACCCTAAAGACGGGTCTCATAAGCAGAGCTTGTGTGAGCAGCACCCTATACCCATGCCCGCCGTTACCGGCTACTCTTCCGAAAAGGCAGAGGGGGATCTTTTACTAGCATGACTCCATAGTTATTATGGAGAGTGCAATCAAACTAGGGACCACGTTATTTTTATGCCCATATCCGACCAGGCAGAGCATAGGAAGCCAAATATCTTGCTCACAGATAACCGTGCTGGGAATCGAACCCCCAGATCCAGGATTGAAGTGCAAGCACTTTAACCACTAGACCACACGTGCCTCCATGTGCGGGACTGGATCATGAGTGTCAGTTTCATTTTTTTCTTTCATATTTCGTTACTGAATAAACCATGAGCATTTTAATTTTGCTGAAACGTGTAAAAGTACAGAAAAATCTTGCGATGCTATGCCTGAACTTTAAAGAGTTTAGCTAATAACCGCTACTACTTTATTGTCTGTTTTACAGTCAAGTTTCGCACGAAAATCTATCACTGTATTGGTGGATTCTTTTACATGAAAACAAATGTACTCTTACCCACACGCTACTTACACAACGATAACATCGGTGATGATGTGGATGTATCGGTATGACTTTAAAAATGTGCTTATTTTTGGTTTATAAGTTTTTGTTGCATAATAGTTTGTCTGTAATATCTTATCTGCTTGACTTTAAAAGTTACAGAAGCTTTTCACTATTGGCAGTGAAAGGTTTCTACTTGAGACGAAAAATAATTATATTAACTTGTACTAGACATAACTGCTGTTTTTTTACTTAAACACATCGCTGAGTAACTTGGTTTATTCTTTTCCTATTTTGAAGACGGTAGATGGTGAAGCTCCAGGCCCCTCAAATGGACGATTCTTTAAATACAACAATCCATTCTTGGCTATGGAGTATACAAGTTTAGGTGAGTCTAGTAACTTGTCTAATACATCAAGTATCTGCATGTTATCCCCTTAATAATATTACAGGTTTGCTTGATGTAAACTTGAAATTTTTATCGTTAACACAGACATTAAAACACTGTGAGAAAAATCTTTGATGGAAACATTACATTGAAACTAATGTGGTAATTATAGAGGGTAGAGCAGGAAGTCTGAATTATCCCATTATATTTGTTTGTATTTTTCTTTCTTGCTGATGGGGGGGGGGGGGGGGTGGGGAGTGGTAGGAAGGGTAAAGGGGGCAGCAGTAAATGAAAGTAAAGTAATTCCGAAAGAGCTCCTTGTATATTGAGCCAATGTAGAACAACTGGTTGTCTCAAAGCATTTGTCTTTTGGGTGGAATATTCCTCTTGTGAGTAAAATGTATCACCGGGTAGCTAGAAGGACAAAAGAGCTAGGTGTGTATACAACAATTTTTATTATAATTTGACCATTATTGAAGAGTCCCTGTGTACAGAAAAATTTTTGAACTTTAGCAAAATATTCTCAGAAACTTAATTGATAAAATAATACAAGTCACTTTTCTCATTCACTCACTCACTCACCCACTCACCCACTCACCCACTCACCCACTCACCCACTCACCCACTCACCCACTCACTCACTCACTCACTCACCCACTCACCCACTCACTCACTCACTCACCCACTCACCCACCCACTCACTCACTCACTCACTACCTCACTCACTCACTCACTCACTCACTCACTCACTCACTCACTCACTGCACTCACTCACTCACTCACTCACTCACTCACTCACTCACTCACTCACTCACTCACTCACTCACTGCACTCACTCACTGCACTCACTCACTGCACTCACTCACTGCACTCACTCACTGCACTCACTCACTGCACTCACTCACTGCACTCACCCACTCACTCACTCACCCACTCACCCACCCACCCACTCACTCACTCACTCACTGCACTCACTCACTCACTGCACTCACTCAATGCGCTCACTCACTGCGCTCACTCACTGCGCTCACTCACTGCGCTCACTCACTGCGCTCACTCACTCACTCACTGCACTCACTCACTCACTCACTCACTCACTCACTCACTCACTCACTCACTCACTCACTCACTCACTCACTCACTCACTGCACTCACTCACTGCGCTCACTCACTGCGCTCACTCACTGCGCTCACTCACTCACTCACTCACTGCACTCACTCACTCACTCACTCACTCACTCACTCACTCACTCACTCACTCACTCACTCACTCACTCACTGCACTCACTCACTGCACTCACTCACTGCACTCACTCACTGCACTCACTCACTGCACTCACTCACTGCACTCACTCACTGCACTCACTCACTGCACTCACTCACTGCACTCACTCACTGCACTCACTCACTGCACTCACTCACTGCACTCACTCACTGCACTCACTGCACTCACTCACTCACTGCACTCACTCACTCACTGCGCTCACTCAATGCGCTCACTCACTGCGCTCACTCACTGCGCTCACTCACTGCGCTCACTCACTGCGCTCACTCACTGCGCTCACTCACTGCGCTCACTCACTGCGCTCACTCACTGCGCTCACTCACTCACTCACTGCACTCACTCACTCACTCACTCACTCACTCACTCACTCACTGCACTCACTCACTGCTCACACTCACTGCACCCACTCACTGCACTCACTCACTGCACTCACTCGCTCACTCACTCGCTCACTCACTCACTGCACTCACTCGCTCACTCACTCGCTCACTCACTCGCTCACTCACTCGCTCACTCACTCGCTCACACACTTGCTCGCTGCACTCACTCGCTCACTCACTGCACTCACTCACTCACTGCACTCACTCACTGCACTCACTCACTGCACTCACTCACTGCACTCACTCACTGCACTCACTCACTGCACTCACTCACTCACTCACTCACTCACTCACTCACTCACTCACTCACTGGTGGAATGTATTTATACTAAAAGGATGGTAAAGTTGACCTGTCAAGATATGTTGTTACACAAAATTTTATGAGCTACAAAAGTTCATTTTGGCTGATTTTTGCTTGATATTTTGCGAGTTTCAAAATGATGTCAAAAAACAGAAGTTTAAAGCAATATTTTCATTGCAGGTTCAGAGGTATCTCAAAGCACAAAATACGTGGAGGGGAATGGTGGTTTACCAATGCTGCATTTCGTTCCGGTCCCATACTACTGGATAACCATACCGTATGTCGGTAGAGATTTACATGGAATGAATCGAAGAACTCAAATTTTGAGCAGCCTCGATATCAACAACAGTAAGTGTTAAAAGTTTTATGTGAAAAACTCTTATGATGCTAAAACCACTGAAAGCTTTGTGTTATATATTGCCAAATTGAAAGAAAAAAACTTGCTTTTATGATATACAATAATTAATCATTCTTAATGAAAGACAATTAGCAATAACACGCCAACAAAATTTAATCTATTATGAAGAACTTACGAAATTGATTAAATATTTAACATAAATACTGCAGTGGATACTGCTCTTCCACCATTGATAGGTGACCCTTGCTCAGGGTTACCTTCAACTTTCTCTAGAATAGACCACAGATCATCCAACAACCATGGTAGCGCCCTCTTCTCAGACAGACTATATCACTTTCTGCTTGAATAAATTTTTGTTGCTCATGCAGCTCAATGTAGGCCAAAAAAAGAACAAAAAGGGCTTCAACGTTAGTACAGGAAAACATAAATAAGGATTAAGCCAATCTATGAATATGCAAGATAAATATAAAAAATGCTACATGAGCAATAATGTAGAAAACCAAAATAAGCTGCAGCACATGATTCTGCTGGGTGAGATTCTCACACACCAGATCCAATCAATGTCCAAGTGGTGTGGTTCCCATGACTCTTTTTCATTTAGCCTGTGTAGTTTGTTTGTTTTTTATATATCTTCTGATTTATTAATTGAAATTTATTCTCATATCATTTCCTCGGGTTTTATGACTAGTTTTTACCATTGTTTCTTGTTGACCATATTTGGGTTGTTCAAGGGCGGTAGGATTACTTAAAGTGTAAGGGAAGTAGATAAAGCGTTGACTGAACTCCAGTGTACGCAAGAGAAGATAACCACAGGTACTAATATAGGATCGATCATTATTGGCCAAGAGGCATTACAATTTAGGCATTTTAGTTTTTTAGAATAAATTGGTTACAATACATATTCTAACATCTGGTACCAATGATTAAACACATCTAGTGCATATTTTAGACCTAGCAGTCGCTGCCTTCATGAATCAAGATGGCAAACTGGAAGCTGAAACGTTCACAGCACAACCACCAAATACTGGCCGTAAGTGGTTTTACTTAGTTTCAATCAGAAAAATTATATTCATCTATTACCAGTATTTAAGTGATGTAAGAAATTGAAATGCAACTTGAACATTTTTCATTGAGCTTAATTTTTCGTAGCCTTCAAATTTAGATTGATTTGAAAACCTGACCACCATAACGCCATTTTATATACCTCTGCAACAATTAAGCTGTTTACAAGTAATTAATTCTTATTTTCTGACAAGCATAAATTAATCTCAAGGAAGTCTATCGTCATTGTTCTATTTTCTGCGAGTAGTTGGTATTTATTGACCCCATGTTGAGGATATGTAAACCACGTTTCACTGATTAAATTAATCTATTACATTGTTGAACTCTGCATGATCAATTACCTGACAATTAAACTTTTTCATAATAATCATTTCTTTACCACTTGTTGCTAATACTCTTCTGATTTAGACCATAGCGCATTAGAATGTAAATAAGCTCGGTATAGCGATGTGTCAATACTCTTGTCTAATACATCTTCTATACTATAATTAGCCAACTAAAAAAATCAGGTAATTTTATAGAAGTTTTTTGGACTATGTAATTGCAGCCAGTTAACCCTCAGACTGCAATTGAGAAAACAAAATAGGAAATATGAATGTAAGTTTTATTTTTTCAGGTTATAGATTTGAGCCTTTGTCCTACAGATACTACAAGAGAATCACCAGCAATGGAACTCTGGTTATAAGTCAAGCTGTAGTGTTGAAGAAGTCTGGTACAGAGATAAATGCCAATTTTTAAAATTCAAAGAAATGATGCATCACCTATAATTATTCACTTGTACGAGTATGGCGCTTGACAATTATTGATAAGATTGTTGCTATAGCAACGAAGTTGCAGAAGCTAACTTTTGAAATGGGGCAACTCCTCTATAATGTTTCACGGACTTAACCTTGTTCATTATGCCTATATACAGAGATACATAGCTGTAACCAGAGATGCCAATGGAGCAATTACGTTACCATTTACTCTTACAAATCCCACAGGGGGCACAGTCAGATACAACGAAATTGATCTAATAGTGAGTACGCTTTGATTTATAAACTGGTCTTTTAATTTATAGAAAAATTTCACCAAATCTAGCTATGGTCAGTGTGATGAGTTGTGCTATAACTAGAGTTAGTAAAATTTAAAACAGTCACAGTGACCAAGTTATAAGTAAATAACATAGAACAACAGGTGTCGTGTATTTCCTTACCTGCACAACTTATTTACAGGACTATCGGGGAAGGAATGCAACCTTCATCCACCCATCAGATGTTTCTTCACAAACTGTTATTGATGAAAGATTTTTTGAGGAGTTACCACAGCAGGGTACCAACACTTACAGGCTCGTTTCTACTCTACATCCAGGTAAGTTTTATAAATGCTCTTATTAAATAACTTATTTCTAAAAAAGTCACCAAGTCTAGTTTTGATGCAATCACTGCTTTATTGGTGATAAAAATATTGCACTTGGTTGACAAACAAAAACTAAGTGCTGCAGCTAGACAGACCAGTTATAGCTTTGTAATAAAGTCAATCCTTCAACTTCACAGATCGATATTTGGCTGTGATAAGGAGGGAAGGAAAGCAATAATGGCCATAGCAGAACTTTCATCTCTTCCAACCACTTCCATCAACTACGACTTCACCTTAGACCTACCAGGTGTGTTTTACATCATCTGTAACACTTTGTAACTTATTGATTTTATAAAAGAAATTATTGTTTCATTTTATTTATGTCTTAGGTCCACCTACTTCAATAAGAAGACTTTCTGATTTCCCAGAATGCACTCTCTCACCGAGAGATAAGTACACAGTAAACGGACAGTTTTGCACCAGCAATTCACGCGTACCAAACTAGAGTACATCAACACTAACTACTTACTCTTGTATGACATAACGTTGTGTAGGATATGTATGCCTGCTATTATTTTGGTCTGATAGCAGTATATTTAATAAATTTATCACGTATTGTGGTAGATTTTAGTGTACACACATTGTACCACATTCTGGCATCCATCTAATAGCCATTAGATGACCAGAATAACTAGTAACTACCAAACCGAGTGGACTATAACTATATCTATGTCCATACCGACCTATACCGACCCTGTATGCAGCTATACCGACCTCACTGGGCCGGCAGGAAGTGAGTCAGTGGAGCCTGAGAACCTAAAAGTAGCATGGAAGGAGCTAAGAGCCATCTACCGGAGATATCCACCGGTTAACCCTTACATAAGATGATGGACTGAAGCTATAAAGACCAAGGACCCAGAGACTAACTATGATTGGTGCATGAGCCTATGACTCCACCTACTATTACAGGGCGCCTATTCTTTTTAATCCTTTTCTGATTACCCTATTTGTTATGTATTTATATAACCACTTTCATTGGCACATATTGTAATGTTATTCTGTGATTGGATAGTTACTTCCTGTGCAATGCCTATAAAAGGCAGAACTTTGCTCGTTTGTCAGTTGTAATTGGGACTTTTACTAACTAGTTTATTCTGGAGGAATAAAAGAATATGTACTCAATAGCACTGAGTTATGCGTCCAGTCCAGGTCGAATCTTGTCGAGTTGTGTCGAAAGCTTTAGTTTAAATAATAAGTCTTTTTCCACTGTGTAGTGCAGCACTCTCCCTAGTACACAGTTGCAACAGCTAGAAGATGACACCTGAATTTTCTCTACAATATGCCCCAAGCCCTCTCAGGCTATCTGCATGGAAACATATGGAATATTTCTTAAAAAGACTGTTAAAGTAGAGATTTTTATCATACTAACTGCAGAGACTGCAAAAAACTTATCAGATTGTTTGGCAAACTATTGAAGTTTTAAGAACCTCTGTTCCATTATTGAGGGTTATCTTCTATCGATGAAATGATTTTAATGCAATTAGTTGACTGAGAAAGGGGATTATTGATAAATA
Source organism: Cryptosula pallasiana (assembly GCA_945261195.1). Taxonomy (NCBI): domain Eukaryota; kingdom Metazoa; phylum Bryozoa; class Gymnolaemata; order Cheilostomatida; family Cryptosulidae; genus Cryptosula; species Cryptosula pallasiana. Next base: position 34,860,897 of record OX183136.1, read on the forward strand.
CTTTATTTGTCAAAACCAAAGTTAAATTTACTGAAGCCACAAAATAAACAATTTTTTTGCTAAGAACTTGAAAGAGAATTTAATTTGAATTAATTGAAATAAAAATGTAATAACACTGCTTAGACCAAAATAATAAATTATATTTTAAAAAATCACCACAATAGTTACGCATTTAATTGTAAAGTTTATTCCATTATTATAGTACACAACTCAAATTTAACCATTACCATTTTCATATACAAAATAACGATACTAAAGATATACAGAAACGTTTTTTATTTACATATATTATTAAAGTTCTATAATCTTGTTTTGATGATTTTACGATTGGGCTGTAACTGAATTTTATCTTTAATTACTTCATTCTTTTTAGTTTCTTTTTTAATGTCATATAAATATTGTTAAAATAACTATATTGTTATGATCAAAATCTTCAATTTTTTATTTCCATACACCCAGCTCAAATATGATAGAGATGACAACTCCCGATGTTTCTCTCAATTTCAATATCTGTAGTAACTTAATAGAAGTTGTACCCTCTTTCTTATTAAATAACTACCAATGGCCTAAGGATTTATGTCAACCTGATATGCTATCACATCAATTCAGTTTAGTCTAGAGCTAGCAACTTGCCAGTCAACTAATTACATTAATAGAAACACTGATTACCAATCAACTTTAAAATTCAATAGTCAATGGAATGGATCAACATTTAACCAACTTAAAAAACACTTATTATCTAACCTAACCACGACACTCATGGGATGGTGAATGGAGAGTGAAGGAAGTGAGAGTGAGCATGATATTCAGTTCGATTAAAATATGTGGAACTAATGTTTAATCAGTTTTTGTTGTTACGCCACCGATAGCTAACCGAGGAGACCGAACCTAACTAACAGTATACACAGTTTCATGTCACTTACCCACACCAACACCGGTCCGTGGACAGTATTGCTGACATTGATGTGGCTAGGATGTGAGGAGCTAATCGTACAAACATGTAAGTTATGACAAACATTAAATTTCAGATTTCATACACATCTATATCAAACAGCACCTTGTTTACTTTTTGATTTACTATCAACTTCAAAAAGTTATATATTGGAATGAAATTATGACAGTGCCACTTTGACTCAACCCAGCGTGGTGTTTCTTTTTTACGCATGACCTACTTTTAACTGATCAATTTTTCTTGAGGTATTTTTTATTATGGCTTTCAAAAATTTTTTTATTGTTTATCAGTTAAGTTTTTTTTAGCAAAAATTTAATTCAAACCAAAGAGAAGTAACAGACACACCCAACACCCAGGGGATAGAGTGATATTTGCATTGCCAGATAGGAAGTAGTTCTGTCACAATACACAATACTTTATTTTCACAATATTACATACCCTCCTCAATATCGTTTGTACAAATACACCTCGTCTTACATCAAATATTCCGATTATAGAAAAAAATCATAAAAGTTAAAAATGATAATAAAGTATTATTAATGTGTAACACACAAGAGCTGCATTTATCATCAGTTGGTACATAGTCACATTTGTCTTTGTAAGCTATATTACAGTTGTCTCCACTTTTGCAGCATCTGATGCAGTTGACGTCATCTCCACCATGCTAAAAATTGAAAACAATGACTAATAATGCAATGGAAACTCGTTTTATTTGAAAAAATCTGGAAAATAAATTTTTCCAACTATTTATATTTACTTAATTTCATCAAGTTTTGGATTCACTTTGAAATGTTAAATTTGTCATTTTACTTACTTCAGTAACAAATATGACACATTTCCCATTTTGCTCATTTGTACCACAAACATTTGTGCCTTCAAACCCAAAGTGTAACAAATGAAGATCTTCTAGGCATCCAACTTTTGATCTAAAACAAAATCAGCAATAGGTAGGATAGGATCAGATAGGAATAAAATTTTTAAAAATGCGATTGTAGGTTGTCTCGGGTTTTCCCTTAGTCTATAAAAACTGGAGATACCCCATTACCAGGTAATAAAGTTTTGAACAATGACATTTTTCCTTAGTTAATCTTGTAATCTAGAATTTTATTATTTCTCTATCATCAGATTGATAAGTAGAAAGTTAATAAAAAGTCATTTTTTATATAGTATACCACGAATAAACTTGCTGTTACTGCAAAGCGCAAAAGTAAATTTCTGCAGCGCTAAAAACACCCTCTGTACTTGCAGCTTGATTAAAAATGTTGTTGGACAAACAAAGTGTTAGTTATGTTCAATAGTTTCCTTCCCTAAAAACCACTTTAACACAGATTTGGCAGTTTTCTTTTATAGATTTCTAAAAACTGAAAACATATGCAACTTCATGAGAATAAATTTTTAGCGGTACAAACAAGTGTTTCAGTCATTTGAAGAAGTCCCAGCTAGTCAATAATAATAACAAAGAGCTGATGACTTACTCTCCATTTGTGTATAAGCCAAAACAACCTTCAGGACAAGTCTTACTGTCAGAATAAGCAGCTGTCCCATTGGCACAAGTATAACCTACAAAATTTGAGTAGATAAGTTCTTTGATGCATAGACCTCAATCCATGTAACACTTTCGTATATGAAATATAATATTTTTCAACCAGCAAAAATGTTGCTGTACACAGCTGGAACTGAAAATCCACTATAATAAGAGTATTCCCGACTTCTGTTCGCCGAGTACGTTGCAATAAAAATAATCAGACCAGCAATAAATTTAATCAATAAATAATCCTTTTGTTCGGAACTTGTGGGTCAACAAAAAGTGGCTCACTGAATAAAAAAATAATCAACAAGTATTTATCTGTATTGTTCGTAGGTCTCGAATGAAACTGAACACAAAATAAATAATAAAGAGCGAGTCCATTTTTTTCATTTTCATAGACCGGTTTTATATCCTTGAAAAATAATTCAAAATAATTGCAAGCGTTCAAAATTCACTAAATTGAAGGGCAGCTTGATAAACTATTCCAGTTTGAGGCAGTTCAAATTTTATTATTTTCTTGATTATTTTAAAAATTGGGAGTTATCTTCTTTAGGATTTGTTCGGTAAACTATAATATTTCATTGAATACGCAACGTATTGAATTACGAACACCTATTATTTTTGTATTTTGTTCAACGAACAGGTCGCGAATACTCTTAATGAATATAGTTGCATTGCTCGTGCACACTTTGGACTGAACCAATCAGTAAATACCTGTGGCAGTAGAGGTGTCTGAGAATGGTTTCTGCGCACCATTTGGTGTAGCAATATGACCACCACTATTATTCATCACTGCTTCTGTAGGTGAAGTTCTATTCATACTGCCTGTTTGAACAGTCGTTTCTTTAGTGACATTTTCTGTGAGGGAGAAACTTGTACTTCCTGCAGCTTTGGAGCTGGTAGATGATGGAGATACAGTAGCAGCATTAGATTCACTAGAAAGAGTTGATGGTGATGTTTGATGCATTGATGTGGTAAATGCGGAAGAGGTGGTGGAATTGGCGGTGAACGGCTGTTGCTGACAAGGAGCCTCATCAATGAATGCTGACTCATTTCTGGTACTCCCTGTGGGTATTGGGGCACAAGAAGAAGTTGGGGTCATTGTTGCAGACGACCCGCTCAAGTTTAAATTGACTAAAACATAACAAAAAATGTGATTTGCTTTTTCACCATATTTACTGACTCCAAATGTGCTTAAAATAGAAACTTGAATAGTATCTGGCTTCTCAAGTTGGTTTTGAAGGAACATTCTTTTACTAGTATCAACAGTAACTCTATTACGCAGTAACAGAAAAATTATGCCCACCTTCTGCAAGTCATTTCATACGTGTTAATGACCGGCTTTCCCAGAAATATAATGAGAATGGCTTGTGGAAGGTAGGCTCATTTTTCTCAAAGATGTTTGCTAGTGCGGTATCATAGTATATACAAAGTATAAAATAACCACCAAAAGCTTCAAAACCATGTTTTTACTTTCAGAAGAACACTATCATTTTTAGAAAATTGATTAAATGAATGTTCTTACTTGCAAAGTGAAATGAAAGCATTGAGATTTCTACAGTTGAGAATGCGCTTTTGAAAACTGGAAAAAAATAGTGCTTTAATTTGCAAATTATGAGTTTACCAGGTAAAGCTTTGATGTAATCCGATCCTCCGATGTACAAAGTTCCCGAATAATAAAGAAGCGAAGAGGGCTGGCCAAGACTGCATTGATCGAGAGGTCCATCGGCTGTAGAGTTTACTCCTGAACACCCAGAGAAGGCAGTGCAACCAGCAGTATCGATAATATGTAATCTATTGCTGGTGTGGTCTGCTACGACATATATGTCCTTATATATAACTGTTGCATCATATAGAAACTCGTATTGTGCTAAATACGTACTTCTATTTACATATTCGCTAGCATTATCATAAGTGGTTAGAGTAAATGTGTCTATTTGTAGCCTTTTAAATGAATTATAGTCAGTAATAAGTAGGGTATTACAGTAGTATGGATCCCATCCTATAGATGTAAGCGAGGTGAAAGCGCTAAGCAGGTAAGTGCTGACAGATCTGGTTGTCATATTAATTAATCGAATATTTCCTATTTCTTCAGCTACAAAAACTAGATTGGGGTCATCAGGGTGTCCAAGTAATCGAGTTGGTCTTTCAAACCTAGCTGCCGTGCCGACTCCATCTGCGTATCCGGAGTTTTGACAGCTTCCAACGAAATCTGTTACGGAATTGTTATCGGTTCTATTCAATAATCTTACACAATGATTGTAGTACTCTGCCAACAGAAGTATTTCTGATGTCAGCTGATACACCGCTGGGTATGAAACAAATGCTTCTGTGCCATAACCGTTTCTGTAGCCAGTAAAAATACCATTTCCGACTATGGCGACTGCACTGCTTTCATTGACTGTTCGCAAAGTTGCAAAATCTACAGCTAACAGGTTGCCAGGGATGTGAGCGTCAACTTGTATGTCTGTTACGTGTCTAAATCCACCAACTGAGAAACTTGACACATAGCCAAAACTTAACCTAGAATAAACAAAGTTGTTTACAATGTTGGGTAAGAAAGCACTCATTTGATACATAGAACTGAAAGTTATTTATAAATTCAATTTGTTTGATATACAAATGGCTGCTTTATCTGAGTTTATAACTTTTCAAATAGGTGTAATAATATTAATTGTTTTCGATTATTGTGCAAGCTGTTTATAGTCATTGAGTAACATGTAGAAACAAAACAAACTGCTTTCATTACACAATAACATGTTTGCTCTTGCAGTTTCACTGCAATTTACATTCATAAATCTTTTAAAAAGTTTCAATTTAGCACTTCACAACTTACTCTAGAAAACTATTATTTTTTTTAAATTATTATTATTTCGTTACACAGCAGGCTTTGTGCCAACGGTTTATTCTAAACATCAAATTTCCTGAAATCGGATACCAAGTAAAATCTGCTCATAAACGCTTACCTAGTGCCATCAGGCGTGGTGTAAGCATTAGGAGTAATCTCACCTTTCACTTGGGTAACCACGGCCAACACCAACATCTACATAAAAAAGGGTAGTGCAGAACTTTGGATAAAATGGTGAAAAATTTCATAACTTACAGGTAGACACAAACAGTTAAACTGAATTAGCAATGTAATTCCTCACAAAAACTTGATTTCTGTCAAGTCAAAAGGTTCAGTGAGGCTTTATGATGTTACAGCGCATAAAGTAACTTCAGCCATTCAACAGTGGTGGAAATTGATTTGAAAAAGAAGGTCACAGATAAATCGGTATTTAATCTTGCCCCAAAACTTTACTATCCAAGTACTTTTACCCTATACTCACCGCATGCAAAGTTGATTCATAAAAAAACATTTTGTCTCCTCAGTTTGTGACATGGAACACTTCACTGCAGTAGTACGCTATACAAGTGTGTAAACTCAGTATATTTATTGTTGAACACTACCAACGTTTTCTTTTCAGACCGACTGTTATTCATATTTTCTGAAGCGTGCGAAGAAAACACTCTTTATTTAAATTCGGCAGCATAGTAAAGCCGTACAAAGCTGACTATGCACCAGGTGTTGAAAAAAGTTAGCTTGTTTGTTTACTTTCCTTTTATATTAAACAATTCCATGAAAGTTTGTTTGTGTTGACTGGCCAATCAATTAATTGAATTATAAATAGGTCACCGAATGCTATATCATTTAATTTTACCCGCCAATTTACTTTGGGTCAACCTGATGACTTACGCCCTAAATACTGACCATGCGTTTAATCAAAGGAAAAGTTTTGAAAATGGTGTAGGTGCTTAAAATTTGCTAGCGTGAGTTTTGTAGCAGAATTTTAGACGATCAATTAAAAGGTCAGACCATTTTGGTGAATGAAAGTCATTTCTTTCTCAATTACAGTTCTTTCTAGATGAGCTAAATATCTAGTTTGAAGTTTGGACAACAATTTATAAAGCAACAATATTAATGACGAATGAACATAACAACAGCGTTATTAATGAAAAGGACGCAGTCATTACCAATAGGAGAGCATATTGTTGTGGAGCAGCTGTTTGATAATTAAGCTTGTAGTTTCGTTACCAAAAGTATTATGGACATCAATGATAACTTTATGAACAATAACGGCAAACCCATATTGATAACTGACAAGGAAATAATGTAATGGATTTCGATATGGTTACCACAAAATTCCACTAATCTCGATTACTTGACCTCTCTCCAGAGGGGGCACTGCGCCGTTTGACGGTGACAACTATGATCAGTTACGGCCAGATCAGTTAGCAAACACGGAGCCCAAGTCTCCGATAAACTAAACAGGGTGCTGTTTGGATAGTGGCTTTATTCATTAGAAACCAAAGTCTGAGCGTGGCTATCCACTAGGTGATTGGCAAGACACAATGAGTGAATGCAATGAGTTACAGAAGTTCCAGCCATAAGATAGGCAGACTGGCAGGAAGTTATTTGCGTAAGTTATATTACATTACATGCACAAAAAGTAAACTGACCAATCATAACAAGTGTATAAATAACGAACAAATCATGCAGTGAATTAGAGTTAAAGGTAAATGGTGGCAAGTCGCTAAAGGATGGAGTCTTATCTCCATTGTCCAATAGTAGGCCCTGCAGGGTTCCGAGGCTATAACTAGCTTGTGGTCGAGACATCTGGTAATCCAAAGAAGGGTACTTCCGGCGCCAGGGTTAGAGCAAGTTTTTGTGTGGTTTTGAGGATTCTCAACTAAAGCAGCCATGAACAACTCGATTGAATAAACTCTGCTACAAAGGAAAGATATTTCTCTACAAATTAAGTTATAACATTATAAAGTGAGACAAACAAAGAAACTATTTTTTTTCATTTCTGTAACCACTTCACAATAAGAGTATTCGCAACCTCTGTTTGCCGAGTACATTGCAATAAAAATAATCAGACCGGCAATAAATTTAATCAATAAATAATCATTTTGTTCGGAACTCGTGGGTCAACAAAAAGTAGCTCACTGAATAAAAAAATAATCAACGAGTATTTATTTATATTGTTCGTAGGTCGCGAATGAAACTGAACACTAAATAAATAATTATGAGCGAGTTGATTTTTTTCATTTTCATAGACCGGTTTTATATCCTCAAAAAATAATTCAAAAAAATTGCAAGCGTTGAAAATTTACTAAATTGAAGGGCAGCTTGGCAAACTATTCTAGTTTGCAGCAGTTCAAGTTTTATTATTTTCGTGATTATTTTAAAAATTGGGAGTTATGTTCTTTATGATTTGTTCGGTAAACTATAACATTTCATTGAATATTATTTTGTTCTAAACTAATGTTTCATTGCATACGTGACATATTGAACTGCGAACACCTATTATTTTAGCTATTTTGTTCGTCGGTAAACTATAACATTTCATTGAATATTATTTTGTTCTAAACTAATGTTTCATTGCATACGTGACATATTGAACTGCGAACACCTATTATTTTAGGTATTTTGTTCGACGAACAGGTCACGAATACTCTTTATAGCTATTAGCTTATTGAATCTTTTGACTATCCGATCAGCAAGAGCTTGATCATGGAGAGTGTAAAAGTTTTTATGTTATTTCATGCTTGAAATACTTTGCATTTACGTTGCATTTATTCGTGGGTTGAGATTGTTTGTTTGAACATATGGCGCTGAATCCTGAAGTTATTCTGCAATAAACACATAGAAGTGCCCAATGCTAAGCCCAGTTTTATGGTTTGTTCTTGCAAGGTCAACCTGATGACACACTCTTGTTGACATTAAATGGTGGTTCTGTGAAAATATTTTTGCTATCTTTGCCCACTTAACCACCAAATTATTCTTTTCGTGTTTCTCAACCAACATTTCCCTTCCAACGATGGTAAAGCACTTAACGGTTTGCAGTTTATTCTAACGTGATTCATACAAAAACTAGGTGAAATTCTGATGCTTAACTGATGGCTGCTTCCGTTTATTAACCTTTTGTATTTTTTAGCAAGACTAGAAGTTTTTCAATACATTATGAGCAACACTTAGGATGGAGAAGGTCCAAAGCTGCAAAAAATTTTGAAAGAAATATAAATCATCAAAGGAGGCTTAAATGGCGGATATTTTGCTCATGGTTAGCACTTGCAACTAAAGAAGCCACAGCACTCACAGTAACATAAGTAGGAGGGAAATAGATAAATCTTATTGACAAAAGTTGCTACATACGCATAAGTACCGGAGTTAATGTTTAAGATTAAATTAAGCAAACAACCAAGGAAAAAAAGTTGATAATTTTACTAGTTTTCCATTTATCAATAGCAGGACTGTAGAGCAATCATCAAGTGATGCAGTTTTATCGCGATAATCAATGCTTGTCTACGAGAGTATCCAATCCCACAATTCACCAGTTGCCGCTAGTTTTGCGATCAATTCTGGAACTTTAATTGATGATTGCTGTTAGCCAATTCTAAGCAATTGATCAAGGTAGCTGAGACATTTTTAGATCTATCAATTGCTGCAAAAAATAGTTTTATGCTTCAATAAACTGTGAACATTTCAATGTACAATAAGGTTATTAAAAAATGTTTCGAATTCTATATGTGGGTTTTTTCCAACAAACAAGAGTTTAGCTGTAGAGTATGATTAATATTTGCAGTATATAATGATCATTTTAGATGATGAAAGAGTAATTTCATAATATTTTTCCTTTATTCCATCATAATGTAATTGTTTATCACTGCCTACTACAGATACAGCAACCCTATTATGAATGTTATCTTATTTTGATTATTATACTCACAATTATCTAGTATATCTGTATTTGCTTTAATCCAATGAATTACCAACAATTAAAACAGTTGTATGAGCATTTGGTTAAACCCAGCTTCACAAAAACCTAACAACAAAACCATAAATTCCAGCTGGGATTTAAATCACCACCTTTGTTTCTTGTCTTCTTATACCACTATAATATAAACGCAAGCACAGAACAAAAAATACCTTTAAAAAGGAGCTAATTTTAACAGAAATACAATCTAGATTATCAACCTCGTTTGTACCTAAATATTTAAAGAATGGCTCCGGCCATTTCTATATTTATCTGATATGTCATTGATATGTCCTTATGAGGTGCTTCAAATACCAACTTTGTCAAAATTCAATTTATTTCTATGTTTTCTTGACAACACTAATAACAAGCATGTTGTGAGTGTTGTCTCCCCTTCGAAATCTTTTGAGAAAACATTTGACGTACACAAGTGTTTTAGCAAACGCTAAACTTTTGTTTGACAATCACCAAAATCGCTGAAGCAACGATTATATATACTGGCTAACTGATTGATGTAACCAACTAGTAGTAATAGCGGCACATTGTGGCTAGTAGTAGTAGTAAAAACAAAAGTTTAGCGTTAGCTAAAACACTTGATATGTTTTCCCAAAAGATTTCGAAGGGGAGACAACACCCACAACATGCGTGTTATTAATGTTGTTAAGAAAACATAGAAATAAATTGAATTTTGACAAAGTTGGTATTTGAAGCACCTCATAAGGACATATCAATGACATATCAGATAAATATAGAAATGGCCGGAGCCATTCTTCAAGCACCCAAAACCAATAATCAGACCATGATACAAGCCATGACATAAACCTAAACATTTACCTGGTGCAAATTAAAAAACGCCTCATAGAGTTATCCAGGATTCTAGACTGGGCTCAAAAAGGCACATGAATCCATGAAAACATGATTAATCTTAAAAAATCTGTCAGATATATCTGCTCCTATTATATGGAAAAAAAACAGCGAAATAAAAAATATGTCAAAAGATAGGATAAAGTATCAAGAGGCAGTATGCCAACAAGGATCAAGATTGTAGCGAAACTATAGTGCATCTCCACAAAATTGTCAGAGATCTGCTCCTATTATATATACTACTGTCATCTCCTTATAAGGGATGAGTCAGTCACACATAGCATAACACAATATGCAGCAATACAAAAGCATAAAACATTATGGTTTAAATTATACTAACCGATAACGTAACACGCACATGGTCCAGCATCTCTAGTACCTGGTTCAGTCAATCAGGGTACAGCAGATGCTTGTCCTCCATATAAGGTAAGCTGACTTCCTTAGCCCATAGGTTGTCTTTGTGGATACTCTCTTAGGCTTCCGATTCTGAGGTGTTCTGACTGACTGGGTCCAAATACTGGCCCGGGATAGGCCCTATATAACATATAAGAGGGATGCTGGGTTGGATACTGGGTCTGTATAGCACCTATAGTGGGCCGGTATAGGTTATCTAACTTATAATGCGGTAAAACAAGGTAGTATTAAGGAAATATAGCAATAGGTGTAAAGAGACAGGACTGGGGTTAGAAGGGGAAGGGGTTTTACACTGTTTTGCTATCCAATTCTTCCACAATAGTGTGGAAGATTCTCATGATAATTAGACAAAGTAGGCCCCTTTCTCCCCCTCTCCCATCCTAAATCCCCCTACACCCTTTACCCTACCAGCGACAGAAGCTTTGAGTGGACTCGGAGCCTTCCCCCTTATCGCATATATTGTGGTAGATTTTGGTGGAGGCTGCTAGTAAAGAGGTAGGTGCAGAACTGCCTATTTACTATCCACCCTTGGCAAACAATGCGCTAGACTTTAGCCTACAGCGTTTGGTTAACTGTTGTTTAGGTGAGAAGTGATACTGTGCCAGTGGCATGGTGTGCAGGGCCGGTAGTGATCCCTGCAGGGCCGGTATTGACCCCTTGCCGACTCGGGATAGCTATACTGGGCCGGCACAAGATGGCCGACATAGCAGAGGAACCTCAAAACTGTCTAAGAACTTACTCAAGGCCAGGAACCAGAAGTACCCTTCCTCGGATTACCGAACCAGTTGATCGTACTCTAACTATAGCCTGGAAGCCCTGTAGGACCTTTGATTGGACCATGGAGATAAGACTCCGACCTTAGCCACTTGGCGCTTTTATTATTTAACCTATTTACATTACCTGATTGGACAACTATTTATATACTTGATTGCATTGGCTGAATCACTTCCTGTACTATTGGTCTTAATGATTTATGCTAATGATTTCCTGTTAGTCTTCCTATAATAGAAGAGACTTTTCATACACTCTTTGCATTCATTCTTATGTCTTGCCACAAATACCCTAGAGGAATAATTATCCTTTAGGACTTTGTCTTATGAGAATATAGCCATTATACAAGCACTACTTTGTATTGTTTGTGGGAGCCATGGGCTCTTGCTATACCAGGCTATTCGGTTGCCTGTTAGAACAGTTGTCATTGCCGAGCAGTACAGTGTCCCCTCTGGAGAGAGGTATAATACTTGAGCATAGTGGATGTACCAGACCGGAATCCATTACAATATGTATTATGCCGGGTTTAGGGATACTGGCTACCCTGGGCCTGTATAGACCCTTCATTGTGTATATATAGAGAACCTACTCCGGGTCAGAACCCCTGGCCAGTCAACAATTACGGCTGCTAAAATTAGCCTGGAGTCTCAGGAGCTGTAGGAAACCCTTATCATAAGGAAACCGGAGCAGTATCGATGCCAGGAGCAGAGACTAGGAAGCTTGACCACCTTAGAAGGAGTGTAATATTTCCACCACCATAGAAAGAGCAGGAAGGGAGCCCAGAGCCACCTTGTCATGTGCTCACCAACCTCATTGGTTCACTTTGTTATTGCAAATTGTGTTGTGCTTTTTCATTTGTATACATTTTGTATTGTTATGCGCAATTGGCTCACCCCTAATAAAGGGGTGAGTTTTCCTGCATTTTCCTATAAAAAGGAGCTGCTATGAATGAGAGAAGGCAGAAGTTAGCGGATTTTTGTTCTAGTATCTTTATTATATTGCAAATAGATTGGTGTAATAAATTATTGATAGTGTAAACTCTGGTGTAGTGAGTCTGGGTCGTGGACCCCGAGGAGGTTGTTACAGTCTGTGTGGAGTGGATGCCATTGTGTTAGTAGTAACAGGTGAGAATCTACTACAATAGCACACATTTATGTTTCTTTATAAAAAAAACAAACTCATTAGATCATTGAACTATAGATAGAAGTTAATCCACTGCTTGATCGATATTGATTAAACTCTAGCCCACCTTTGGTAGTTGCATCATATCCACTAATAGCAGGCCTTAAAGCTATGAGGAAAACTTCCTTTGGCTAGCTTCTTTAGTTACTGATAGTGTAAGTCCCTGTGAGCGATAATGACTCATATAACATAACCCTAAATCTCCTAAACCTTTCCTCTTCAAAACCACAGATTAAATTAGCTCTTTCTAGAAGATGACTATGTTAGACTACCAAAAAATGTTGCGCTTACAAACTTGGAGAAATGCTTAAACAAACTTGATTAAATAACTTGACAGTGGTATTAATGTTCTATTACATAATTTTGGTTTCATTCAAATCACTTCAAGGTTGTTTATTGATTGTAAACAATTAAATTCCAGACTGTTATTGTGTGGAGGTTAATTGAAGCTAATGGATATATCATTCCTAAGTGATGGTTGAATGAACTCAGTCAAGGATTAGTTAACAGCCAGTTCGGTTTCAAAAGCCATAGCTAGTAGAAGGGTTGTGTGCAAGTCTTGTAAACATGCCATGGAGTTTAGATTTCTATCTGGTTATTGCTTCATTTGACTTAAAAACACAATGTGACATGATCGTGTCCAGCTATGGAACTCAGAAAGACCAGGAGAAGTTTATCAATAGTTTTTGGCTAGGAGCACATTATTCACAACAGGTCGGACAATTTCAAAACGCACACAATTTTTATGAGTATATCGTTTTATCTACACTTGTGTTCATTGGAAGCCTTGGCATTATATTGAACTCTACAATGATAGCCGCCGTTGTACGCGGAACAAGTTTTAATAAAGACATCAAGATGCAGCTAATAAATTTAGCTACAGCGGATATTCTCATAGCAATATTTTTTGTGGCTGATGGTTTCATTTATTTTAGAGGAAATTGCCTCAAAAGCTCTGAAATACACTTTACTGTCTACTCAACAGTGAAATATGTGGTCTGGTCTGTTAGTCCGCTGTGCAGTGCAGCAATCAGTTTGGAGAGACTAATGATTGTTTACTTTCCATTCGCCGCTCGCCGATATACAAGATCTCACAAGATCAAAGTCATAGCTGCTATTTGGATATGTTCCGTGGTCTTTTTGTTACTGTCAGTAACTGGCTTTCAAGGAGAGTTCTTTAAGTTTATGATACCCGCTACTGTTGTCGTCACATCCTACACTATGATTTATTTAAAATTAGCTTGCAGACAAAGGAGTAAGCTTCGGGCACATATATCTGATAGGACAAAAAGGAGTATAAACAAGGTAACTATTAAAGAATGCTCGAATGAAAATCTTCTTAACAAATTATTGATCATTCCATACAATTAATGCAAAGCTTGAAAGTTTTTAGATCAATGAAAACCATGAGATTTAATTTTTTTTTATTAGCATTACATGAATAAATTTTTTTCTATAAAAAATTAAACTTTGAGCTTTTTGAACAACTTTTAACATTTTTTTTAAATGGCCAGGTCAAAACTACTGTTAAATACCATTAAAATCATAATAAAAGTTCTTTATGAGGTATAAACCACATCAAACTATTCATTGAAATAAAACCAAACAACTAACATTTTACGAGGTTTTGAAAATGATTATTTCCAGCATTTAAGATTAGCTGCTTCTGCCTCGAGCCATTGAAAATGGGTGGTTTGACCAAATGATGTAAGTTTTGCTGCAACAATATTGGACAGAAAAATCCTGTTTGGGTAGCTTTGTTTGAATCGTCGGAAGATAATCAGTTTTTTTGCTTGGGTACCAATAATCATTTAAGAAAATTATTGTAACAAAATCATGCATTTGATCGCTCCACCAACCTTACATGACTATTTCAGTTGAAAATTTACATTTTAAAATGAGTTTTTTATTACAATCGACTAGTTTTTCATTCCATTTTTATTTCAAACATTTTTCCCTCATAATTTTGCTTCAAACCTTCGTATAATTTAATGGATGAGAGTTTGAATGTTTGGAGACAAGTTGAAGCAGATAAAAAGTCTTATCTATAGGGTTTGATTGAAATTGTAGCTTCAGAAAATGCTGGTTGCTGACGCTATCATCACAGTGCTGATATGGTTGCCGTACTTGGTATATGCTGTCAAGTATGCCCATATATGGAACGAACATCAAAAGTATATCTTGTACATCGCCCTTTACTTACTGATGTCTACTAACTCTTTCTCTACACCAATTATTTATTTTGTTTTTAACAAAAACCTGAAAGTAAGTATCAATCAGCGACAATCGATTTTTAGAAAATGCGCTGAATGATATTGGTATGTTAATTTATGGCAACAACTCTATTTGCTCCAATGCCTTATACCCTTCCTACTTAGAACTAAATCAATCTTGTTTCTTGTTTGTTGGAGCTTGCGATATTCCAAATTTATATAGATTCAAACTCTAACAAGAAAATTCTCTTTTGTTTTAGAAGGACATGAAACTACTTTGTACTAAAAAGCCAACGCGAAAAAAAAATGTGTATTGGATATCACACCAAGCAATTCAGACAACATCTTTCCACATTCAAAATAAGTCAGTCAAATTGATCAAATCAGAAGGTAAAGCTGCATAAATGAACAATCTATGAAGTATTATAATATTTCTGGCTCATTAATAGCTTTTTTTTATTTACACCTGTTTTCAAGTATACTACTTTGATTTAACTGTATTGCTGTTTTTTTTTTCAAAAAGCATAAAAATCTAGGTAATTGATGTAAAAGACATTAAATATGGGCAGCTTCAGGATGTGTACAGTATAACAAACAGCTTTTTAATTGTTATGCTTAGCTTATGAAATGATAGCTCAGTTCATACAGGTGCAAATTACCATTTTTTTTGTATTTTCCACTTTGTGCAGTCCCCCAGTACCAACGTTGGTCGGAAATTAGCAGATTATATAATAAAATAAGAGAATACTCTCTGCATTCACTCTGTTAATCCGAGAATTGGGTGTATTTTTTTATGCAGAAATCTTTGTTTCACATACAATACAAACATACATTGCTAATCTTACAGCTATGTTGTAATACAAAAACAGAGTTGATAAACAGTGTTTTATTGTCATTGATTGTTCTTTTAATCTACACATTTATCAAAATATTTGATGGGTGCTCACCATAATATAATTAACAATGACTTGCACATTTTTATACGATTGATTTGTTTTCCTTCCTACATAGTGGAATTCTATTACAATAAAAACACAAAGCAAAACTTGACATGGAATGGGTAAACATGACAAGTTGAAGCGGCAGAAACTGTTGCGAAAGAAAACTATTTATAAAAACAAAGAAACAGTGAATAGATAAAAAAATTTTATTTAGGTTAGTAGAGATCTATTGCTTACAAGTGCTGATCACTGAGTAGACAAACTGTGGTAAGTAGCTCAGTAGGAAAAGGAGAGAGCATACATTAGAACAGAATGGTAACCACTCTTTTATGTTTGGAATCATTAAAATGCCAAAACATGAACTAGTAGAAAGCTAACTAGGAGAGCCAAATATTAATACCATCAAGTTATCCCAAATATAACCAAGGCATAAGTAAGACAAAATCAAACAAGAGACAAGGCTAATCACAAAATTTACGTTCTATTTTCACTTGGACTTTATTAAATACCTGCCAAACTACATGTACCTATATTTATAACTCAGATCAGAGTAATAAAAATTGACTCATAACAATATTTGTACACCTTTAGGTTTGGTACCCTCATTTGAAATGTTTAAAAAGTGCAATGAAGATATTACATTTTAACAATCTTACCTCAGAACTTTAGCATTGAGCTTACACCATCAATTAACTTCGGTTTCCAACTATACGCATAACTTGTGCAGGAAATATATCTAAAAACATCCCCATAAAACTGCAACAAAGATTTTGCAACGTATGGCTTGATTGTAAGCAAAAGTGATTTTGTTTGCTAAGATGCTTGATTGTACTTGAATAAAATTAAATTGTTTTATCATATCTAGAACATAAATCTTGTTCCATATTTTGTTAAATTTCTGTTAAGACTACCTTGTTGAATCCAATGTGATTAATTATAAGAATGAGAAGTTTCAAAGTACTAATTGAGCTACAGCTCGGGGCCAACCAGCTTTTTGTTAAAAACAAACTTTGAATAGTCTTTGATGGGAACGTTATACTTTCACAACTAATTCAAAATCTTGCAACTGTATCAAAAAAAAATTATGCACTTTTGCTATTTATTTTGTTCCTTTTTAATTTTTCTTTTTAATAACAGGTTTAGGAAAATACAATTATATCAATTTTGCCATGATGTGCTTTTATGTAGTTGTGAGCGAGTGAGTGAGTGAGTGAGTGAGTGAGTGAGTGAGTGAGTGAGTGAGTGAGCGAGCGAGTGAGTGAGTGAGTGAGTGGGTGGGTGAGTGAGTGAGTGAGTGAGTGAGTGAGTGAGTGGGTGAGTGAGTGAGTACATAAGTAAATATTTGCACAGAGCCGTAAAAGTCTTAATTCAAAAATGCTGAAATTTTCATGTGGACTCTCTGATGAACGAAGTTTTCTAGCCTATTCTGCTACACTACTCAATCTGATGATACTGCAATCAATGCTCTTGTGAAAGTCTAGCTAATTTAGCATTCGTGATGTTGGTTTGGAAATACTGACTCATTGATGATTTCCGATAATTTATTTCAAAATGTACAATCACAAAGTTTAAAAGTTTAGTAGTAAATAAACATGGACACTGTAAAACTAATAAATAAAATATGTTGACGATTCACATTCAATTGTTTGTGAGTAACCAAATTTGATGTATGCCACTTGAAGCCTATAACTAAAGTATTTTACTTACATTAGAGCATTGAAATGGTGACTATAAGTTATATATACTAGGTTTCTATATCATGACAGATTGGCGATACTGCCGGCGATAGAGCGAAATTCCTGTTGGAAATACCATTGTCGATAAATTTGTCGTTAGGCTTGGCAAAAAAAATTTGTCGCTTTCTGAAAGCAAAAAATTGGCGATAAGCCGAATGTCAGATGTTTATTGCTATTGGAAACGCTAATGTCGCCAAAGGCGATAAAACCAGGTGTGTGTAGTGAAACAGGAAGCAGCAAATTATTCATTGTAATTGCATGTCATCGTTAGCTTGTGTGTGTGTTTATATTTAACTAACGACGATCGTTTGTGGTTTATTACACTGTTATTTATGAAACAATACAACTGATTTGAACGAACGAGTCTTAGCTGCTGGTAATTAATTATTGAAGTAATGGAAAAAACTGGTATCATTCTTTTTAACAAAAATTCACTTCGTTCTTTTTTTCATTTATTACAAACTAGTAATAAATAATATCATTTATTAAATGATAGCCAATGTGCTACTAAAGTCCCTTGTCACCAAGCAGCTTCCCTTGCCAGCCAACAACTGTGTGATATTTTTTTCATATATTTATTCCACAATATAAGAAAATAATAATAAAAACAGCTTGCAAAGCTAGTCGACTAAATTGCACTCAACAGCATACTGACTGCAACTGCCTCTGTGGGCGTGGTCTAACCAACGGCGATAAACTTTGAGTCATGAAATATATGCCGTTGTTGCCAATTATTTGTGTTACCAAACCACAGGGATTTGGCAATAATTTGTCATGATATGGAAACCTAGTAATAGAGTGTATTTTGAATAACATTACCTTGTTCTCTGACAGTTCAGACAAAAAAAGAACATACAGCTCTGTCTATTCATCTATCGATCCATCCATCTATCCATCTATCTATCCAGCTACCTACCTACCTGCCTACCTGCCTACTCGCCTGCCCACCTGCCCGCCTACCCGCTCACTGTCCGACTGTCCGTCTGTCTGTCATGTCAGACGAGAACAAAACTTTTGTACTACGGCTACATACAAATATAAAAAGCTGAACTACAATAGTCATGCACTCACTGATAATTGTGCCCACAAGCTTGGGTAGCATTATGATGGAATGCATTAATGTATAAGTACTTATCAGAGTTGTTTCACTATGTTGGAATCATTCTCTGCAGGCTTCTGTAGCACATTTAATCCTGATACTTTGTTGAGTATAAAATGCTTAGAATAGCTACATGGCTTTTTTCATTTTTTTGTTTATTTCAGTATATTCACCCTCATTTATCGAATGCCAAGTGCAAAAACTACCTAATAATTGTTTTTAGTTTTTTATAATTGTGTTCCATAGCTAAGACTTACAGTTTTACATTCAAAATTTGTTTGGCCAACTTGACAGTTTATTTTTCCATGTTTGCAGTTTGGTGCTTTATCTTTGCAATTTGTTCTCTTTATACTCAGAGCCACTTCTCAACCCCTCATACTTTGCTCTGCTATATTTAAAGCTCTCCGTGCTCCCTTCAGCATTACATAAATCCTCTATAGCCAGGCCTATTCCAAGTTGTCTGCTCCTTGCAATTAACAAATTGCAAGGAGCAGACAACTTGGCGATAAGCCGAATGCCAGATGTTTATTGCTATTGGAAACGCTTCTCCTTGTGATTGAGCATCTCACGTTTGCTAAATGCTGTGCTATACCTATTATTTGGTAGGTAACCCTTATTACTGTCATAAAATCTAGTGTGCAACAATCTGCCTTCTACCCCAACCCTCCTTTCCGCTTTTTTCTAAATGCCCAAGTCAATCCCACCTTTAGTAAACAATGTCATGCACCCCTTTGCCCCAGCCTCCCCGCGCCCCCCCCCCCACCAACCTATTGTAGCCCATACATTCTAAATCCCCCTCCCCTTCTAGTTCCATAAAGGTTCGGCCTCTTAGTACAAATAAAAACCCTCCCATATTTTGTTAAAGTAGTGGTAGAAAGTGTCACCTGCTCAACCTGAATAGTCTTCCATCGGAACACAACTCTCCAGAGCTAAACAAAGAATACCGCTAAAAGTCCAACGCACTGGTGAGAGATACATAAAGTCTTTCAATCCACCTGCTAATCAAAGAGCCAATGAGACTCAGGTGTTTCAACTATACCCAACCCTATAAATAGATGTACAATGCTCATTATGATCAGTTCTTAGTTAGCCCTGCTAGTGAATACATCTTATATGTACTCTTATATCATATATGTACTCTTATATCATATACGCATTACACTTGTATATATACTTGCTTCCATTGTCGATTGGTTTGGCTAGTTGCCTTGGTTGCATCTGGTGGTTGTTTGATAGGTTGAGTCATGGTTGCGTCCATGTTAAGTTGAGGTCGAGCCTTGATTAAGCCTTGTTTGAGTCAAGGTTGAGTCGAGATCAAGCCGAGGTCAAGTCGAGGTCGAGGTTGAGTCAAGGTCAAGTCAAGGTCGAGTTGAAGTCGAGTCAAGGTTGAGTCGAGGTTGAGCCGAGGTCAAATTGAGGTCAAGATTTAGTCGAGGTCGAGTTGAGGTAGAGTCGAGGTTGAGTTGAAGTCGAATCAAAGTCAAATGTTGTAAAAAGCTGTCTATCACATAGCTGAGCATAATTACAGTATTAACTTCCATTACACTAGCCCCTCCACTGTACAGTGTTCTAATTACCTGCCCAAATACAGCACACAACAGTTAGAAAGCACTCAAAATCTCTACACTATTTCTTGTGCTACCATGAGCCTCTTTGTGTCCGCACAAACCAGAAATGTCACAGATTTGGAGTTGCATTCACTTATTCACATGTTGTGATGAAGAGTCTAGGTTTGTGTTAATAATGTTTGAGCATTTGGCATGGGCCTTAGGCTAAAAAATTACTTCATGTTGGTTTTGAAGTTGCATCCACTATGCCGTGATAAAGCCGGTGGTAATAATCTTCCAAAGATTTTCTGAAGCCAAGTGTCTCAACTGGTTTTTGATGCTGAGATTCGAACTTTTGATGTCTGAAAATCTGCAGAGCTCGGTTAGTATTTTGTAGTTAAGGTGGAGATGACACCTATACTGCTTGTAACTTTTGGAACTAGGATAGGCTACATTAGGTTATGCACAACCAATTGATTATTATGATGGTAATATTTGTTATTAATCAATGATTAGTTAGTGGATTGGAATGAATGTAGACAGGAACGAACACAGGCTTAGGTGAAATAAACATAGATATCTCCTCAAATAAACATCGACAGACCTAGAATGAATCTTGACTATGTTAGGGAAAAAAATTTCAACATTCATTCTCGAAAGTGCCATTAATTGTTTCTTTCGACATAAAGCATGTTTGTTTGAGGTGTCTACTTAATGGGAATTTTTGTAACCCTAGAACAAATGTCCGAATGGTAGTTTATCTGTGGCCAGGAATGATTGGTGACATTTCCAAAAATGAACATCAAAATTTTTGTTTCCTTTAGCATTGTCAGCATTCATTTCAGGTCTGTCGATATTCATTGTAGGTCTGTCGATATTCAGCCCAGTTCACGCTCATTCCAAAAATTTTTTTTATTGTTTCCTATTCTGTGCAATCAATGTGATGATGAGTACGCACACATTTAATTTACAAACTCGGGTCCTCTAGACATCCTTGCAAACTGACATAGACACAATTTACGATAATATAAATATAAATCTGATTCAACTCAGAGGCACAAAATAAGTATAGCTACATTCAGAAAAGGCCTTTGGTTATAAACACTAAAGCTTATTATGGAATAAACAGTGCAAAATCAGAATTCTTGTTTATCATTATCAAGCTAGCAGATGCATCAAATGCTTGGAAACTTTGCGTGCCATAAAAGTGACTCTCACCAAATAAAATTAAATAGACTATAAAATGTAATTGACAAACAAGTGAGCTTTTGATCATTTTTTTTAATCAAAACAAATTTTATTAACCTAAAAAAAGAAAATTTGAAATCCAAACCATATAAATTTGAAGTCTTCTGTGTGTTAACAATGACAAACATTCCACAGATATAATATAATGCATGATTTATAAATACGTATGCAATATAACAAATAATAGTGATGACACATCGCAATTGCATAAAAAAATTTTTAAAATATTTTCACACAATTGGAGATAGAAAAAAAATTGAAAACGTGTTATTCAAGCCCATGAAATTGTTCTTTGAAAAGCGTGTTTTTGAAAAATTGTTGGAGGAATAAATTGTCAGTTTTAAACATCTCAGTGTGTGACAACTATCACTTGCTATCTTGCACTTTACATGATAGGTAAGCTGTGACGTATTATGTTAGTTAGTGCAACAGACTTCCCAAAAGACATAAACTCGGCTCAAAGGATTTACTGGATAATAAGTGGTACGGCCATCAGCAAAACTACAACAAACACATGGCTGACTCTTGAAGCACAAGAGCTACACTTGTCATCAGTTGGTACATAATCACATCTCTCTTTGTAGACAGTATTGCAGTTGTCTCCACTTGTACAACATCTGATACAGCTCTCTACTTCTCCATCCTGTATAATACAAAATGAGTCATATTTTAATTTTCGCAACTCCTTTCAACTTATTAAGCCGCATTTACCCAAGGCATCGTTCCTTTGAAGTTTGCCGATGCATCCTGATGCAAAAAAACTGTGCAAATTTGGGTGGCAAAGGAGGGTTGCCGGAAGCTGAGATGCAGCAACCCAGCAATGTCGGGTTCGTGAATCAAGTTGCAACAATTTTGAAAATGAGCCAATTATGTTGCCTTGCATAGCAAGTCCAATATTTTGTTTTTTTAATCCTAGACATGATGTAATCAATAATTGTCAAAACATCGTTAGATTATTATTAAATAATTAAATATTATCACCAATGTTAATAAATCTTGACTGTTATTATTTTCATGTAATAAATTAAAAGCCTGTATGTTTAATAATATCAACTATTGTGTATTTGGAGTAATCATTATTTTTTGGGACGTGAACAATAAAAAAGATGAAATTTTTCTTCAAATTGTTATTTAATTTTAATGGTAAATAACATTCTTTTGTAGCTAAATAAAAATTTTATATATAACAAATGAATAAAACCAACCTGTGAATGCCTAAAGAACTACTACCTGGTAAAAACCAATAAAGATTTAATCTTAACTCATCAACTCACTGCAGGAACAGGAACGCACTAAATTATTACTAGCTATCATGGATGGGCAACTCAAAAGTTGCCAACACCAAAATTGCGAGTGCTGCAACCGTGTAAAAGTGTGATCATTAAGTAAGATGGAGACACAATTGCTCTCACGTACACCCACCTTTACAACCATGATTTCTGCAATTTTCAGATCATTCAATGTCACAAAAATTGACGTCTTGGGAGTAACCCTGCCTTTCCTTTTTTTACTTAACAAAACACTCACCCCTGAGGCAAAGAACTCACACTTTCCATCCATTTCATCAGTTCCACAGGTACTTATGCTACCAAATCCATTGTCAGCTAGATTTAGGTCTTCCATACATCCAATGTTAGATCTGCAGTAATAATACATAATTTTATCAACAAGTATAGAAAAAGTTGTTTTATTAAGTGTCTTTCAATCAAAATAAAAGCATCTACGAATTCCAGCCAAGGAAATTTTCATCAGCAGTAGTTTGTTAGTAGCTCAACTGGCCGAAAATTCTGAAACAAATAAACCAAATTCGTTATTTAACTGATTTTTGTTTTAGTAAGAATGGTAACTTTTTATCCAGTAACAGCTGCTCAAAACTTATTGAAGCTAGCATGAATGCTGTACGAAACAATGTTAATTGCATTCCACATTTTTTTTTTGCATTGTGTGATGTTAGTGAAAAACTAAATGCTGAAGTTATGTTTGTGTTTTATCATATTTGTTTTTCATTCTAAGATGAGCAATTTGAGTGTGCATGAAGATAAAACAAGGTAATCTGTAGACATGATCGGTTACATGTTGTTGGTTGAACAGGTATGTAGCAATGGCGCACACAAAGTTTAAACAAGCGTTCTTGGATGCTAACAGGAAACAGCAATAACTACTTACTCTCCATTTTTGTACAAGCCAAAACATCCTTCGTTGCAAGTATTACTAGTATAGCCATTTGGTGTACCGACTGCACAAACATACTCTACAAAATAAATCATTCGCTACAGAAAAGGTAAAATGTTAAGGTTGCTCAAGCGAGTTATTGATAATATTTCTGAAAATTTTGATACAACAATATATTTACTGCTGCTAAGTGGAGGAGAAAAGTAAATATTGGAAAAAAGTTTAAGTAAACGGGCAAGTGAAACAAACAACTGATTTTTTGGTATTTAAGAAATTTTTTAGTTTTTTTCTAGTAAGGTCTAGTAAGTTTCTGAATGGTCTCTGAACGAGCAAAGGAGAAGAATTTTGGATGAATTTAGTAATACAAGTAGAATGTGAGCAGTGAATCCTGGGATACTTTGCTAACACTTACTAAATAATTATGTTAGTTGCTTTTAGTGTTATAAAATACTGAAAATTTCAAGTGGCGTCCATGTAGGAATGCTTAAACAGTGGATGTGATACTAATTATTTTTATACTATTCGAAAAACAACTTGAAACTTGTCCTCCATAACGTTTGAGACTTTTGTCATTTTTCTACACAGCGTTATAAACATTCTTCACCAAAATTCTTCAATCGCTGGTATGTGTATCAGATGCAATGGTCGTGAGCTTATTTATAATAATCAATACAGAAGAACAAACATTTTAAGGCAAACTATAGAAAACTATTATTTGCATTCTTTCACTGGTAAACAGCAATTAGGTTGTACATACATGTATATAAATGCGCTGTTTATGTAATGGATGAAGTGAGAACGCATTGAAGCATATGAAGCTCAAATACGTGATGCATCATAATAAAAAACAAAACTTCAGCTGCCCCAGTTGTCAGTTCTCGTAGTCTATAATCTAACAAACTGACAATTACAAATAAATTAGTTCTTTACAGGTTACAGCATGTAGGCAGTGAGAGCAGTTGAGATGTGTTCGGAAAAAAATGACAAAAGTAATAGGTGTTTGTAAGTCAATACATCGTGTGAAAGGTAATGTGAGTTTTGAATGCCATTATCATTTAAAAAATTCTTACAAATTGCCAAAAATTTATGAACAAGATAACTTTCAATTTACAACACAGTTAAGAGCAAAAACATAGCATCTTTACAAGAAAATTTAATTGATGGTTGCCTTTCCGTGTATCGAAAATTCACAATATCCGTTATCATTCAGAAAGTCAATGAAAGATATAAAACGAGTTTATTAAAATGAGCAAATCAAACTCGCTTGTCATTGACTGCTTAGGTGTTCAGTTTCTTTTGTTACCTCCAAACAATATTAAAAATTTATTGTTAATTATTTTTTTCTGTTCAGTGAGGTACTTTTCGTTGACACACAAGTTTTGAACAAAGTGATTATTTTTTTATAAACTTTGTTGCCTACCTGGTTATTTTTAATGCATTTCAGCTGACGAACATTAGTCACAAGTTTTCTCATATGAATGCTCTTGTACTCAAAGCCAATATACCTATGCAACTTGTTAGTGCACATTATTGCTAGTAATGACACAACTGCTTGCAAATGGTTTTTTTCTCTCGGCTGGTGAGCTATTGAGTCATAATAGCGACTCCTGAAATGTGTTTCCTGTTTTAAAAAAAACCTTATAATTTTGTATAAAAACTTGGTGGATAGCTAAAATTTTTATCTTGGGCCAAGTTCAAATTGGTATTTCAAACAACGCAACAATTGATGAGCTTTACATTCCTTTTTCAAATAAAATACAAATAATTGTGGTGTACCCGCTGATCGTAAAGAACCAGAAGTTGTAGGCTGGGTGCTTAAAGTGGTTGTTGATGGCAACTGCTCACAGGAAGCTTCATCAATGAATGCTGACTCATTTCTGGTACTCTCTGTAGAAATTGGAGCACAAGAAGAAGCTGGAGTTGTTGTTGCAGGCGGCCCAATCATATCGATGCTAACTATAATGAAAGAGATATGAAAGACCATAATAGCATTGATTTTTTTCAACTTGATTTTTATTCAATTATTACTGATGCCGATGTTGGAGAAAAGATCTTTTATAAGCTAAATAATTACCAGGCAATTTTTTTATGTATCCATTTCCTCCAATGTACAAAAC
The DNA here is from genome assembly GCA_945261195.1 of Cryptosula pallasiana. Lineage (NCBI taxonomy): Eukaryota > Metazoa > Bryozoa > Gymnolaemata > Cheilostomatida > Cryptosulidae > Cryptosula > Cryptosula pallasiana. The sequence continues at coordinate 34,886,481 of OX183136.1, forward strand.
TGCAGAAGTGAAAAGGAGAGATGACGGTTTGTAAATACTGCATTTATCTTTAGGCCCATCGGTGGTGGTGTTACCACCTGAGCAAATGGAAGTCGTAGTGCAACTGGCTGTGTCAATAACACGTACTCTGTGGTCTGCGTAGTCTACCACAGCATAGAGATCTTTATAAAGAGCCTTTGCGTCCCAAAGATATTTGTATAGTGCTAAATGTAGACTGCCATCTACATATCCGCTAGCGTTACCGTATGTGGTGAGTGTAAATGTGTCTATTTGTAACCTTTTAAAAGAATGATCATTGGTGATAATCAAGACATTGCAGTAGTACGGGTCCCACAGAATAGACGATATTGAAGAGAAAGCACTGTGTAGGTAAGTAGTGACAGATACAGAGGTTACATTAATCAATCGAATATTTCCAGAGTCTTCAGAGACAAAGACTAGGTTAGGATCATCAGGGTGTCCGAGTAGACGAGTTGGGTTTTGTAACCTTGCTGCTGTACCAACTCCATCGACATAGCCTGCACTGGTACAACTTCCAACAAAATCTGTTACGTAGTTGTTATCGGTTCTATTCAACAGTCTAATGCAGTTGTTGTCGTACTCTGCTAACAGAAGGATTTCTGGTGTCAACTGATACACCGTTGGGTAGGAAACACGTGCTGCTGTACCGTATCCATTGAGATAACCAGTAAATGTACCATCTCCAACCACAATTGTAGCCCCGCTGTCATTGACGGTTCTTAGCGCAGCATAACCGACAGCCAAAAGATTTCCAGGAATGTACTGGTCTACTTGTAAGTCTGTGACATCATTGATCCCGCTGTCTATGAATGTTGATACATTGCCAAATGTGACTCTATAAAACAAAATATAAACTGTAATTCTGTAACCTTGTTTAGTGTGTAGAACATTTGAAAACTGCAATTTTTTGCCGGGATAATAATGATTAGCCTGAAACATAAAAAAACACAAGGCTCGGACCCATGCTTTTTCATACTATACCATTTCTAACCCATGCTTAGAAACGTAGGTTGAATTGTGAAGAGTTCACGTTTAGTAATTTAGCAGTAAGGTTTTAAATATACATACTTGGTTCCATCAGGCATCTTGTAGTCTGTAGGAGTAACCTCCCCTTTCACACCAGCACATGCACTTAGCGTTAGCATCTAAACAAAACATACAATTCGAAACTAGATGTTAATTTGCTTACAAGTAAAAACAAGAGTATTTTAGAAAATTGATTGTGAAAAAGTTACTCCTAACTGAGGCTAGAGCCCAATATAGTGCACCTCTCAACGGCTTTTTAGGGAAGTGAGTCGAACCACTTATTGTTGCTGCACAGTTTTCTAACACATAAAGAACATGTTCACTTTCTGTTGGTTCTTGAACCTAAACCACCAGACCTGCAGATTACTGACGTTACTATTGAGCCAACAAACATTTCAGCGATATCTATACTCGATTGATTATATAGACAGCTGTTGATCAATGACATTTTTCATATGATCAGCTTTTGCAAATGCCTAGAATTCTTTTGGATGAAGATGAACAATGCTAATTCTTCCCAACTGCACCCATCACATTTACTGCTGGTAACAATTTTTTTTAAGAAAACTGAGTTACCTGTAAAGACAAAAAAGAAATGAAAATGGAAAAACAGAATGGTCAGCATTATTGCTTTAGAAAAAACACCTTATTTTTGTTTACTCATTTGAAAGTATCAACTAAAGGTACAAGATTACCCTGCCATAATCAAACCTAGCATACTAAACAGCAGTTCACTCACTGACTTTACCATCAAACCACCGAGCAATGGTATCAGGTTGGCAGTAAAAGCTGGTAATAAAATTAAGTTTATTTGATCTACAGGCAGAAATTGAGTCTGGAAATTTGGATACAATCTGTGTCAAAATGTTTCAAGTTGGTTAGCCATATCCTTCTAATCATGGAAACACTGTTTCTCATATTATGTAGGCTGACAAAAACTTTTTCGCTGTAAGAACTATCAATAACCTACATTTGGTCAAAAACGGTTCCTCAAGTGTGATATTTCTATCCCAGAATTGAACCAAAATGAACATTTGTCTGAAGGACAGCTGCAATGCATTTGCAGAAACTAAGCAATTTTGAGCAGGCCATTTTTCAGCTTTAAAGCCGTTTTTTAAAAATGATATAATCTTTCTGTTGGTATTATCAAAAAATGGAGAGCACAAATTTTTAAAAGAAAACGTAATGGCTGCACTAAAAAGCCACCGTTTTGCTTCTTACTTGTTTAGTTTTGTTTTGGGAAAACAATGAAAAAAAACTGTTTTTTATGAACTTTTGAAAACTGAAATATAAAAAAACTTGAAAAGTTCATACTCAGTTGATTTTAAATTAAAAATGGTGTATCGTCACACTACTGTACACATCCGATGAAACGTTAACTGCATTGAACACTCGGTTCTCAAACAGGAAGTATTTTATGCAAGAAAATTTATTTTTTATCTAACATCCAGATGGCCATCTCACCAATAATTTAGAATGTTTTTACATCAATAAACGTCTATTGATTGATAAAATGTATTGTCACACAAAGTTTTGTCAATTTTCATCACTCGGGCCCTACTTTTTGAACTCTGAAATACTGGTAGTGGACCCCTTTTTATATTTCAATTTTTATAATTTGGAGTGTTTTAGAAGTTGTTTTTTCAAAATGAATTCTACAACACAAGAAACTGTGTGGCTTTATATATAATAATTTTTGAGATGTGCTCTAAAATAATTCGAAAAGCAAAATAAGGGAAATAAAAGCAGGCAGAACAGTAGTATTTAGGTTTTCTAAAACACTAATAAGTGAATTATACCTTGTATGATAAAATGGTGTGATCAGGTTTAATTTTTGTGCTGCTTAAATGACACTTACGACGAACAAAAACTAAAAAAAATTGTGAAAAAACAAAACATCAAATTTTTTATCTTTTGCTTGCATATTAAGCTTGACTTCATTCAATATTGGAAATAAAAAATTTACAAGTTCTCTCAAAGAACTTTTCCAAAATTATTTTCAAAAAGTTTTTAGACATTGGCCGAAAATATTATTAACAAAATCACAAAATGTGCTGCTAGAGTGAAATAGTTCAATTTAAAACACTACTAACATATCCTACTTATATATTTTTCAGTAGAAAAAGTAGAACTTTGACTTTCGGAGTTGCTAATAATTGTGGTTATACTATAAACAATTGGACAGTTTGTCCGTTGTTTGTCTGTTGTTTGTCTGCTGTTTGTCTGTTGTTTGTCTGTTGTTTGTCTGCTGTTTGTCTGCTGTTTGTCTGTTGTTTGTCTGTCGTTTGTCTGTTGTTTGTCTGCTGTTTGTCTGCTGTTTGTCTGTTGTTTGTCTGTTGTTTGTCTGTTGTTTGTCTGTTGTCTGTCGGCTGTTTGTCTGCTGTTTGTCTGTTGTTTGTCTGTTACTTGTCTGTTGTTTGTCTGTTGTTTGTTTGTTGTTTGTCTTTTGTTTGTCTGTTGTTTGTCTGTTGTGTAGTAAATAACATTCTTACCAAGAAGAGAAGTTTCACTGCCTGCATCTTTATATCCTGTTTAACACTACCTCTGATATCCAGCTGCAAAACTGACCCGACCTCTGTTCTAAAGGCACATTTATAAGTCGATGATGTTGACTAAAAATCTTTCGAGTGTTTTTCATAAAAGCTTTTGAACGAAGATCTCAGTAAATTGCGCCGGCTCGTTCACTACTGTTTTTTTTAATTCAAGTAATTGCTCTTTGGTTGTGATTGTTCAATTGTCTAGATAATAGTGTTTGCATTAGCACAGAATAATCAATAGTCATGAAGTGTGGTAGAATAATGTTTTATTTTCATTAGTGTATTTTTTTAGAAATGCCTAGTGGAGGCATTTAGTCAAAATGTATTTAGCCACACTCAATGGACGGAAGAGCGCAAATAAAAATTTCACTGTGTGTGAAAGCCAACCATAAGCCAACTAACAACTTAAGAATTCACTAACTGACTTCTCAATTTTATGTTACAATAAGAGTAAAACTTGTTTCTATTCCTAGCAAGTTGATCCTCAAAACATGTAAATTAATTGGTGTGATGCAAGTTTGTGTCAGAAACTTATCTAGACGAATCCAACAATGAATTGTTTTAAAACTTTTTGTTATCCTTTAAAAAACGTAGCCAGATAAGGTAAAAAAACTCATGATAAATGGTATCAACTGTTTCCAGCTTGTATCCAATGAGTGGTCAAGCTCTAGTTATACTTATTCCAACTTCAAACCTGATTAGTTATGCAACCGCTCTGGTAGCTGCTCTTTGCAACATTAGCTGGCTCACTTTCTATAAGTAGTAATATATGAGCAGATCTCCCTACCAAGTGTTTTTTTGTGGGGTCATTATCTGGGGTTATGCAATGGGTTACGGCGTTGGATGAATTCGCCGAGTTTATATTGTATTTTATTTGAGGGGTATTTGAGTGGTATTTAAGTGGCATTTAAGTGGCATTTGAGTTTTGATTATTTTTTTACTTAACTTAAACTTATATGGCATATAGATTTTGAATGTATGGCATTTAAGTTTTGATAATTCTATACATAATTCTAACTCATATAGCATTCAAGTTTTGATAATTTTTTACATAATTCAAATTCATATGGTTACTTGAGAGAGAGAAAGGAGAGAGGGGAGAGGGGAGAGGAGAGGTGAGAGAGGAGAGAAGAGAGAGGAGAGAGGAGAAAGAGGAGAGAGACTTTTTAGTTTTCTATACATTCATGTATATATGGATAATTATGTACATATTTATGGTTATATTTACATTTACACTGCATAATATACATTTATTACATAATAAGTATATTAAATGCTATAAAATATGTTGGAAAATCACCAAATTAGACCTCTAGATGGTTAAAATCTACAGTATTTGGGAAATAATATGATTATATACATTGATTACATAATAAGTAGGGAAAATCTTCCTATATAATATAGCTAGAGTCAGTAAATACTAAGTAATACAAAGCACTACAACTTGTAATGACAATCAATGCATACATACATACATATGGTATCTTGAGAGAAAGAGAGAGAGGAGAGAGAGAGAGGAGAGAGATTTTTTTAGTTTTCTATACATTCATGTATATATGGTTAATTATGTACATATTTATGGCTATATTTATATCTACATAGAGAGAGGAGAGAGGAGAGAGGAGATATATCTACATTGAATTTTAGTTATTTACATAATAAGTATATTGAATACTATAAAATATCTTGGAAAATTGTCAAATTATACCTCTAGATGGTTAAAATTTACAGTTTGATAATTTTTTTACATAATTCGAATTCATATGGTTACTTGAGAGAGAGAGAGGAGAGAGGGGAGAGGGGAGAGGAGAGATGAGAGAGGAGAGAAGAGAGAGGAGAGAAGAGAGAGGAGAGAGAGGAGAAAGACTTTTTAGTTTTCTATACATTCATGTATATATGGATAATTATGTACATATTTATGGATATATTTACATTTACATTGCATAATATACATTTATTACATAATAAGTATATTAAATGCTATAAAATATGTTGGAAAATCAGCAAATTAGACCTCTAGATGGTTAAAATCTACAGTTACAGTATTTGGGAAATAACTGCAAGAGAGGAGAGAGGAGTATTTGGTAGAGGAGGGAGGAGAGAGGAGAGAGAGGGGGCTTGAGCATAAATATCTTGGAAAATTGTCAAATTAGACCTCTAGATGGTTAAAATTTACAGTATTTGGGAAATAACTACAATAGAAAACATTATGAATGTATGGCATTTAAGTATTACTAGTTTTTTACATAATTTGAACTCATATGGTATCTTGAGAAAAAGGAGACAGGAAAAGAGGAGAGAGGAGGGAAATAATTGCACTCAAATGAAAAAAATAGATGAAGCTAGATATTCATCTATTTGTATATATCCACAAGAAAACTAGGGTATTTGGTGATGTATTCTTTTATTCCATTCAATTTTCATTAATTTTATTTGAATTGAAGTATTATTTACAATGGTTAGAATTTATTAAAATTGCTGCTCAATCCTTTATCCAACACCTACAACAATTCTTAGTAATAGTAGTGTATTTTTTAGTTTTTTATACAACCATGTATATATGGATAATTATGTACATATTTATGGATATATTTATATCTAGATTGAATAATATACATTTATGACATAATAACTATATTGAATGCTATAAAATATGTTGGAAAATCACCAAATTAGCCCTCTAGATGGTTAAAATTTACAGTATTTGGGAAATAACTGCAAGAGAGGAGAGAGGAGTATTTGGTAGAGGAGAGAGGAGAGAGGAGAGAGAGGAGGCTTGAGTGTAAATATTTCTTTTAGTTATTTACATAATAAGTATATTGAATACTATAAAATATCTTGGAAAATCGTCAAATTAGACCTCTAGATGGTTAAAATTTACAGTATTTGGGAAATAACTACAATAGAAAACATTATGAATGTATGGCATTTAAGTATTGATAGTTTTTTACATAATTCGAACTCATATGGTATCTTGAGAGAAAGGAGAGAGGAAAAGAGGACAGAGGAGGGGAAATAATTGCACTCAAATGAAAAAAATAGATGAAGCTAGATATTCATCTATTTGTATATATCCAAAAGAAAACAGGGGTATTTGGTGAAATATTCTTTTATTCCATTCAATTTTCATTAATTTTATTTGAGTTGAAGTATTATTTACAATGGTTAGAATTTATTAACATTACTGCTCAATCCTTTATCCAACACCTACAATAATTCTTAGTAATAGTAGTGTAATGAGACTGAGTAATAATCTACACACACCTTGTTCACTCTGTATGCTGTAGCACATGTTTTTCCTTTAGTTATCTGCAGTTACTTCAATTGGATCTTATCCAGATGTTTTATAGTCTTTGCTGCTGCTATGTTTTGTCTCAAACAGAAGTCCAAAGTAGGCATTGTGTCTACAAAATACAAAAAAATTGATTGTTACAATTGATTCATTTATTTTCATTGACTTTATCTACATATACATAAAGTAGCGAACAAACAGTTTGTGTGAGTATGAAACTATCTAGAGCATAAATACTTCTTTTAGTTATATATATTTACACTTATTATGTTTACCATACATGTAATCAGCGTTAATTTTTGATTTTTGTTTAAAAACTATTATTATTTCTGGTAAAAAACTACATTAGTTAAGTTTTAGAATCATATAAATGAAATTCGTGTCAATTTAGCATCTACTGCATTATATATTTACAATATTACTTTGTAAATATTAGTGAAAGAAATTATGAAATACCTGCGAGTAATTAAGTAATTCAGTAAGGAAATTGATTGGAATCGTAGTAATATTTTTCAAATACAACATTGCTTTGCAACGACTATTAATGAAAGCGATTATGAAATGTTGATGAGTAACTAAGTAATCTAGTAAGGAAAACTGATCGAAATCACGGTAATATTTGTTAATAGATACTTGCGACAGGTTTTATCAACGAAAAAGTCAAGCGATTTTCAAATGTTTACGAGTAACTAAGCGATTCAGTAGAAAAAACTAACAGAAATCAGGCGATATCCGTTTTTGAAATATTTACGATAAACCAAATTGGGACATTGCTGTTATCAACCAAAAGATCAAGCGAGTATCAAATGTTTACGAGTAACTAAGTGATTCAGTTGGCAAAAACCGATTGAGATCATGTGACATCCGTTACAAATATTTACGTCAAGTTAGCAACGGAAAAAACAAAATATTTCTTAGAATATTCGCTATAGCAAGTTACGATAATTTTGTACTCGCTCTAAAGGTAAAGGTTTTCAGTCCATTTTTGGTCAGACCAAAATTTATGTGAGACGTTTTAGGCATTATTTCAGTCAACGTAATGTTACCAGTTCATTTTCACAAGTTTTTATTATTTATTTTAAAAATAAATAATTAGAGCTTTCTACTGGTGTTAAATTATTATTGATTGTTTTTTACCTTATCACCACTTAGAGCCAGATGATTTAATTAACTAAAGACAAATAATTATTTTAGCGTTTCTTACCTTGATGCTCTCCTAGTAGCTGTAGTAGATGATGCTTCTCCGCTTGCTGTTGAAGAACTGGATGCTTTCTATGTGAAAACAGTGGCTCTTAAATAGCTAAAGTTGCACTGATTAAACCCTATGAATCAGCATTTTTTCCAATGCTTTCGCGGGAATAAAAACTGTTTATTCCCGCGAAAGCAACGGTTTCCATTCGCGTGAAAATAAATTATTTATTCCCGCGAAAGCAACGGTTTCTATTCGTGTGAAAATAAATTATTTATTCCCGCGAAAGCAACGGTTTGTATTCGCCTGAAAATAAAATGTTTATTCCCGCGAAAGCAACGGTTTCCATTCGCGTGAAAATGAAGTATTGATTCCCGCGAAAGCTTTGGTTTGTATTCGCGGGAAAATAAAATTTCTATTCCCGCGAAAGCAACGGTTTCCATCCGTGTGAAAATAAATTATTTATTCCCGCGAAAACATTGGTTTGTATTCGCGTGAAAATAAAATATTTATTCCCGCGAAAGCAACGGTTTCCATTCGCGTGAAAATGAAGTATTGATTCCCGCGAAAGCTTTGGTTTGTATTCGCGGGAAAATAAAATTTCTATTCCCGCGAAAGCAACGGTTTCTATCCGTGTGAAAATAAATTATTTATTCCCGCGAAAACATTGGTTTGTATTCGCGTGAAAATAAAATATTTATTCCCGCGAAAGCAACGGTTTCCATTCGCGTGAAAATGAAGTATTGATTCCCGCGAAAGATTTGGTTTGTATTCGCGGGAAAATAAAATTTCTATTCCCGCGAAAGCAACGGTTTCTATCCGTGTGAAAATAAATTATTTATTCCCGCGAAAACATTGGTTTGTATTCGCGTGAAAAAAAATATTTATTCCCGCGAAAGCAACGGTTTCCATTCGCGTGAAAATAAAGTATTGATTCCCGCGAAAGCAACGGTGTCCATTCGCGTGAAAATAAAGTATTGATTCCCGCGAAAGCTTTGGTTTGTATTCGCGGGAAAATAAAATTTCTATTCCCGCGAAAGCAAGGGTTTCCATCCGTGTGAAAATAAATTATTTATTCCCGCGAAAACATTGGTTTGTATTCGCCTGAAAATAAATTATTTATTCCCGCGAAAGCAACGGTTTGTATTTGCCTGAAAATAAAATGTTTATTCCCGCGAAAGCAACGGTTTGTTTTCGTCTGAACATAAAATGTTTATTCCCGCGAAAGCAACGGTTTGTATTCGTCTGAAAATAAATTATTTATTCCCGCGAAAGCAACGGTTTGTATTCGCCTGAAAATAAAATGTTTATTCCCGCGAAAGCAACGGTTTCCATTCGTGTGAAAATAAATTATTTATTCCCGCGAAAGCAACGGTTTGTATTCGCCTGAAAATAAATTATTTATTCCCGCGAAAGCAACGGTTTGTATTCGCCTGAAAATAAAATGTTTATTCCCGCGAAAGCAACGGTTTCCATTCGTGTGAAAATAAATTATTTATTCCCGCGAAAGCAACGGTTTGTATTCGCCTGAAAATAAATTATTTATTCCCGCGAAAGCAACGGTTTGTATTTGCCTGAAAATAAAATGTTTATTCCCGCGAAAGCAACGGTTTGTATTCGTCTGAACATAAAATGTTTATTCCCGCGAAAGCAACGGTTTGTATTCGCCTGAAAATAAATTATTTATTCCCGCGAAAGCAATGGTTTGTATTCGCCTGAAAATAAAATGTTTATTCCCGCGAAAGCAACGGTTTCGATTCGCGTGAAAATAAAGTATTTATTCCCGCGAAAGCAACAGTTTCCATTTGTGTGAAAATAAAATATTTATTCCCGCGAAAGCAACGGTTTGTATTCGCCTGAAAATAAATTATTTATTCCCGCGAAAACATTGGTTTGTATTTGTGTGAAAATAAAATTTGTATTCCCGCGAAAGCAACGGTTTCCATTCGCGTGAAAATAAATTATTTATTCCCGCGAAAACACTGTTTTTTATTCACGCGAAAAAACAGTTTATATTCCCGCGAAAGCATTGGAAAAAATGCTGATTCATAGGGTTTTATCAGTGCAACCTTAGCTATTTAAGAGCCACTGTTTTCACACAGAAAGCATCCAGTTCTTCAACAGCAAGCGGAGAAGCATCATCTACTACAGCTACTAGGAGACCATCAAGGTAAGAGATGCTAAAATAATTATTTGTCTTTAGTTAATTAAATCATCTGGCTCTAAGCGGTGATAAGGTAAAAACTAATCAATATCAATAATTATTTAACACTAGTAGAAAGCTCTAATTATTTATTTTCAAATTTTATGCTAGTTTGAGACAAAACGCTGTATATAAAGACAATGAAAATAAATGAATCAATTGTAACAATCAACTTTTTGTATTTTGTAGACACAATGTGTACTTTGGACTCTTGTTTGAGACGAAATGCATCAGTAGCAAAGACTATAAAACATCTGGTTAAGATCTACCAACAGCACACTTCTCCAACACAGCAAGAATTTCTTTCAAGATCTACCACCTACTTAGATGATACCAAACCAATGAAGACTCAAACTACATGAGTTTTGAAAACCAATGAAGACTCAAACTACATGAATTTTGAAGACAGCATACTTCTCCAACACAGCAAGAATTCCTTTCAAGATCTACCACCTACTTAGATGATACCAAACCAATGAAGACTCAAACTACATGAGTTTTGAAAACCAATGATGACTCAAACTACATGAATTTTGAAGACAGCATACTTCTCCAACACAGCAAGAATTCCTTTCAAGATCTACCACCTATTTAGATGATACCAAACCAATGAAGACTCAAACTACATGAGTTTTGAAAACCAATGAAGACTCAAACTACATGAATTTTGAAGACAGCATACTTCTCCAACACAACAAGAATTCCTTTCAAGATCTACCACCTACTTAGATGATGCCAAACCAATGAAGACTCAAACTACATCAATTTTGCAGACAGCACACTTCTCCAACACAGCAAGAATTCCTTTCAAGATCTACCACCTACTTAGATCATATCAAACCAATGAAGACTCAAACTACATGAATTTTGAAGACAGCGTACTTCTCCAACACAGCAAGAATTCCTTTCAAGATCTACCACCTACTTAGATGATACCAAACCAATGAAGACTCAAACTACATGAGTTTTGAAAACCAATGAAGACTCAAACTACATGAATTTTGAAGACAGCATACTTCTCCAACACAGCAAGAATTCCTTTCAAGATCTACCACCTACTTAGATGATACCAAACCAATGAAGACTCAAACTACATGAGTTTTGAAGACAGCATACTTCTCCAACACAGCAAGAATTCCTTTCAAGATCTACCACCTACTTAGATGATGCCAAACCAATGAAGACTCAAACTACATCAATTTTGAAGACAGCACACTTCTCCAACACAGCAAGAATTCCTTTCAAGATCTACCACCTACTTAGATGATGCCAAACCAATGAAGACTCAAACTACATCAATTTTGAAGACAGCATACTTCTCCAACACAGCAAGAATTCCTTTCAAGATCTACCACCTACTTAGATCATATCAAACCAATGAAGACTCAAACTACATGAATTTTGAAGACAGCATACTTCTCCAACACAGCAAGAATTCCTTTTAAGATCTACCACCTACTTAGATGATGCCAAACCAATGAAGACTCAAACTACATGAATTTTGAAGACAGCATACTTCTCCAACACAGCAAGAATTCCTTTTAAGATCTACCACCTACTTAGATGATGCCAAACCAATGAAGACTCAAACTACATCAATTTTGAAGACAGCACACTTCTCCAACACAGCAAGAATTCCTTTCAAGATCTACCACCTACTTAGATCATATCAAACCAATGAAGACTCAAACTACATGAATTTTGAAGACAGCATACTTCTCCAACACAGCAAGAATTCCTTTCAAGATCTACCACCTACTTAGATGATACCAAACCAATGAAGACTCAAACTACATGAGTTTTGAAAACCAATGAAGACTCAAACTACATGAATTTTGAAGACAGCATACTTCTCCAACACAGCAAGAATTCCTTTCAAGATCTACCACCTACTTAGATGATACCAAACCAATGAAGACTCAAACTACATGAGTTTTGAAGACAGCATACTTCTCCAACACATCAAGAATTCCTTTCAAGATCTACCACCTACTTAGATGATGCCAAACCAATGAAGACTCAAACTACATCAATTTTGCAGACAGCACACTTCTCCAACACAGCAAGAATTCCTTTCAAGATCTACCACCTACTTAGATCATATCAAACCAATGAAGACTCAAACTACATGAATTTTGAAGACAGCATACTTCTCCAACACAGCAAAAATTCCTTTCACAAGAATTCCTTTCAAGATCTACCACCTACTTAGATCATATCAAACCAATGAAGACTCAAACTACATGAATTTTGAAGACAGCATACTTCTCCAACACAGCAAGAATTCCTTTCAAGATCTACCACCTACTTAGATGATACCAAACCAATGAAGACTCAAACTACATGAGTTTTGAAGACAGCATACTTCTCCAACACAGCAAAAATTCCTTTCAAGATCTACCACCTACTTAGATGATGGCAAACCAATGAAGACTCAAATAACATGGATTTTGAAGATAAGATGATAGCAAACCAATGAAGACTCAATGTTACACAACATTACTTTCTCTCCTGCTTAGATGATACCAAACCAATGAAGACTCAAACTACATGGATTCTACTTCGATGATGCTGAAAAAGAAAACTGTCCAGAACAAGAGCTCAAGAAGCTAATCTATAACTCAAGGCTATCATATCACTATAGGTGAGTTTTACTAATTTTTACCATAAATTAAACAAAATGCTGAATATATACATTTGACAAGTGAAAAAAGGACTTTTTTGGTGAAATTAGTGTATTTTTTACAACAAAATGCTGAATATATACATTTTTCAGGGAAAAAAAGGACTTTTTTGTTGTAAATAGTGTATTTTTTTACAACAAAAATGCTGAACATATACATTTTCTAGGTGAAAAAAGGACTTTTTTGATGTAATTAGTGTATTTTTTACAACAAAATGCTGAATATATACATTTTCATGGTAATTGTTTTAGATAGATGAAAGAGAATCAAAAACACTTGGTGAAAATAATGCTCAAGAAAGAACAAGTTGAACAATGTAACTTGGTGAGTTATTTCCCTTTTCTAATAATGTAAACTATCCAATGTAACTAGAACTATAATTCAAATTCATGTAATTATTTTACATTTTCGCTTAATCATTCTATACTAATGCATAACTTTTTTATTTTAGTTCATTACGAAATTAAAAGCACATAGAACAGAAGTCTTCCTTCCTAAGATATAACATCACTACATCAAAGACATCATTGTAAAGGAACAAACTATGCATTAACTGTTACTACTTTGTATTTATTACAAGTTGTAGTGCTTTGTATTACTTAGTATTTACTGACTCTAGCTATATTATATGGGGAGATTTTCCTTACTTATTATGTAATAAATGTATATAATCATATAATGATTCATTTTTAATCAATGTATTAATTCAATTTAGATATATCTCCTCTCTTCTCTCTCTCTATGTAGATATAAATATACCCATAAATATGCACATAATTGACCATATATACATTAATTGCTAGAAAACTAAAAGATTTCTCTCTCCTCTCTCTCTTTCTCTCTCAAGATACCATATGTATGTATGTATGTATGTATGTATGTATGTATGTATGAATGCATTGATTGTCATTACAAGTTGTATTGCTTTGTATAACTTAGTATTTACTGACTCTAGCTATATTATATAGGAAGATTTTCCCTACTTATTATGTAATCAGGTATATAATCATATAATGTTTCATTTTTGATCAAAATATTTATTCAATGTAGATATATCTCCTCTCTCTATGTAGATATAAATATACCCATAAATACGTACATAATTAACCATATATACATGAATGTATAGAAAACTACTAATGTAGTTTTTTTACCAAACAACAGTACATCAAAAACATTATTGTAAAGGTATATTATATAGGAAGATTTTCCATACTTATTATGTAATAAATGTATATAATCATATAATGATTAATTTTTGATCAATATATTTATTCAATGTAGATATATCTCTTCTCTCCTCTCTCCTCTTTCTTCCTCTCTCCTCTCTCTCTCCCTCTCTCCTCTCTCTCTTTCTTTATCTCAAGATACCATATGTATGTATACATTGATTATCATTACAAGTTGTAGTGCTTTGTATTACTTAGTATTTACTGACTCTAGCTATATTATATAGGATGATTTTCCCTACTTATTATGTAATCAATGTATATAATCATAAAATGTTTCATTTTTGATCAATATAGTTATTCAATGTAGATAAAACTCCTCTCTCCTTTCTCTCTCCTCTCTCCTCTCTGTCTTCTCTCTCCTCTCTCTCAAGATGCCATATGAGTTCAAATTATGTGAAAAAAGTATCAAAACTTAAATGCCATACATTCAAAATCTAGCTGCCATATGAGTTCAAATCAAGTAAAAAAATAATCAAAACTCAAATGCCACTTAAATGCCACTCAAATGCCACTCAAGTACCCCTCAAGTAAAATACAATATAAACTCGGCGAATTCATCCAACGCCGTAACCCATTGTCTCAACTCCAAGGTCAGATCCACAAAAAAACACTTGGTAGGGAGATCTGCTCATATATTACTACTTCTATAACCTTGTCAGTGCTACCATCTCTTTTCTAATTAATGTTTGTGCAATTGGTTTAGACAATACAGATTTCACAAGTTGGAAATTTTATTATAAGCTGTAAAGAAAAGAGTTACCACACAAGAGCTTTACGTGCCTTAAAATAGACAAGTGCTTGCTAATTAGTTAGTTTAATATGTAGCCAATTGCATAATACTGAAAAAAATTCAAACCAATCAACAAATTATAACTGCAGTAGCTCATTGATTGACAGACTAATCATGCAAGGGTTTTTATGAGTATAATCTAGTATGCAATAGCTGGTCTATTAGACTTCATGAAGACTTTTATATTCCAGTCCATGGCAACATGCTACGATTTTAGTTGTGGAACGTAGTAAGCAGTGCTGAGTTTGTTCACAAAGTTCAAAATAAACTCGTTAATTAGTGTCTTTTTATAGAGTATCACATTGTCAGTTCTCCCACAGGGCTGATGGATATCCTTACATATCTAGTGAATGAACTTGTAGCAGATTGTAACTAAATATATCGTTTTCTTTTACCTCTTCTTTCTGGCTCAACTTTAGAAGGGAATATGAAGACAGGCAGGGGGAAAATCACCACAAGGAGTTATCCTATCTCTTTCATTTCTTGTAAATAATAATGAAACTTTCCAAACGTGAACAAGTTGCTCGACACAGAAATGTAGCAAGATTTTGTTATTAGTTGTTTAAGGACAAATGTACAAAGCCATACATTAAAAATATTCAACCACTCTGTTCAAAAGTCCAAAATCTGATATGATATACATAGATATGCTTCAATACAGATTTATTGAATCAGAATCAGAATCGGCAGATTTTATCAACTATTCGCTGAAACTTCAAAAGATTGGAATCTGTTTGCTTGCATTGTTGTTGTCTCTTCTCCAACAATGAATAGCTGGCAGATTATCCTCAACTACTAATGTTGTTACTGCATTGGCCTCATACAATAGCAATGCCAAGTAGTACCAATGTGGCTTTGTTTGCTCTAGCAACCCCCATTATGAATAGCAAAAGCATAATCTGCCATGTAATTAGCTTGTAATCCTAGAAAGCTATAAAATGGTTGATCCGTGATTTAGCTGTATTTAAGCGCATAAGTATGTGAAAGTTATAAGTACAAATTTATCCACAGTTATTTTTTTTGTAAATTGGGTCGGTTTCAATTGGAATGGGCTCAGTTGAATAGTAAATGTGGGTCGAATCAGATCGGTGAAAGTTTTGTCAGCCGGAGCATATCTAAATAAAATAAGGTGGAGCCTTCAATATTTTCACATTAAAAACACAAAACAGTTTGATGCTCAAGTTATAAATATCTGTTTACCTGGGTTGGATAGCTTGAGCGAATAGGAATACAAGGAAGAAATAGCTACACTGGTTGTAAGTTTACATCAAACATTATTAAACAATGGCTGTTAGTTCCTGGACCTCCTAACCTTTTGCTACCTGATTAGCTCTTTTGTGACACCAATACTGGCAGCACTTAATCTTTAGAAACTGAGTCAGCATTAGTAAAACAAACATACCAACATTTATGTATAAGGGTGTTATTGTTTACATAACAGGTTATTGTCAGCAAACAAGTTGTGTTTTTAAAAAAATAAGCATGTTGTGATAAGTGTTATAGCCCTTTGTTACAAACTGTAGGCGTGTTCGGTGTCTGAACGCGTTGGTTTGAGAAAGTTTGATCAACGCGTTTATCCCTCGAACGATAACTTAAAAGAGTAGGCGAGTGCGTACAATTTACAAAATTTTGCAAGAGTTGTCTTCTTTTTTTGTGTCTTCAGTAATAAATATAGCCCCGCAATCATAAGTTTGTTAGCCTAAATTCTCGGGTTTAAAAGTAGCTGTTCATTGCGAGATTTTTGTTGCCCTAACAACAACTGCATCATCTGCTATTTATACAAAGTGTTATTAAAACTCAGCAAACCACCAAGTACAAATTGTATTGTTATTGATGGTGATAAGAATAATAATGACAATGATGAATAATAATGACAGCAACAAGCAAAAACATGTATTATTAATTAATAATAATTAATAATAATTGTGTGCTGATTATTCACTGTCTGTCATAAAAAATAATATATTTTATCAGACAAAGACAATAAGAATAAAATGAATGAAAGTTATATTATTATTATTGGCAATAGTGATAGCATTAATAATAGTGACAGTAGTAAAAATAATAATCCATCACATTAATAATAAGTAATAATACATCCATCAAAAACAAGAAAAACGATCATAGCTTTTGATAGCACGCTGTTGTTATAATGCCGCAAAAGGGTACAGTGCCGTAATTAGTGAGAAGACGACTCCTTTAGAAAACCAACGCGTTGACTTTTATAGGTGTTCGCTGGCCAACGTGCACTGTAAACTCGTTGACAAACGCAAAAATGAGCGTTGATGCACGTTGAAAAAAACTTGCTACAAAGGGGCTGATAATCCCTCGACAAAAAACTGCCGTTGAGGATTAAATGTAAACGTTGAGCACACCGAACACGCCTTATATTTATCACAGTTATGAAAACATGCTGAATCATCAGTACCATGTGTATTATATATGGCAAGCCATCAGATGTACCAGGGAGTAAGTAAAATGTCGAGAAAATGTACGGTTTGGTGTTGAAATAGGCAATGATAAATGGTTTGTATTTAATCAAACGTATTTTAAATCTTAGCGCATATGAAGGGCAACCAGAACTATTTGTTTTAGATAGTTACTTTCAACGACCTTCTGTACTACTATCGTGTTAACATTCATTCGTTTTAGCTTGAAATATGTGAACAATTTATTTTACATTGGCATTTTTGCTTCAGGCTTGTTGAGTTCACTGTTCTCCGCAGCAATAAACCTCAGCTATGTACCTCAGAGGACAAACCCGGTAACAGTTTTAACAACGTCAGGCTGCCGGATAAGTTGTCACACTGTCCGCCACCTCAACTTCTGGAGCTTATTTAGGCACCTATTTACCTTTACTGTGACACCAAGACAGGCAGTACTTAAATCTTCATTAGAGATTCAGTTTTAGTAAAACAAGCGTACAAATATTTATATACAATATTTTATTGTTAACATAACAGCTTATCAATGACAAACGAGTTGTGTACTAAAACACTAATTAAAGCATGTTAAATTGTAAGCTGCATGTATTGTAAGGAATTCTTGCTTTCCTTCATCTATTTTAGTTTGTACAGAAGGGAGATGTGCATTATACAAGGGGAGATAACTCACAAGTGCTTAGGGTTGAGGTGCTGTTTTAGTCTACTCCCTGCAATGCTAACTAAAGTCAATATTAACCTTCGTACAAGCCTATATTGCGATGAATTGGCACCCAATTTTTTGTTCGATTCTTGCTCGGTCAAAATTTGAGTCCTTGACCTCACTCAGTCTCTTTCCAAGTTACCTCAACCTCACTCTGTCTAATTCCAAGCCGCAACTGCTGCCAACACGAACCAGACAAGACAGCACTCATTGATGGTAACCAGAAAAACAGAAGACACATATATTCAAGTGAAACATCATTTAATGGTTATATATGTAACA
This sequence comes from Cryptosula pallasiana, assembly GCA_945261195.1. Taxonomy (NCBI): domain Eukaryota; kingdom Metazoa; phylum Bryozoa; class Gymnolaemata; order Cheilostomatida; family Cryptosulidae; genus Cryptosula; species Cryptosula pallasiana. The sequence continues at coordinate 34,904,881 of OX183136.1, forward strand.
GAAACACACAGAAATGCTCACAGTAGAAAATCTAAGAAAACACCCTCTTGACGAAAGCATGAAACTTCTATTTATTTTAAGTGTCACACACTTGGGGAGTGGCTGTGGGGGGGGGGGTATCTGGGGATGTAGATACTATCCCCCCCCCCCCACTCCCCAAGTGCGTGGCACTTGGGAAGTGGTTGTCAAAGGGGGGGGGGGGGGGGTATCTGGGGATGCAGATAACAGAGGGCAAGGGAGAATGTCATCTGAGGTAGATGCAACAGAATAGATTAACTATGTATCGACAGAATATCATTGAACTTTTAATGTGGAAAATATGAACGATTATATCTGAAATGGATTTGGTACAAAAGGTTTTCCATGTGAACACTTAAAAAGCTTCTGGGAGGAAAGCATTCACTCTAATATTTCCCAAGTGAGCAGTAATGAACTTATATGTTGTAGCGTTCTTTGCCAAAGAGAAAATTATTTGATTTGTTGCTTGCATACCAGGAAATAACTCTCATTTTTTAGGGGTGGCAGCATCGCTCAATAATCACACATCACAGACACGTGCTAATGTCTATGGTCGAAATAAAAGTATAATCACACCCATCCACATAACAAACACATCGCTGACTCTTGAAGCACAAGAACTACACTTGTCATCAGTTGGTACATAATCACATCTCTCTTTGTAGACAGTATTACAGTTGTCTCCACTTGTACAGCATCTGATACAGCGCTCTACTTCTCCATCCTGTATAACAAAGGATGAATCCTTCCAATATGGCTGTACATTACAGGGTATCTGTGTCATTGTTACTAAAAACTTACAAGAGCAGACAATTACAAATAGCTCTTCTAACATCTTAAACATAACGGTAATAGCCTAAGCACCGGGTCTCATTTGTCTGGATTTAGAATAGATAAAATTCACGTTAACTTATTTTTGATGAGACGCACTTTATACAAACTTGGTCCTCACTAAAATATTTTTTGAGTTTGGTTTAGTCACGATAAAACTAGGCGTCTGCAATCGAGCGAATGAGTAAATCAAGGGAATGTTTTATTTGATTAGTAGGAATGCAGTGAATTAGTTTGTGGTCAAGGTCACCTGCCCTTTCGTATGGAAATTGAGCCAAGCAATCGTACTCCAAAGAGTGTAGTCTATAGAATACCAGCTTTGCACATTCTTTCTTGGTATTACTAACTAACTAAAGTATCAAATCAACTTGCTAAAATAAATTAGTCACTTATTATTACAACAAACGTTTATTATTTCTATGGCTTTAACAACTGTTATCTCATGCAAGACTTAATATCTTGTAAAACTAATAAACTTCACTTTTTTATGTGCGTGAAATCTACAGACTTGGTTCGCAATCTTTTTGGAATCAAATCGATGAAGCTCTGGTATTTAATTAAGTTAGAAACTCTCTCAAGTTGTGTATGGCTTCACAGAGAGATGCAACAAGCCAACCTGTACACTTACCTCTGAGACAAAGAATTCGCACTGTCCTTCCATTTCATCAGTTCCACAGGTACTTGTGCTGCCAAATCCATTGTCAGATAGTTTTAGGTCTTCCATACATCCAATGTTAGATCTACAGTAATAAATAATTTTCTTGGAGTCTCTAGAATTTCAAACACGGATTAAATCACATTTCATTAGCATTTAAAGAAATATGTTTAAAAGCGATAACAGAAAATGGCTGTGGAAAATGTGATTTCAAGGCGTGTTACTTTGACCTTATAGAAATATTTAGAAATAACAGATTGACTTGAAAAAAACTTGATGATTTGTTGGAGGAAAATCCTCAAACAGTTTAAAAATAACCTAGCATTTCCTTTATCCAAAACCTAAAAACTTATACTATAACTAACGCTGCCATGATTGTGAATTAAATTCAATTGATATTGACTTTTATAATCAATAATTCACGATCAATTTAAGAATAACTTTGTATGGATTATGCATCATGTTTCACAACAATGTAATCATATTTATGTTAAAATTCTGTGATTAATTATTTTACCCTGATTATGACTGTGACTATATCAATGCCAGCTAAAGCACCGATAACTCAGCATTGGTTTTAACTAATCAGGCAACACGAGAGCTGGCATTTCATAAAACCTTGAAATTACAGCTTTATAATATCAACTTTCTTGGCATGGGATAGATTACGTGGCTATTTAAACATTAGACTTGGCAGTCTTTATTCAATGACAAGAAAAAACCTTGCAGGTTTGTGTAAACAGTGAGTTTAATTGTTTGGATAGAATGCTGAAAGCATTTATGGAACAAACACTCCATCAATTATTCCAAAAAACAGTTATCTAGAAGAGCCGTGTGAAAGTCTGGTTATGTAAAGCTTGTAATGGAAACCATTGTTATTTTGGTTTTGTATGTATACATCGAATAACTTTTAGTCATTGCTTGCAGTCACAATGTATTTATCACTAATGAGAACAAACAAGCAAAGTCATGCGAAACAACTGAGATGGAGCTCTTTACAGTTGCAAAGCAGCTAATCTTATTCCCAAACTCCATAAAATACAATGTAACAATGCTATTCCAGATTGACTGAGAATATAAGAAATACCAGTTTTGTTTTTTGTTATAATACAAAATTTATAGCTACTTACACTCCATCCTGGTAGAGACCAAAACATCCTTCAGGACAGGATTTACCTGTGAATTCACTCGGTGTACCAACTGCACAGTTGAACTCTACAAACAGATCTCTGAGTAAATGAGACCACTTGCAATCTTTTTTAAAAGTTACAGGGTTTTTTCAATTGAAAAGTTTTAAAAACAATTTATAAAAAGATTGATTAACCTTGGGCCTCTTTTTCTTATATTTTTAACGTTCTATTAAAATTGTCTTGTTTCCTACAATCTATCTCGTTGGATTATAAGCAACAAGTTTTGTAACATGATAGTACGTTTAACTATAAGGTTGAAATCATTAAACGATGGCAAAGTTGTAGATGTTTAATTTTACCACTCATTGCTTGAAGTCCATCATTGCTGCTGACGCTGTTGGTACCACTTGTTCCAAATGGTGTGGTAGTTGCGAGAAACACAGAGGATGATTGACCAGGAGCAGATGATATGGCATTGGTGGTGGTGGTAGACGTAGTAGGTGAGGATGAAAGGTTGGAGGTTGAAGCAGTTGGTGTTGTTGAAGCAACTGGAGCCACAGTTGTGGTGAGAGCTGGTGTTGTTGCTGTTGTGGTGGGATCTGATGTTGTAGTTTTTGTGGTGGTAGGTGGTGTTGTTGCTGTTGTGGTGGGAGCTGGTCCTGTAGTTGTTCTGGTGGGAACTGGTCCTGTAGTTGTTCTGGTGGGAACTGGTCCTGTAGTTGTTGTGGTGGGAACTGGTCCTGTAGTTGTTGTGGTGGGAACTGGTCCTGTAGTTGTTGTGGTGGGAACTGGTCCTGTAGTTGTTCTGGTGGGAACTGGTCCTGTAGTTGTTCTGGTGGGAACTGGTCCTGTAGTTGTTCTGGTGGGAGCTGGTCCTGTAGTTGTTCTGGTGGGAACTGGTCCTGTAGTTGTTGTGGTGGGAACTGGTCCTGTAGTTGTTCTGGTGGAAACTGGTCCTGTAGTTGTTGTGGTGGGAACTGGTCCTGTAGTTGTTCTGGTGGGAACTGGTCCTGTAGTTGTTGTGGTGGGAACTGGTCCTGTAGTTGTTGTGGTGGGAACTGGTCCTGTAGTTGTTCTGGTGGGAACTGGTCCTGTAGTTGTTCTGGTGGGAACTGGTCCTGTAGTTGTTCTGGTGGGAGCTGGTGTTGTAGCTGTTGTGGATGGGGTAGTTGTTGTACTAGTTGTGGAAGTAGTGGAGGTGGAAGTGGTGGTCGATGGCGGCTGCTGACAAGATGCTTCATCAATGAATGTTGACTCATTTCTGGTACTCTCTGTTGAGATTGGAGCACAAGAAGAAGCTGGAGTTGTTGTAGCAGACGATTCACTGGTGTCAACACCAACTAAAACAACAATGCTAAATAAGTTGATAAACTTTGCTTTATTTAACGGTTTAGATTATTTTGATATTTCATTGAATTTAGTAGTTACCAGTTTCGTACTTACTAGGTAAGGTATTGATGTATCCACTCCCTCCAATGTACAAAACTCCAGAAGTAAAGAGAAGAGATGCTGGTCGGTAGACTGTGCATTGATCTAGGGGTCCATCAGTCGTGGTATTTACTCCTGAGCAAGCAGAGAATGCTGCACAACTGGCTGTGTCAATAATACGTACTCTATGATCTGCGAAGTCTACCACAGCATAGAGATCTTTATAAATAGCCTTTGCATCCCAAAGATATTGGAACTGAGCTAAATGTAGGCTCCCATCTACATAGCCGCTAGCATTACCGTATGTGGTGAGTGTAAATGTGTCTATTTGTAACCTTTTAAATGAATAATAGTCAGTAATAAGTAGTGTATTACAGTAGTATGGATCCCATACTATGGATGTAAGTGAGGTGAAAGCACTACGCAGGTAAGTGGTGACAGATTTGGAGGTTACATTAATTAATCGGATATTTCCTGATAAATCTTCAGAAACGAAAACCAGATTAAGGTCAACAGGGTGCCCAAGTAGACGTGTTGGATATTGTAACCTTGCTGCTGTACCAAAGCCATCGACATAGCCTGCACTGGTACAACTTCCAACAAAGTCCGTTACGTAATTGTTATCGGTTCTATTCAACAGTCTAACGCAATGATTAAAGTACTCTGCTAGCAGAAGTATTTCTGGGGTCAGCTGATACACTGCTGGGTAGGAAACACGGGCTCCTGTACCATATCCATTGACATAATCATTAAATGTACCATCTCCTACCACAATTGTAGCACCGCTGCTGTTAACGGTTCTTAGTGTGGAAAAATCAACGGCCAGAAGATTTCCAGGGATGTATTGGTCTACTTGTAAGTCTACGACATCATTGATCCCGCTGTCTATGAATGTCGATACATTGCCAAATGTGACTCTATAAAACAAAATACGCATATAGACTGTTAGTTCTGTAACCTTGTTTAGTGTGTAGAACATTTGAAACTGCAAATTTTTTTGCGGTAATGATAATGATAATGATAACCCTGCAGCTTTAAATAAAACACGAAGCTCGAACCTTGTAGTCTTGTCTAAATTTATCTTCTCCTACCACAATAATAGCATCACTGCTGTTAACGGTTTTTAAAGTGATAGGATCAACAGCCAAAAGACTTCCAGAAATGTACTTGTCTACTTGTAAGTCTGTGGCATCATAGATTCCAACGTTTGTGAATGTCGATACATTGCCAAGTGTGATTTTAAAAGTAAAAATGGCGATGGCTAAATGGGTATTTTTTGCAAAAATTAACATCAAATGGTTTTGTTCATTGCAAAGTTTTCGGCAGATTTTTATGGGATAGTACTACAAAGTTTATAACAGGGATATATGATAAACAGCTTTTTTTCTTCGAAGTTTGATAACAAACAATTAATTTTTTTAGTGCTTTGTAAGATGTCCAGTATTTTTAACGTGATTCAATAAAAATGAATTTGGTTTTTACATGATGTGTATTACATTCACTTAACAATCAGAATTTAAATTTATGGAATGACACTTACTTGGTACCATCAGGCATAGTATAGTTTGATGGAGTAATCTCCCCTTGAGATTCTTTAAATCCAGCAAGTACCAGCATCTAAATAAGACAAACAAAATCAAGAGTTAGAAAAGAAAAAAATCGAATTAATTTTTCATGTTTATTATCCAAATATGCATTTTCAAATCCCTTGGGCCTAAATGATTTTGAAACTAATCTCACTCTAGCCAAATTTAATATAAAGTTTGAAAGCAAGGAATTAGAGAAGTATCCCTGCCGCAGGCTTTTGCAAATCAATGTGAGCTGAATAACTCAGTCCTAATTCCCAACCTAGAAGCCTTTAGTTTACTTCATTTTATTTTATAAAGAATATAAAAAGAAAGTTTTTCCTCCAATGACACTTTTTCAAAAATTGAAAAAATGAAACTTGTAAACTTATAATCCTAGTGAAGTCTCAACAATGATGGAACAGAATCAAGCTAAATCGTTTTACTCCTTATATGCAGAAGTATTCTTACCAATAGCAGACATTGAACCACCGCCATGTTTTCCATTCAATTCAATTTATGTGTGTTTAAGCAAATGCAATACTATTTGCCCCAGCTGCTCACCTGCAGGCCTATGATTACCTCAGGTAATGTCTTTCCAAGTTTTATATCACCTGAATAACAGTAAACATTCACTATGTTTCCACATCATGACAAAAGAGACAATAGAGGCTTGTATAAAGGTTTTAATTGGGCTCACTTATTGGGTATTCAGTGTGCCTATTCAACTTTTTGATAAGCAATCAAATATTTCAGCAAGTACAAAAGGCGCCAAATACAAACAAAACTAGTTTTTGAGATGGGCAATGAAAGTTGTTTTTTTTATCAAACTAAGAGTAATTTTAATCTCAGCCGAACAACTCAGGATTTCAAGAGTAGTTAGGAGAGGCAACTTTTGCTTATTACTTAAAATAATTCGTTTCACAGAGAAAACAAAGAAACTTTTGAGTATAATAATATGTTATAACTTATTTAATGTAACAGGAATATGTAATAAAATATAACATACTATAAGAAATACGTAAAGCATAGACTTAGTGAGCTACTAGCCTGTAGGTTACAATAAATTTCGTAATAATTTCGATAAATTTACTTTTCTAATGATATTTTCAATTTTCACCAGTAACGGTACACTCACAGAAAAACGTGGACGAGTTTTAATCCTATTTCAATCAATTCTTGTTATCCGCGAACGTAATCACATGAGCGATTGACATGCGATTAAACAGGGATTGTTTTATTACCACAACCAGTGCACTGGTGAATAAACCGCACTCAATCACATTAGGATTAAACTTTGGATTGAGTTGGGCTAGCACGGATTAAAAACAAGAGCATTCCTAATCACTATATATGCAGATTCTTAATTGCATGATGATCATTAATTGGAGCATAGCTAGTCAAGTTATTGATTAAATTTAGAATCAATATTAATCTTTGCTGAATGCTATGTCTGTATTGTTTTTCTCAGAGAGCGATTAAACATTGGAAGCAATTTAAATTGGAGTTAATTCTTTTGTATTGGATCTAGCTTGCAGAAAATGACAAAGCTTATTTCAGAATGTGAAGGCCACCTGTATTGAGCAAGAAACCTGAGATCAGTACATAGCCATTGAAAAGCAAAAACAGGCATAACAATATAAACCTAATTAAAAATATAGAAAGCAATATCTGTAAAAATAACAACTGGTCTGCTTGAATGAGGAATAGTATAGTATAGCATAGTCCATTATGACATAGATCTACTGGGGTACACTCAGCGTATGCGCAATAAATTCCAAGTTGAAACTGGGAGATGAAGTCTGATTCTAATTGTTAGGCTCCTAAAACAGGAGTGACATCATTAGGCATCATTTCACGAAAAGCAGGTATACCTAAATGGAAACTAAACCAAATGCAACAAACCTTGTGGAGTTGAAGCTGAAGAGCTGGAAACATCACAGCTGTTTGTTAAGCGCCTGTGAACTCTGGACCTTTTGTGTATTCAATTTTCAGTTCAAGAAACCATCTCCAGTTGATGACAGTTCCAAAAGATTCAGGAAACACATCTCCAGTTGGTGACAGTTCTAAAACGTAGGAATATAATAGTAATGACTTTTATTTGCAGCCAGTTTGAGCTCCAAAGCTTTCAATGTAACAAGAAAATAAAACAATCAATAAATTACTAAACAACAATCAACATCATTTTTTCAACTTGGTACTTTGACTCTTCTAATAGTCAATACACAAACAATTGTGCATCCATAACATAACTTACTCACCTGCTTCTGTGATATCATTTACTTAGAGTTTTGAGAAAGCTGTGTTAGACTCCATCATCCTCATGTGCTCTCTTTGTTAACGATTAAAGCTAATTGATGGAAACTAATAGCCTATTCAGGGACAATAAGATTGTATACTTAGGCAATCATTGATACCCCCACTTGCTATTAGGTAATCATACTATAAATGCCAAAGCTTTTCTTCATTTTAATCATCTCAGAAGTAAAATCTAACCTGATAAGGAGAGCCAGAGTTTAATCACTAGTGGATTAAAGTTCTTCCTGGGTCAGTAGAGCTAGCAATTAAGGACCTGTAGAATAACAATACAGGAGAGCTAGAGTCTAATCACTTGGGGAGTAAAAGTTCTTGCCAGCTGATTAAAGGCAGAGTTTAATCACATGAGAGCGATATACCAACCTACCCACATTCTGACAAGGTTATTGTACAACTTTAATCCTCAGTCACTCCTTCTCGCAAATACTCCCAAAGTTTCTAATGAAATACCTAACATCAACCCTATTGCTGCCAGAGTGTACTCCTATATTAATCTTTCCCAGTGTTTAATCGCTTGTTTAATTAATCCCAAGTGCTCCACTTTTTTCTGTGAGTGACACAAACAAAATAATTAACTTGGCACATTTACAGTATTATCATTGATCAATTCAAATTTTGAAGTCAGGTGTTTTTTCAATTGTCTATGTCTACGCGGTTATGCGTAATATTCTAGTGGTTTTCAGTGTAAAAATCCCCATTGTTCTTTTCCGTTGCCGCTCCTTTCTTCTCCCACTCCTTCCCTGTTTCCCTCCACCCCAAACCATTTCTACTATAAATAGGCTGGTGTTTTAATAAAGCTGTCTACCATCTGGAACATATCCTCCTCAAGATTGGTAATTCAAGTAATTCGTAACTGATACAAGCAAGGAGAGCTACGCTAAAGAAGTTTAGAAGAGTGGGCTGGAAGGCTGGTGCCTCAGGAAACCTACCAACAGGAGTTCGTACTGCACCTGCTTTTCAAGAGCCAATAAAATGTTGCTGTCTCATCACCACCCTGACTCTATATAGGTAGGACCAAAACAATGCTTCAGTCACTCATTAATTAACTGTGATAGTGAATGTTTATAATCTGTGTTTTTATTTTATAAATATATTGAGGTTTCGTTACCTTTACCACCGTGTATTTTTCTGGCCAGTTGCTGTTGATACATCTGGTGACAGTTGGTAGTAGGACTTCATGGTTAGTCAAGGTCAAGGTCAAGTCTGAAGTCCACTTGACTTGGATTTTTGTCGAGTTGACTCGTATGTTGGTCAAGTTGGTTAAAAAGGACAGGAATCTCATTTCTAGTCAGATGAGACAACTCCTAGTCAGATGAGACAACTCCTAGTCAGATGAGACAACTCCTAGACAACTCTGCACTAAATATAAACCACCCATGATAGTTCAGAACTATTTCGCTTCACTAATACAGTTGTGCATAGCAATAGAAGTGAGCGATATTCTCTACACTATTTTTCTGACTTCAACGTTCCATTTTACCTTGCATTTTGTTTCTTGTATTTTCCAGACTATATTCCAGATATAAAATAGTAAACACGCATGTTCATTACCTTTTTGCTTATATTTGAGTTAATATATTAAACATTATCTTTGCTCCTTATTCATTTACTATGATGGTTTTGTTGACACATCAAGAAACCCAAACTGTAGCTAGAAAATTGCTTGTATGAATAATAGGTGAGGGTCTGAATGGGAAAAGTCATCTTTTATCGAAAAAAAAATGCATAGATATAACAAAACTTTTTTGACTACAACTCTTTGGCTAAAACTTTCACATATGATACCAGAAGGCTCGAACCTCTGTTAGAAAGCAGTACATTAATACCAAAGTGTGCTGATAAAACTAGCTCTATCTTTGAACTTAGCATCAGTTACATGTTTAATTTTACAGAAGTATGACTAGAGGTGATCAGCGTATTGTTAGGTCACACGGAAAAAACAAATACTGATTAGGTCACACGGAAAAAACAAATACTGGTGTGACCAGATAAGGAGTTTTTATCAAGCATACACCTTTTGGCACTTAAGTTTTTCTTTTGTGACATCAATACAGGCAGCACTTGAATCTTTAGAACCTGAGTCAGCATTAGTAAAACAAACATACATATATTTGCTTAAGTATGTTTTTGTTTATGTAAGATGTTAGGTTTCAAGAACATAGCCCTAAAAATAACTCAATAATAACAAGTGTCATTGATTAGGTGATGTGGATAAATCAATGCTTGATAATCAGCCAATATTGGTGCCTAGTAAGGTGTTTATGTCACATGGCAAAACACTTCACCGTCAAATCTGTCTTTAACCCACATTCATAGAAACAATGAGCACCATCAATGAAGTACTGAGTTATAATGGAAAACTCTATTGAAAGTTTGATAACAACCTGTAACTGATCAATGAGTCACCACTGTAGTACTGCAAACTGTAAGAATAAAAGCAAACTTCTCACATAATATCGTTATAAGAAGTTGTTCTCTCTGAGCAAATAACTCCGTACAATGATCTAGATGTTGTGAAAAGACAATTCTTAACAGTCAACTTTGTTAATGAGAGCAAATAACTCCCTGTAATGATCTAGATGTTGTGAAAAGACAATTCCTAACAGTCAACTTTGTTAACGAGAGCAAATAACTCCCTGTAATGATCTAGATGTTGTGAAAAGACAATTCCTAACAGATAACTTTGTTAATAAGAGGAAAACTGAACAAATACAGCAGATGACTCTGAACTTTAACCTGATATGATTAATGGTTACACCAAATAAATTGAAACCAAAAGATTTATTTTATTGACAATATAGTATTGTGGTGGGTTTTCATTCACATACATGTGCGCAGAGGTGTTACTACTTGTTCTGGTATCACTATATAGCCATTGGATGGCCAGAACGATAATAATTAATTACCTCGAACCGACCGACTCTGCATTGATCAGTCATCTACCCTGCATTAGAGCCATACCGACACTGCATGACTCATTACCGGGCCCTGTAGGTGCCATACCGGGCCGGCAGGAACTGAGTCACTATAGCCTGAGACCTGAAGATAGCTGTAGAAGGAACAGAAGGACATATCCACTACATATCCACTGTCTTATGAGGAAAGTAAAGGGACTAAGCCCACAAAGCCGGAGACATTTAACACAGGAAGTAGAAGTGCTTGTGATTGGCTAAAGAGTCTATAGCTCCTCCTACTACTTCTGGGTGCCATTTACTTTTAAGCCCATATGCCGCACCTCATTTGTTGACTACTTATACTATATGCCTATGTATTTGTTATGTTACATGTATGTTCTACTTTTGTGCTTTGGTTACTGCCACATTTTGCTTCCTGTGCTCTGCCTATAAAAGGCAGAGCCTGTATGATATCTAATCAGTCTGTAATGTAGTCTTGTAATGTGACTTTTACCTACTCGTATTCTTTGGAGAAGAATAAAGGCATATTACTCTAAAGCACTGAGTTATGCGTCTGAGCCGTGGGCTCTGTACTAATTGTGCAGTCGAGTGTACTCCTTCATGCCTGATCCGGTGTATACTGACCTGTTGTTACCTCTAGGTTAAAGGCAACTGGTGGCAGCATACCGTCGGGTTGCTAATGACCTCTCTGTGCCGGCGAACTAGGAGTTTGTTCGACCACAGACACTCAGCTAGTTGTTTTACGCCCCCAATATCTACTACAATATCACAACCCTTTGTTTGTTTTGTCTCTAGCAGTTGATTAATGCTTAAATTTTCTAGTGCACTGAATTTTGCTTGCAACGATACACATAAACAGCAATAATACATAACATGTTTTTCACATATAAATAAATATTACTTTTACCCTAAAAACTAACAAGTACGCTCACAAATCACAATGTTGTACAAATAAAAAAAGTTATTATGGAAAAAGAAATTGATAGATTTTAGATAATGTAAAATATTTGTTTTAAACATAAATTCTGAACCACATACTTAGAGCTTTAGCCAGTCAGAAGAAATGATGTAAAACTTCGAAAGTTTAGTTTTTGTAAATCGTAATTTTATCAAAGACTATTAATTATTATTATTTATTATCATTAACACCATATTATTAATTTTTATTTCATACGCATTAAATAAATGTAATTAAGGTTATATTATAGAGCATAGTAATTTACACACAAAATGTATTATTCAGCTCAATAATTGATATGAGTTAATGCCCTATTAGTTTTATTACATAACAAATGTTGATTTATTGCTTATATCAACTCCTGTACAACAAAAACAAGCTCTGTGAGGGACACAGATAAAAGTAAATGAGTTGAAATCAGTAAAAAAATAGATTACCAGTTTCATTTAATAAATTTTTGTAAATATTATGTTCATGTTCTTTGGATTGCTGCACAGACAGATAAAACTTTGTTCAGTCTAAGACGATGCTTTGTTATGTTGTAGGCACATTTGTCAAAGGTGTGCACAACTCTGAACAAAAGCAGTTACACTCTGAAAGCAGATATCTTATGTGTATTGTCTCTTTATTGACTGTAAGCGTTTAATGTAGCCAACCATGCGTGACCCTTGATGTCAGTAACTTTCATTCTGTGGGAGCAAGTGATCAAGTATTCTTTAAGATGAATGTAATCCATTGGCAAGTACACAAATACATATGGCTCTTCATATCGCTAGTATGAGGAACTTGATTTGCTGTCTGTTTGGCTGTCACTGAAATGGCTGATCGGATGAACTCATAAGGTAAGCTACAAGCAGCAAAAGTATACTGAGTTGTGTTTTTTAACAATATTTTCATCTGTCTAGTCAGTTTCAATCATTTTTTCCACTCTCTCAAGTTGAGGAGGTAAAGTTGTAAAGCATGCGGCAAAGGATTTTTAGAGTTAAACAATGATTGTGTCTAGATGCCTTTCTGGTCACCTCTATTGAATTTCACTCTATCGCTGCAGTTTTTATCACTAGTGATTGCGTAACCCCGCCAAGTCTGTAGGTGTACAGCTGTATGTCCTTGTATGTTATATAAGCCATAGAGGCTAGGTGGTTTTTCAGGTAAATTTTTGTGATAGCATATGCGAACTTTTCCAGTAAACAGAACAGCATTCCCCATATATTGCAAAAGCTTTAAAATATCTCCAAATGGGTTTTCGTACACTCATCCACTAAGTTCTGAATTATTTTGAAATTTAGAGTTCAAGGTATGACAATAAGATTTTAATAGCCTACATTAGATGCAAATTATGCTTCAAGTGTTTTAATTTTCTAATAAACTGATTGAATAAAATATCAATCTTATAAATAGATTTTCAATCACACAGAAGGCCGATACAGTCACAAAATATTAGGTAGAGTGGTACAGGGATGTGATGCTGGGGCAGAGAGTATAATTTATAGTTTCCGTAGCTTTTCTTGATTTTGTAGGCAGGTTACCCTAGTCAAAGCAATATGCAACTAAAGTCAGTGCCTGCAGTACTGTTTACGTTGGTGCTAGTTACGGTGGTGATGTTCAATTACTCACTACCCAAGTCAAACAAAGCTGGTATGTGCAAGATGGCTTGTTTTAAACTCTACCCAACTAACCAACCAAGGTTTCTGGTGCATTGCATGCAATGGACACTTTTGTACATTATTATTTTCTGCGGTATTATAAGCAAACTTATATATAATTTTTCGTCTTTTAATTATGTAAATACTATTTATTTTATCCGTTTCAAAGAATGTGAGCCAGAAAGAATTGCATTGTTTTGTGATGAATGAAAGTTAACTTAACTCATTGAAACTGATGCTCAAGGTTTATTTACTGGTTTGCGCAGTTTCCATAAGTATGTAAATGGTAAAACTTATATTCTTTTATATTTTGTGATTCATAGAACAAAGAGAATATGGAATAAAAAAATTTGTAGAGGAAAGTGTATGCCATTTACAACAAACATCAGATGGAGAGTGTGAGAGACTTAACGTCTATGAATTTGAAGAGACCCTGAAGTTTCCCATGCAATTAGTAGCTGGTGTTCCAGGAAGTGGTAATGATTGGATTCTATGGTTAGCGTCTATCAGTGGTAAGTAGTTGTCTACTAGATAATTTGCTTGCTCATAACTTGAGCATTCCATTGTATGCAGAGAATACAAGTGTTTGTAGTAGTGGAATTGACCTCTAACTAGTAACACTGATGTACAATATCACAGCTGTTCTATCCATTGAACTTTACGACTCAAACATTTGTAGTTTTTTTTATTCATTTGCTAACATAACAAAAAAAATACAGTAGTGGTCTGCTTGATACAATAAACATTAAAAACGGCAGAGAAGCTTTTTGCAATAATTGAATCACATAATTTTAATTACAAAACAAAATTAAAGATTGTTTGCTTGCTTGAATTAATATTGTGAAGTATTTTTTGCGCTTTCAAGGGACAACTAAGCATGCTGTTAATCAGTTATACAGAACAGCTCCCAACTACAACCAGGTCTACACTCCTAGGTCTGCAGCAGAGTTCTTCTCAAACTCCACCACTGCTCCTCCTAGATTCACAGCCCTCCGCTGTTCTAGAATCTTCCACCGAATTCCCAACTCAGTAACTTTAGAGATAATGTGGGAGATTTGTATAAATATTCCTCTCCCCCTTCGGTCTAAATACGAATCATCCCCTTGAGAGTGGACCCGAAAGGCTCAGACACCGTAGAGAGAGAAGGTTACACCTAAAAAACTACCCCGGGTTCCCCGGGTCTACCCCGGGTCAGCTACCCTGGGCCGGGATAGAAAGGAAATGGAAGAGGTAGCCTGGGATCCAAGCTACCTAATGCCCCAATCAGGGATCAAATCGGACCACTACGAAGCCCAGGAGGACAAGCCAAGTACAAGCGTGCCCTAATAAGGACTGGAAAATTACCAGCTACAGAAAAGAGCGGCAACAAGTGCCCAGAGCAAAATACCATGTGCTCCAGACTGTGATTGGCTAACTTTGTATATAATCTTGTATGCTATATTGTGATTTGTTTATATTTACTATTGTATTATGTGGTTGGCTCACCCAAATAAGGGGGTGAGTGTTCCTCCTCTTCTCCTATAAAAGGAGCTTTTTGTGTGAGTAGAAGGAGAAGTCTTGTGGAGTTGCTAGATACCATTATATCTTGCTAAATGGATTGTGCATAAATAAAGTATTATTAATTGAACCTTTGTCGTTGTGTGTTTGGGTCTAGGACCCCGTCAGTTAGTAGCATTGATTCGAAGTGATCCCGAAGTAACATACAGAAGTCGATGCAGTGACCCCGTTGTGTCTAGTAGTCAGTGTAAAAACTACTACATTGGTGGCAGCAGTGGGATTTGAAGCGAACAAGAAGACACAACAGAGAGAGGAGAGAGAAGTCGAAGCCATACTACCCTGTATCTACCCCGAATCTATACAGACCCTGTATCTACCCTGTATCTACCCCGAAGTTATACAGACCCTGTATCCACTCCCCTCCCCCTTACCCCGAAGTTATACAGACCCTGTGTCACTCCATTTCTATACAGACCCTGTATCCACTCCCCTCCCCCTTACCCCGAAGTTATACAGACCCTGTATCACTCCATATCTATACAGACCCTGTATCCACTCCCCTCCCCCCTACCCCGAAGTTATACAGACCCTGTATCCACTCCCCTCCCCCCTACCCCGAAGTTATACAGACCCTGTATCACTCCATATCTATACAGACCCTGTATCATTCCATATCTATACAGACCCTGTATCAACTCCCCTCCCCCCTACCCCGAAGTTATACCGTGCCGGTATAACCCCGTCTATTGTTTTTACTTTATCAAAGGACTTTGTTGGTGCCACTAGCACCCTATACAGTACCCCCTCCCCCTCCCAGCATCTATCCTGACCCGGGATAACCTCATACTCCACTTATTCTTTGCCAGATCAACCACTCCATACCCCATAGCTTGCCATTGACCAAGGATGGTCACCCAAAGAGCTAGGAGCGCTGGCAGGAACCCCGTAGGAGCCCAACCCACCATAGCACTAGAGCAGCTGACAGAGGCCCTGCAGAGTTTGGTGCAACCACAACAAAGGCCAACACAGACACCTTTTAAAGCCCCCAAGTACGATGGCACCGGCGACGTTGAGTACTTTATTACTCGATTCATTGAGGTAGCAGATGCCAATGATTGGGGCCAAGCCACTGCATTAATGCATCTCCGAGAAGCCTTGAGAGATGATGCCCTTGAATGTGGTCGCCCCCCTCACGTAGAAGGCATCTTCTCCGCCTTACGTGCCCGTTTTGGACTCACCCCAAAGGAAGCACAAGCCAAGTTGATCACGTTACGGCGCAACCCCAAGACCTCACTCCAGCAGCATGCTAACGAGGTAGAGAAGTTGGTACGTGTTGCGTATGACGACCTCCCCCCCAGAATAGTCGACAGGATGGTTCTGGAAACTTTTGCCAGTACCATAGGTCACGCTTATCTACAACGGCACTTGCTGGCGGTCCAACCCCACGACCTAGAAGCAGCCGTCCGAGCTGGAAACGAGTATCTACAGATAAAAACTGGATTCGAAGAGAAACCTTCCAGAGTGAGGATGGTAGAAGAGGAAGAAGAGGAGGAATCGCTCCCCCCCCCCCCCAAAGGTGGACCCACACTCGTCACCCCCCAAACCAGATCCATCAGGCAGCTACCATACCCGAAGACACTCTCTCCCTGCCGTTGAAAAACATGCAGATGCTTACAGAGGCCGTCAAACTCCAGTCCGAAGAACTGCAGAGGTTGCACCAATCACCGAAACCCTCCCTTACTGCCACTCCCCCATACCCCCACACCCCGTTGCCTCCCCTCCAGTGCTGGGGTTGCGGTGCCATTGGCCACCCTCAAAGAAACTGTCCCACTAACCCCTGGCCATCTACCCCGGCTCCCCCCAACCATCAGTCAAAAAACGGGCGCCGCCCGCAGTAGGGAGACCGGTCCCTAACTGCCCCCGGGCACCCCGGAACTATAGGAAAAGGATAGCAGAGTTGGAACGGTATAACCCCGTAGAACCAATCGTGCCTCCCACAAGAGAGAGACAACCAGCTACCCAGATGCCAGAGCCCTGGCAGCTAACTACCACCAACAGATACACACCCTTGCAAGAGTTGGAAGACTTCGAGAGTTGCCCAGCTACACTCTACCCCAGCAATCAGACTTCGCCAGCTCGTCCTCCTACGCCACTGCACACCACATACTCCCCCAATCCCCGTAGGCAACAAACTGCTGTCCAAGCCAGTCATGGTCACCACACCATGGAAGAAGCTGCGCTCAGTATACCCCGTCAACACTCGACTCTGCCAACGGATACACGGCCGTCTCGCCCTCGAGAACGCCGCCCCCCTTCCCCCAGGCCCTCAGCTGTCAAGCCAGCCACCCTCTTATACCGCCCACCAGAGCGCCCTTACCAAGCTAGTTATTTTCTCCCAGGGCGAATAGAAGGAAAGCCAGCTTCAGTGCTCATCGACACCGGGTGTACCACTAATCTGTTATCACAACATCTATTCAACCGGTTGTCTCCTGCCACCAGAAACTCCCTACAAGAAGGAGACTCCCATGGCATCCTAGCCGATGGATCGCATATTCCCTTACTTGGCACAATCCACTTGCCCATTCGTCTTCGTGATATCAAGACTGAGGCCACCTTCGTGGTAGGACAGATAAATGAAGATGCCACACTGAGGATGCCTTTCCTCACCTCTCACCAGTGCCACATGAAGTTCGACCAATCTACCGTTGTAATTAACGGTCGGGAACTTGCATGCACTGATCAACAAGGCCGGATGCTCACTACCGGTGTGCAAGTGATTCGAGACACCCACCTCCCCCCACGCACAGAGATGACAGTACTGTGCAAAGTCATACACCCAGATCACCTCCCCTTTGGAATCGTAGAAGGTACCCCGGACTCCCCGCCCTTGGCCGCCAGCCTCAACACCCCAAATGCCAAACACCACCTATTGGTGCGTTGTCTCAACCCCACTAACCAACCACTTGACCTCAAAGCTGGAAAGACTATCGGAAAGTACACTGGTGTGCTCCCCAGCGACATTGAACTACCCACAAGAGAATGTGAACCTACCCCCCTATCCCCTTCCCCCCTCCCCTCCCCTGTGCCAGAACACTTGGAAAAGTTATATCTGCAAGCTTTAGACAGCTGTCACACCCCACAAGAAGCGTTCCAGCTAGCCCAACTCCTACACTCCTACGAGTCAGTATTTAGCAAAGGAGACCACGACATGGGACGCACAGACCTCGTAGCCCATAGTATCCCACTAAAACCTGGAACTCAGCCTATTAGGCAGCACCCTCACCGACTAGGCCCCCACAAGGAGAAAGAAGTGGAAGAGCAAGTCACCAAACTACTTGAGAAGGGGTTGATCGAACCCAGTACTGGTGCCTGGAGTTCCCCCGTGGTGTTGGTAAAAAAGAAGGACGGCACCTGGCGCTTTTGCATTGATTACCGGCGTTTGAACGCGGTGACACAGCAAGACGCTTATCCCCTTCCCCGAATAGACGAGAGTTTGGATGCCCTGTCAGGTAGCCGCTACTTCAGCACACTCGACTTGATCAGTGGCTATTGGCAAGTGCCACTGGACGCTGATGCCAGCAACAAGTCCTCTTTCTCTACCAGGTCTGGCCTGTACAAATGGAACGTCCTTCCGTTTGGTTTGACTTCTGCCCCCGCCACCTTCCAGAGGCTCATGGAACGGGTACTCCAAGGTCTCCATTGGAAATCACTCCTCTTGTACCTGGATGATATTATTGTCATCGGCCCTGATTTCCACACCCATCTCCACCGGCTGGCCGAAGTACTACAACGGCTAAAAGCAGCCAATCTCAAGCTGAAGCCCAGCAAGTGTGAACTCTTGCAATCACAAGTCAGATACCTGGGCCACGTGGTTAGTGAACGTGGTGTATCTACAGACCCTGAGAAGATCGCAGCCGTCCGAGACTGGCCCACCCCCACCTGTCTAAAGGAGTTGCAGGCTTTCCTCGGTACGGTCGGATATTACCGGCAGTACCTACCCCGGTTCTCCACCGTAGCCAAGCCGCTGACTAAACTCACCTGCAAAGACGTCCCCTGGGAGTGGAACCCCCCTCAGAGTGGAACCCCCCTCAGAGAGAAGCTTTTGTACAGCTTAAAGCAGGAATGCTCTCCGCCCCTATTCTTGGCTACCCCGATGCCCACAGTCCATACATCTTGGATACCGATGCCAGTGACGATGGCGTCGGAGCTGTCCTCTCTCAGATACAAAACGGAGAAGAACGAGTTATCGCTTATTATAGCAAAACCCTGAGTCCCCCTGAACGCAACTATTGCGTCACTCGGAAAGAGTTATTGGCAGTGGTTAAATCCACCAACCATTTCCAACCCTACCTCTACGGACAAACCTTCCGGATTAGGACTGATCATGCCTCTCTCATGTGGCTATGCAAAAGGAAGGAGCCGTCCAGCCAAGTAGCCCGATGGCTCGAGACATTGTCCGAATTCCAATTCACGATTGAACATCGCAGTGGACACCTACACGGAAATGCTGACGGACTCAGCAGGCGTTGCCCCCAGACTGCAAGCAATGTGGATACATAGAGGTTAGAGACGGAGGCCCCACCAAAGAAGAAATAGTTCGCACTCTTCCCCCCTTTTCCCCTACCCCCCCTTTCCAACCTTCACAGACACACCCCATCGTACCCACTCCCCAAGTCGATGCTGTCGCTCGCTCCCGCCCCCTACCCCCTGACACAGACTTAGTTGAAGCCCAGAGAACCGGCCGTCACCCCATAGCTGTTGTATATGAGGCTGTCAAGACTCGCTCCCCCATTGACCCTTCCCAATTGGAGCTAGGCAGTAACGAGTTACGGCAGCTTGAAAAAAGGCTACACTCCATGCAGCTCCGACCCGATGGCGTCCTAGAGATACACCAATCCAGGCAACGCAGGTCACACTGGTGTGCTATATGCCCCCCCCCCCCCCCCAGTCTCAGAGGCAAAGTAGTCTGGGAAACCCACGTCATGGCGCACCAAGGCATTCAACGCACTCTGAAGAGGCTCAACCTTACCTGGTACTGGCCAGGAATGACTGCTGATGTACGTCGAGCAATAAACAGCTGTGAGACGTGTCAGCGAGCCAAACATGGTGGGACCAGACCCAACCCTACTAGGCAGAGAATGTACGCCGGCCGGCCGTGGCAAAAACTGGCTGTATATTTAGTCGGCCCCCTTCCAGAGACAGACCGTGGTAACAAGTGGATTCTCGTTTTAACGGACCACTTCACTCGCTGGCAAGATGCCCTCCCCCTCCCTGACGCTACAGCCCCAGTAGTTGCCACCGCCTTAGACGAACATGTATTCTGCTACTTTGGACTGCCTGAACAAATGCATACTGATCAGGGCGCCCAGTTCGAATCCAGTCTCATGCGCGAGCTGTGCACCCTTTGGCGAGTCAAGAAGACCCGGACTACCCCCTACCACCCCCAGGCCAACGGAGTTGTGGAGCGTAACAACCGTGTGCTAGGAGATGCACTACGTTCCCTCCTGCTAAAAAGACGGCCAGAAGAATGGGACATGATCCTTCCCCAACTAATGAGAGCGTTCCGTGCTACCCCCACTCCACTACCGGAGAAACTCCCAACTTTCTCATGCTTGGTAGAGAACTACGCCTCCCTGACCAGTTGACTTACCACCCCCCCCCCCCCCCTCGTCGAGTGCGTACCGGTACATGAGTACGCCCAGGCATTACAGCAGAGGCTGGAAGAGGTACACGAGACCCTCAGGACAGAACAGCGACAGATAAGGGATGACGCTGGTGAGGAGCCCTCCCTGTTCAAGACGGGCGACGAAGTGTGGCTAGAAAATAAACGGAGACGGAAAGGTGAAAATCCAAAACTTCAGCCGAAGTTTGTCGGGCCCTACTTGGTGGAAGAAGCCTATAGCAATCATACGTATCTGATAAATAGGCACGGACAGTATTCCGTACAGAATGGCAGCCGTCTCAAGCCCTATAAAGCCTGCCTGGGGCCGTATGGACAAGCTCCCGCAGCCCTAGAACCTGTACGTCGCCCCAATATGCGAGGCGCGGCCCCACGGAGACGAAAGAGTCCCCCACCACCCCTCCTAGACGCACCACTCCCCCTCTTAGAGTTACCCTTCCCCCAAGACCTCCCTTTGTCCTTTCCCTCCCCCCCCCCCCCCCAATACCGTTGGTCGAAAGAGGAGCAGACCGTAGTCCACAGCAAATTAGAGAAGAGTCCCCCTCAACACCTCCAGCGAAAATGGCGCAGATCGGACTAGAACTGGCCAAACTAGAGGCCGTCCAACAACGACAGAAGTCGTCCCCCCATTAGTCACCCCTTTCCCCCACCATAGCCCCAGCACCTACAGGGCGCCCTAGACGAAACGTAGGACCCCCCCAACGATATGGTGAACCCTGGTGTCACCAAGTGGCTGCAAAACACGACTCAGTGTGGAGAGAGGAATATGGGGAGAAATTGCGGTTATTGGCCAAAGTAAGGGCATTTACTACTAAGCCTGAGGTCCCCACGCCCCCATGCGTGGTCTTAAATTGACTGCCTGAGTGTCCTCTATCTCCACCTCAAAGCCCAGTCCCCCTCCTCGAACCCTCACCCCTACAGGAGCCGCCAACGACGCCTCAATTTTCCCCCACTAAAAGTGGTTCCACCCACAAACCAGTTCAAACCAGTTTGTTGCCCAATAAAATAAACAACTCAGTCCTTTCTTCATCAGCCACTTGCACTGAGCAGTCCGCTTTCCTGCAGCTACTAAACGATTATATTAATAAAATGAGGAGAGAACGTGATAGTTGCTTACAATTGGAGGAGGATGATGACGCGTTGCTCCTGGAAGCCAATCTGGCAGAGTACCAACCTCCCAATGGTGATCAGGAGGACCAGTTGCTAGGGATACCTACCACCGAAATACTACTGCCCACAAATCCCCCATCAGAAGATCAATCGAGTGAGTGGTTGGAATATAGTCAGTGGGTGTTTGCACATGCTACTGCTCACGATCCGTTAGCCCTAACCACCCGAGAGTTGTCTCCCCCCTTCTTACTCTAGCTGAGTTCCCCCCCCCCTTGCCCCTTCGACAGCCCCAGTTCCTGACCATCTTATCGTCCCTACGCCCCTTCCTCCCCCAGCAAAACCTAAAATTAGTTATAGTGAGTGTGTAAAATTTATCCCCAAGCCTCCCACACCCCCAGAAAGTGACCCCGGGTCTACCCCGACCCGGGATCCAGCTACCCCGGCCTGGGATAGAGGTGTTGTCTTAAACAAGTCCCCTCCTCATGTAGAATTAGTATCCACCCCCTCCAAGACTCGAAGAGGAACCCAAAAAAGACCGAACCCCAACTCCCCCCAAACATCAGCCCGATAAAGGTGACTCCCTTGCTACCACCCCTTACCCAAAGCCAGCCACCCCTCCAGACAACTCTCCCCCCACCCCTATTCAAAACACCCTGTAATGATTGGAGTACACTTGTTGCAGGAAGGAAAAGTCGACCGGTGGACACAGCCAAGGTGACACCAACCATGGTACGGAGGATAACGACTGCTTCAGCCCCCCCACCCCCATCACCCTCTTCCCTACCCATCAAGAACCCCCTCCCCCAGTCCCCACTTCCCCCCACATAAGATTGTACCTTACCCACAGCCTACAGGTGATTTTTTGCTTAAAAGAGAGATCGCAGCCCAAGCCATCGACAAGGTCGTCGCAGAGTTAGAAGCTGATCAACGCTCACTGCGAAAGGCATTACTAGAGCGTACACAATATACGACGACAAAGATAGACATCAAACAGGGATATCAGGCTACCGAAATAGAGGCTGCCTCCCTTCGCCAGCTGGCCACCAGCGTGAGGGGCAACTTGTTCGGCGACCTCTAAAAAACTCTCTATTTCACCCCGTTGTATATATCCTGTATATACTCATTTATAAGACATATAGTATTACTTCGGTGAGGTTCACCGAAATCAACAAATATCCTCATTATTATTTAATTAGAGACTGAGTCGCTAATGAAGCGGGGTATGTGGGAGATTTGTATAAATATTCCTCTCTCCCTTCGGTCTAAATACGAATCATCCCCTTGAGAGTGGACCCGAAAGGCTCAGACACCGTAGAGAGAGAAGGTTACACCTAAAAAACTACCCCGGGTTCCCCGGGTCTACCCCGGGTCAGCTACCCTGGGCTGGGATAGAAAGGAAATGGAAGAGGTAGCCTGGGATCCAAGCTACCTAATGCCCCAATCAGGGATCAAATCGGACCACTACGAAGCCCAGGAGGACAAGCCAAGTACAAGCGTGCCCTAATAAGGACTAGAAAATTACCAGCTACAGAAAAGAGCGGCAACAAGTGCCCAGAGCAAAATACTATGTGCTCCAGACTGTGATTGGCTAACTTTGTATATAATATTGTATACTATATTGTGATTTGTTTATATTTACTATTGTATTATGTGGTTGGCTCACCCAAATAAGGGGGTGAGTGTTCCTCCTCTTCTCCTATAAAAGGAGCTTTTTGTGTGAGTAGAAGGAGAAGTCTTGTGGAGTTGCTAGATACCATTATATCTTGCTAAATGGATTGTGCATAAATAAAGTATTATTAATTGAACCTTTGTCGTTGTGTGTTTGGGTCTAGGACCCCGTCAGTTAGTAGCATTGATTCGAAGTGATCCCGAAGTAACATACAGAAGTCGATGCAGTGACCCCGTTGTGTCTAGTAGTCAGTGTAAAAACTACTACAATAATATGATTTATTATTAGTACGATATGATACAAGAATACAATCCTAACTCAGACTTGGAGAGATAATGCTACCAAATATGTACATAACAAATTACAAGATACAATAATACAATGTAACTCCAATTAACATAATAATACATATTTACTTTCCCAAGCACATGATATTTTAGTTCTTTAGGCTCCACCCCTTTTGGGGATGTTGCACCATCCTTCATCCTCATTCGGTAATAGCCTTGGCTGCTCTCCTTTATTCACTCTCACATCATTATTTGTCCTCTTTTGCACTAGTTATTCCCCTTAGCATTTCAGGAAGCTGCTTCGTCTTGTGTACAAGCTATATAGTCATTAAATATTACTTAGTACAAACCGAGGCAGGCAACACACAACTCGGGGTAGTTTTAGGTATCTCAATGTAGCGATTTAGGGTAGATATATAGCTACAAGGTTGTCCAGAAATGTGTAATTTTAAGGGAAAGTGGAATTTTACCACATCGAATCATTCTCGTCTTTGCCACAGGCTAGGCCATTCAGCCATAGATAACGGGGTAGAGAAGGATAGCTCTCTTTAAATACCCTGGGTTGATGGCTACACTGGTTAGTCCACTTTCAGTGGGGGAGAAAAGGCAGTTAGCTCCCATGCAGAAGGAACGAGGGCACTGGGATTTGGGGTAAATACAGCAAAGTATCAAGGGGTGGAGAACCAGGGGTGTTGGTCCAAGGGGGGGGGTGTAGCTGTAACAGCAGAAAGTGCACTGGGTTTATCCACACTATTACGTTACAACTATAAAAGTCAGCCTGTAGTCACTTGATTAACTCAATTCCTTTATCATATAACCAACTATATTCATGTAGGCTACACATTACCCAGGAAGTTGATGCATGCGCAATGCGCTTGGCCATATGTAATGGCTGAATGGATAGAGCAGAACTCAACCAAGTGTTTGTTTGTAAAGACTCATGAGCCGTGGTTTAGGAGAAATGATCCGAGCATTTATTCTACACGCGCAACTCTTTTGCTGAGACATCCGTATGATGCTGCTTTTTCAGAGTATAAAAGGTAACGCATATGGACAGATACTAACTTGCATTGATTAGTATACATTTATTTTACTACTTTGTTTGAAAAAAGGATTATTTAATTAATCATTTATATAATTGTTCTTGAGTAATTGCTCAAACTGACCAATTTGTTGATTAATTATTATTTCAGTAAAATATTGGTTATACCAAAGTGGTTTTTCTCAAAAAAGAAATAAATGGCAAAGTTAACAAACTTATAAATTTCCATAAAAAACTGAAACTTTTTGTTAAAAAGTAAACACCATTGCAGCAGCTTGCTTTAGTAACTGATTAAATTTTTCAAAACTAGCATGCTAGGTATGTGAAATTTAAGGCGTTGCTTTGAGCAACTTTGATCCCATGTTGTCTGAAACGTAAATAAGTAAGATGCCACTAAGCGATTTAGTCAATTTTAGTGAAATAAGCTCCTATTTTTTTTGTGGAAGACCAATACCTATTGATACAGTTTCACATCAGACAATATGTGCAGTTGTTGCCTTATTCATTTGATCACATTTCCTATGAATAGAAAGATGAAGCATTCATTCAAGCTTTACAATATGAGCTTTTGTTGAATCTCTCCTGCTTTGACTGCATTTGGTCAAGCTTCACAAAAGATTTAGGTGGTACAATTAATCATCATTTCATTGACAAGATAGCAGCCATAAAGCATTGGCTTGTATCACAAAACTGATTTACATAGCGAAGTTTGGCAAAAGTCTTTTCTGTTAATATTTTACTGGCAAGAATGAGTAAGAAACAAAATAATGCGGTTTAATATTCAAAGACTGTACATATTGACATAATTCTAAAACTGTACAAAGTTTTGCCAGATATAAGTGTTACTATTGTAGAGTATCTACTGTACAGTGTATACTACTTATTGCATAGAGTACCTACTGTACAGTGTATACTACTTATTGCTTAGAGTACCTACTGTACAGTGTATACTACTTATTGCATAGAGTACCTACTGTACAGTGTATACTACTTATTGCATAGAGTACCTACTGTACAGTATATACTACTTATTGCATAGAGTACCTACTGTACAGTGTATACTACTTATTGCAAAGAGTACCTACTGTACAATGTATACTACTTATTGCATAGAGTACCTACTGTACAGTGTATACTACTTACTGCATAGAGTACCTACTGTACAGTGTATACTATTTATTGCATAGAGTACCTACTGTACAGTGTATAGTACTTATTGCATAGAGTACCTACTGTACAGTGTATACTACTTATTGCATAGAGTACCTACTGTACAATGTATACTACTTATTGCATAGAGTACCAACTGTACAGTGTATACTACTTATTGCATAGAGTACCTACTGTACAGTGTATACTACTTATTGCATAGAGTACCTACTGTACAGTGTATACTACTTATTGTATAGAGTACCTACTGTACAGTGTATACTACTTATTGCAGAGTACCTACTGTACAGTGTATACTACTTATTGCATAGAGTACCTACTGTACAGTGTATACTACTTATTGCATAGTAGCTACTGTACAGTGTATACTACTTATTGCTTAGAGTACCTACTGTACAGTGTATACTACTTATTGCATAGAGTACCTACTGTACAGTGTATACTACTTATTGCATAGAGTACCTACTGTACAGTGTATACTACTTATTGCATAGAGTACCTACTGTACAGTGTATACTACTTATTGCATAGAGTACCTACTGTACAGTGTATACTACTTATTGCATAGAGTACCTACTGTACAGTGTATACTACTTATTGCATAGAGTACCTACTGTACAGTGTATACTACTTATTGCAGAGTACCTACTGTACAGTGTATACTACTTACTGCATAGAGTACCTACTGTACAGTGTATACTAGTTATTGTATAGAGTACCTACTGTACAGTGTATACTACTTATTGCATAGAGTACCTACTGTACAGTGTATACTACTCATTGTATAGAGTACCTACTGTACAGTGTATACTACTTATTGCATAGAGTACCTACTGTACAGTGTATACTACTTATTGCATAGAGTACCTACTGTACAGTGTATACTACTTATTGCATAGAGTACCTACTGTACAGTGTATACTAGTTATTGTATAGAGTACCTACTGTACAGTGTATACTACTTATTGCATAGAGTACCTACTGTACAGTGTATACTACTTATTGCTTAGAGTACCTACTGTACAGTGTATAGTACTTATTGCATAGAGTACCTACTGTACAATGTATACTACTTATTGCATATAGTACCTACTGTACAGTGTATACTACTTATTGCAGAGTACCTACTGTACAGTGTATACTACTTATTGCATAGAGTACCTACTGTACAATGTATACTACTTATTGCATAGAGTACCTAGTGTACAGTGTATACTACTTATTGCATAGAGTACCAACTGTACAGTGTATACTACTTATTGCATAGAGTACCTACTGTACAGTGTATACTACTTATTGCAGAGTACCTACTGTACAGTGTATACTACTTATTGCATAGAGTACATACTGTACAGTGTATAGCACTTATTGCATAGAGTACCTACTGTACAGTGTATACTACTTATTGCATAGAGTACCTACTGTACAGTGTATACTACTTATTGCATAGAGTACCTACTGTACAGTGTATACTACTTATTGCAGAGTACCTACTGTACAGTGTATACTACTTATTGCATAGAGTACCTACTGTACAGTGTATAGTACTTATTGCATAGAGTACTTACTGTACAGTGTATACTACTTATTGCATAGAGTACCTACTGTACAGTGTATACTACTTATTGCTTAGAGTACCTACTGTACAGTGTATACTACTTATTGCATAGAGTACCTACTGTACAGTGTATACTACTTATTGTATAGAGTACCTACTGTACAGTGTATACTACTTATTGCATAGAGTACCTACTGTACAGTGTATACTATTGTATGCTTTACAGGAAGCTGGTGATAAACACTACCCACGAAAAAGGTGAATGGAAGAGTTCCAATACAGGTGTCTCTGTGGAGCACTTCATTGATGTCAGAACAAACATTACTGTACCTGGTAAGTATTATATTACTATGTATAGTAAGTATAACTTCACAATGTATAGTAAGTGTAACATCACAATGTATAGTAAGTATAACATCACAATGTATAGTAAGTATAACATTACAATGTACAGTAAGTATAACATTACAATGTATAGTAAGTGTAACATCACAATGTATAGTAAGTATAACACCACAATGTATAGTAAGTATAGCATTACAATGTATAGTAAGTGTAACATCACAATGTATAGTAAGTATAACATTACAATGTATAGTAAGTGTAACATCACAATGTATAGTAAGTATAGCATTACTATGTATAGTAGGTATAACATTACAATGTATAGTAAGTGTAACATCACAATGTATAGTAAGTATAACACCACAATGTATAGTAAGTATACCATTACAATGTATAGTAAGTATAACACCACAATGTATAGTAAGTATAGCATTACAATGTATAGTAAGTATAACATCACAATGTATAGTAAGTATAACATCACAATGTATAGTAAGTATAACACCACAATGTATAGTAAGTATAGCATCATAATGTATAGTAAGTATAACATCACAATGTATAGTAAGTGTAACATTACAATGTATAGTAAGTATAACATCATAATGTATAGTAGGTATAACATCACAATGTACAGTAAGTATAACATCACAATGTATAGTAAGTATAACATCACAATGTATAGTAAGTATAACATTACAATGTATAGTAAGTATAACATTAGAATGTATAGTAAGTATAACATCACAATGTATAGTAAGTGTAACATCACAATGTATAGTAAGTATAACATCATAATGTATAGTAGGTATAACATCACAATGTACAGTAAGTGTAACATTACAATGTATAGTAAGTATAACATCACAATGTATAGTAAGTATAACACCACAATGTATAGTAAGTATAGCATCATAATGTATAGTAAGTATAACATCACAATGTATAGTAAGTGTAACATTACAATGTATAGTAAGTATAACATCATAATGTATAGTAGGTATAACATCACAATGTACAGTAAGTATAACATCACAATGTATAGTAAGTATAACATCACAATGTATAGTAAGTGTAACATCACAATGTATAGTAAGTATAACATCACAATGTATAGTAAGTGTAACATCACAATGTATAGTAAGTATAACATCATAATGTATAGTAGGTATAACATCACAATGTACAGTAAGTATAACATCACAATGTATAGTAAGTATAACATCACAATGTACAGTAAGTATAACATCACAATGTATAGTAAGTATAACATCACAATGTATAGTAAGTATAACACCACAATGTATAGTAAGTATAACATCACAATGTATAGTAAGTATAACGTCACAATGTATAGTAAGTATAACATTACAATGTATAGTAAGTATAACATTAGAATGTATAGTAAGTATAACATCACAATGTATAGTAAGTATAACATCACAATGTATAGTAAGTATAACGTCACAATGTATAGTAAGTATAACATTACAATGTATAGTAAGTATAACATCACAATGTATAGTAAGTATAACATCACAATGTATAGTAAGTATAACATCACAATGTATAGTAAGTATAACATCACAATGTATAGTAAGTATAACATCACAATGTACAGTAAGTATAACATCACAATGTATAGTAAGTATAACATCACAATGTATAGTAAGTATAACATCACAATGTATAGTAAGTATAACATCACAATGTGTAATAAGTATAATATTACAATGCGTAGTAAGTATAACATTAATACGTTTAGGAAGTATTAACTGTTGTGTACAGTAACTGCTGTATACTACAGTAAATATCCAAACTGCCACTGAATTTTGTTATTCAGGCAAATATAAAAGCTATGCACAGTTTAAGAGACCAGTCTCAAATTGATACTTTTCATTTAAAACAAAAAATGCTTTGTTTTTAAATGCATTTCTGTCAATTTCTTAGTGAATATAGTGTAAACCATCCGGTGTTCTTTCACAAATGTTCTACATCATTATGAAAACTTTACAGTGTCAACTTTTGCCCATAATAAATTGCTTTCAACTGATTTACCCACTTGGATTTTCTTTATTTATCATAGGCACCTTTAGATTCCAGTTTTGATAAAAACTCCATAATATATACAAAAAGCATTGTTTCAATGGTTCGTTGTTCCTAAACATGCCTAACATGGCTGTGTTTCTGAAAAACATTGTTTTCACATTGTCCAATTTCCTATGTTGAAACATCAGGTGAAAGGATGGCTCATCGTTTATATATAAACTCTGCTCAAAGTGCAATCAAAGAAATTTTGCACAAAGATTTTCACTGTTTTGTCCATTATATAATCAATTTTTGACAATTAATTTTGTCTTCACACATTTTCTGATTTTGAAACTAAATATATTTGCTATGAAACTAATTTTAGAGTTTGCACTGTTTCTGGAAACATTTACAAGCATGTGGTTTAATCACTCAAGCTTCTGGCTAGCAAGCTATAACAAACCTTTACATGTGATGCTATACAATGATGTCATAGTTAATACCAAGTCCGAAATTGAATCTATGCAACAGTTCTTTGGATATCACTTCAATGGAGTGAATATCAGGTGAGAAAAATATATGCAATAATCATCTAGCAACAATAACCTTTTTTTAATATTTTTACTCAAAAATTTTAAATTTTGTTCAAAGCACGCCAGTTTTCACGTAGTCCACTTTCTAGTTTTCTCTCTTGGTAAAACAAGAGTGTTGTTGAATTATTGTTGTTACAGACGACACTGTTGTGTTATGGCAAACCCTTTCAATCCGTCTTTAAAGAGAAAACCCTCGAAAGTGGATTTATTTAAGGTAGTATTCAATCTGTAAGTGTTGGTGCTTATGGCTTGGGGCTAAGGCTAGGGCGTATGGCTAAAGAACTTTGCTAATTATCACTCACTCACAGGCCAAGGGCCAGTTTCGAATCTAACATAACATAATACCGTGCAAAACATCAAACGTATTGAGTTGTCTTCTCTTACAGCAACTATACATCACTCAGACAAAAACATGGCAACTCCAAAACTTTGATAACAATAATGAATATTACAATAATCAATTATAGTTACTACCACTGCCGCTACCACTGCCACTGCCACTGCCACTGCCCCTGCCACTGCCACTGCCACTGCCACTGCCACTGTCACTGCCCCTGCCACTGTCACTGCCACTGTCACTGCCACAGCCACTGCCACTGCTACTGTCACTTCCAATGCCACTGCCCCTGTCACTGTCACTGCCCCTGCCACTACAATTAAAAGCAAATAATTACTTTTCTATCCCTAAAATATATTAATGCTATGGCACACAGATGGTCAATATTCTAAATTACCATAATTATTTTAATTCAAAGCGTTGCTAGTAACTGTGGATCATGACGCTTCACTGCTTTTGTTGTTGCTTATAATTTTCAGCCTGGCTGTATCTGAAAGAGAACTGTTCTGTTTTAATTTCTCCCTAATACATCGTTTGAGGAAAAAAACTAGTTGTTAAACAAATGTTTGTTCTCTTCATGATATTCACGGGAAAGTTGGTGCAAAGCCACAGCTTGAAAAATCTTGCTTTTATCGGCTAACACAGAATATAGTGTCTGTGGATCCCGATTGTGATTTTGCATATTTCGGCTGCAACGTCTACTAACTAGGGAGCTGCTAATTTGAATGTCAGCCAATTCGATCAAACATTAAAGTGATTGTTGCAACGAAAATAAATTACTCCAAGTTTTTAGTTATGTATTAACACTTTCTACTTCATCTGCAATATCCGAAATGCTAGGCAAAGGTTCATAGTCTTTCAGAAATAATTAATCTTGAGCTGCATTAAAAAATGGCAACTTTTAGTAATTAAATCAAATAACAATCTTACTTTGGAGAAATCTAATTAATTCTTAAGGTTTGGTTGTTTTTTCAGGAAGTGATATACCAAAATGAAATTGACATGCGTTACAACATGGAAAAGGCAGTAACTGCAGTACAACACTTGCTGGCCAAGCGACAACCAGGCTCCAATTACAAACTCAAGAGGGGATAACTTCCAAATACTTTGGAATAAGTCAAAGAAGGCAAGTCATCTTTAGAGAACCTGTCCAAATACTTGACATTCTTAGAATTTGACTGTTTCCCCTAGTTCGTTGTTATAATATTGCAGTGTATTATGGAGGATGGACCCTGAGCTTAGAAATACTTTTCAGCACGGCTCTGCATACAAAAATTAACAAAATAGTGTTGGTTTTGTACACACTAGCTAACTTATTTTAAAATATTTAAACCTATCTCATCACATTCACTAGACTAAGCAACAAATAAATATTTAGAAAAATCACTCGCTTTTGGTTTTTGATAAATCACAAAATGCACAGTTTAAATGTAGTATATAATGTAAGATATAGTATATAATGTAAGATATAGTATATAATGTAAGATATAGTATATAATGTAAGATATAGTATATAGTGTAAGATATAGTATTTAGTGTAAGATATAGTATATAATGTAAAATATAGTATACAGTGTAAGATATAGTATATAATGTAAAATATAGTATACAGTGTAAGATATAGTATACAGTGTAAGATATAGTATATAATGTAAGATATAGTATATAGTGTAAGATATAGTATATAGTGTAAGATATAGTATATAATGTAAGATATAGTATATAATGTAAGATATAGTATATAATGTAAGATATAGTATATAATGTAAGATATAGTATATAATGTAAGATATAGTATATAGTGTAAGATATAGTATATAATGTAAGATATAGTATACAGTGTAAGATATAGTATATAATGTAAGATATAGTATATAGTGTAAGATATAGTATATAATGTAAGATATAGTATATAATGTAAGATATAGTATATAATGTAAGATATAGTATATAATGTAAGATATAGTATATAGTGTAAGATATAGTATATAGTGTAAGTTATAGTATATAATGTAAGATATAGTATATAATGTAAGATATAGTATATAATGTAAGATATAGTATATAGTGTAAGATATAGTATATAATGTAAGATATAGTATATAGTGTAAGATATAGTATATAATGTAAGATATAGTATATAATGTAAGATATAGTATATAATGTAAGATATAGTATATAATGTAAGATATAGTATATAATGTAAGATATAGTATATAGTGTAAGATATAGTATATAATGTAAGATATAGTATATAGTGTAAGATATAGTATATAATGTAAGATATAGTATATAGTGTAAGATATAGTATATAGTGTAAGATATAGTATATAATGTAAGATATAGTATATAATGTAAAATATAGTATACAGTGTAAGATATAGTATATAATGTAAGATATAGTATATAATGTAAGATATAGTATATAGTGTAAGATATAGTATATAATGTAAGATATAGTATATAGTGTAAGATATAGTATATAATGTAAGATATAGTATATAGTGTAAGATATAGTATATAGTGTAAGATATAGTATATAATGTAAGATATAGTATATAATGTAAGATATGGTATATAATGTAAGATATAGTATATAGTGTAAGATATAGTATATAATGTAAGATATAGTATATAATGTAAGATGTAGTATATAGTGTAAGATATAGTATATAATGTAAGATATAGTATATAATGTAATATATAGTATACAGTGTAAGATATAGTATACAGTGTAAGATATAGTATATAATGTAAGATATAGTATATAATGTAAGATATAGTATATAATGTAAGATATAGTATATAATGTAAGATATAGTATATAATGTAATATATAGTATACAGTGTAAGATATAGTATACAGTGTAAGATATAGTATATAATGTAAGATATAGTATATAATGTAAGATATGGTATATAATGTAAGATATAGTATATAATGTAAGATATAGTATATAATGTAAGATATGGTATATAATGTAAGATATAGTATATAATGTAAGATATAGTATATAATGTAAGATATAGTATATAATGTAAGATATAGTATATAGTGTAAGATATAGTATATAGTGTAAGATATAGTATATAATGTAAGATATAGTATATAATGTAAGATATAGTATATAATGTAAGATAGAGTATATAATGTAAGATATAGTATATAATGTAAGATATAGTATATAGTGTAAGATATAGTATATAATGTAAGATATAGTATATAATGTAAGATATAGTATATAATGTAAAATATAGTATACAGTGTAAGATATAGTATATAATGTAAGATATAGTATATAGTGTAAGATATAGTATATAATGTAAGATATAGTATATAATGTAAGATATAGTATATAATGTAAGATATAGTATATAATGTAAGATATAGTATATAGTGTAAGATATAGTATATAATGTAAGATATAGTATATAATGTAAGATATAGTATATAATGTAAAATATAGTATACAGTGTAAGATATAGTATATAATGTAAGATATAGTATATAGTGTAAGATATAGTATATAATGTAAGATATAGTATATAATGTAAGATATAGTATATAATGTAAGATATAGTATATAATGTAAGATATAGTATATAGTGTAAGATATAGTATATAGTGTAAGATATAGTATATAATGTAAGATATAGTATATAATGTAAGATATAGTATATAGTGTAAGATATAGTATATAATGTAAGATATAGTATATAGTGTAAGATATAGTATATAGTGTAAGATATAGTATATAGTGTAAGATATAGTATATAATGTAAGATATAGTATATAATGTAAGATATAGTATATAATGTAAGATATAGTATATAGTGTAAGATATAGTATATAATGTAAGATATAGTATATAATGTAAGATATAGTATATAATGTAAAATATAGTATACAGTGTAAGATATAGTATATAATGTAAGATATAGATCTTTTTTGCACTCGTTGACCAGATATATCGCCGGAGTTGTCCTTTCTCATTACTCCCTGACGACAAATCTCGAGGCAAATTTCGGACAAGATTTCTATTGGTTCTAGTAGACCTACAATAATAATTTTTACACCATCGTGTAGAGCAGAATCTACTCTATTTTTAGATAGTTATTTGAAGGACTTATATCAGTCTAAACAGAAGCGATTTCCTGTCAACCGCGCCATGGTCGTTTTCGGGCAAGAAATAATTTTTCTTGCTGAGATAGTTTGAAATAATATTTTTTGCAGAGAACCTCCACGGATGAGATTTGTTCTGATAAATGGTTAGATTATATTTATTCCAGCATACTGGAATTGTTTAGAAGTGGAAATGACAGGTAGTATGCTAGAAATTAATTATTTGCATGACGACGATATTGTTGACTAGTAATTTTTTATTATTTTGCATTTTTTTTTTCTAAGTGTTTATTATTATGGTTCTTTATATCAGAAGAAAGCGCTTGAAATTCTCTATTCAGTGGTGTAAAAAGTTATATGCTAGCTTTGATAGAAAAAAAAAAATTAATAATATTCTTTGGAAAAATTTCCGGGATTTTCGCGAAAACAAGGCCAACCTTGATTGACATGTTATGGCTAATGTGGTGGCCCATTAATTCTTCAAAATTACCTACCTGCATCAGAATTAAATTCTCTTTCTATCTGTCGCCTCAGTTTTTTGTTTGGAGCTTTACTTTTTGTGTTTTGTTCAGAGCAAAAATGTCAATTTTCAGAAAATTGAAAAAAAGTAGTGTCAAATAAAAAATATTTTTACCTGTTCACAAGTACAAAGTTGGCTTTGTTTAAAAATCTACCTATAGAATAGGTGTTGTTGAGTCTGATGGTCTCCTTTTTAACTCTGTAACACAAATAGCTGAATTTTAAAAAAATTTCAAAGTTTGATGAATTTTTTCAAAAGCGCATGAGATTCACAAATCGGTCACGCATAAAGCAGACGAAAATTAAAGAGATAGTATATAGTGTAAGATATAGTATATAATGTAAGATATAGTATACAGTGTAAGATATAGTATACAGTGTAAGATATAGTATACAGTGTAAGATATAGTATATAATGTAAGATATAGTATATAATGTAAGATATTGTATAATGTAAGATATAGTATACAGTGTAAGATATAGTATATAATGTAAGATATAGTATACAGTGTAAGATATAGTATACAGTGTAAGATATAGTATATAATGTAAGATATAGTATATAATGTAAGATATAGTATATAGTGTAAGATCTAGTATATAATGTAAGATATAGTATACAGTGTAAGATATAGTATACAGTGTAAGATATAGTATACAGTGTAAGATATAGTATATAATGTAAGATATAGTATATAATGTAAGATATTGTATAATGTAAGATATAGTATACAGTGTAAGATATAGTATATAATGTAAGATATAGTATACAGTGTAAGATATAGTATACAGTGTAAGATATAGTATATAATGTAAGATATAGTATATAATGTAAGATATAGTATATAATGTAAGATATTGTATAATGTAAGATATAGTATATAATGTAAGATATAGTATATAGTGTAAGATATAGTATATAGTGTAAGATATAGTATATAATGTAAGATATAGTATATAATGTAAGATATAGTATATAATGTAAGATATAGTATATGATGTAAGATATAGTATATAGTGTAAGATATAGTATATAATGTAAGATATAGTATATAATGTAAGATATAGTATATAATGTAAGATATTGTATAATGTAAGATATAGTATATAATGTAAGATATAGTATATAGTGTAAGATATAGTATATAGTGTAAGATATAGTATATAATGTAAGATATAGTATATAATGTAAGATATAGTATATAATGTAAGATATAGTATATGATGTAAGATATAGTATATAATGTAAGATATAGTATATAATGTAAGATATTGTATAATGTAAGATATAGTATATAATGTAAGATATAGTATATAGTGTAAGATATAGTATATAGTGTAAGATATAGTATATAATGTAAGATATAGTATATAATGTAAGATATAGTATATAATGTAAGATATAGTATATGATGTAAGATATAGTATATAGTGTAAGATATAGTATATAATGTAAGATATAGTATATAATGTAAGATATAGTATATAATGTAAGATATAGTATATAATGTAAGATATAGTATATAATGTAAGATATTGTATAATGTAAGATATAGTATATAATGTAAGATATAGTATATAATGTAAGATATAGTATATAATGTAAGATATAGTATATAATGTAAGATATAGTATATAATGTAAGATATAGTATATAATGTAAGATATAGTATATAGTGTAAGATATAGTATATAATGTAAGATATAGTATATAATGTAAGATATAGTATATAATGTAAGATATAGTATATAATGTAAGATATGGTATATAATGTAAGATATAGTATATAGTGTAAGATATAGTATATAATGTAAGATATAGTATATAATGTAAGATATAGTATATAATGTAAGATATAGTATATAATGTAAGATATAGTATATAATGTAAGATATAGTATATAATGTAAGATATAGTATATAATGTAAGATATAGTATATAATGTAAGATATAGTATATAATGTAAGATATAGTATATAATGTAAGATATAGTATATAATGTAAGATATAGTATATAGTGTAAGATATAGTATATAATGTAAGATATAGTATATAATGTAAGATAGAGTATATAATGTAAGATATAGTATATAATGTAAGATATAGTATATAATGTAAGATATAGTATATAGTGTAAGATATAGTATATAGTGTAAGATCTAGTATATAATGTAAGATATAGTATACAGTGTAAGATATAGTATACAGTGTAAGATATAGTATACAGTGTAAGATATAGTATATAATGTAAGATATAGTATATAATGTAAGATATAGTATACAGTGTAAGATATAGTATACAGTGTAAGATATAGTATATAATGTAAGATATAGTATACAGTGTAAGATATAGTATATAGTGTAAGATATAGTATATAGTACTGTTGGAGATTTGCATTATGTTTAGACAAGCCAGGCCCCTTCCCCACACCCCTTACCCTGTCAACCACGGGAGTTTTAGGTGAACCCAGAGCCCTCCCCTTTATTACATACACGTATTTTTTTGGAATTAGGGATGGCGGCTACCCCGAGCCTGTATAGACCCTGTATTGCATATCTCTAGATAGAGAACTTACCCCGGGTAAGTACCACGGGCCAGTCAACAAAGATGGTTGCTAAAGGTAGCCTGGAAACTCAGGAGCTAGAAACCCTTCACTTTACGGAGACCAGAGCCATAAAAATGCCAGGAACAGAGATTTGGACGTGCAGATGCCTAATAAGGAGTGGAAGATTTCAACCACCCCAGAAGCAGCGGGAAGAGAACCCAAAGTCATTCTGCCATGCGCTCACTTGGCTTGGCTCATTGGCTCGCCTTGTTGTGGTGAATTTTGTTACTTATTTTGATTTGTGTATATTTTGTGTTATTATATGTTATTGGCTCACCACTAATAAGGGGGTGAGATTTCCTGCCGTCTCCTATAAAAGGAGCTGCTGTACATGAGAGAAGTCAAAAGTCTTGAGAATTGTGTTAGATAGCCATGTTATGTTGCTAAACAGAATTAGTTAAAAAAATAATTTATTCTGCTAAACTCTGCGTAATTTGTTTGGGTCGTGGATCCCAAAGCAGTCATTGGTGTCTGGTTGGAGTGGATGCCGTTAGAGTTGCCGTTGTCAGTAGTAGGAGGAGGAAATTTACTACAGTATATTGTGTAAGACATAGATAGCGTATGCTAGGGTAATCAATGCTTTACCACGTGCTCTACCATTGATATCTATAATTTTTATCAACTTGGCGCACTCCACATCGTAAACTGTTTCGTTTAACTGATCTCTGGCCCAATTTATGATATCGATTTGGTTATAGTTTACTTTGATAAGATAAAAACAAAAACATCCGACACTTCAACTTGGATTTTATTCAACAAATATAAATGGTTCTATTTCCTCTTGTATTGCATCAAGCATTCATTGTGAGATTGCGCCCACGGTTTACCTTAGTTAGTGAGACATTAAACAAACAAGCCTGACCCTTTTACTCAAAAGTCTCAATGTGTACTCAGCCTCAAGGAGTTAAAATAACTCGATTATTGGTAACCATAATAGTTTGTTGAATAGCTCGGATTATGATTTCAATACCTCATGTTTTTGTTTGCATATCTCAGTGAATGTAAAAAGGTTTATCGATTTCGAAAATGATTTTGAAAAGCTCGAAGTAGGTCTAATACAGAGTTATTGCTGACTCAACAGCCAATGAATGCAGAGGTGTCACGATTGTCAACTTGAACAGTCGTCAATATGCTGTCAACTTTACGAGATTTTCACATGGCAACTTTGTCCATGGTAAGTAGTTTTTCTTATTATATTTCTTGCCGTATAAATATTTTCCATTTTTTTCATTAATTATTTCAAAACTAAAAACCTGTCCTCTAAATTAGACATCATTACCAATTATAACCAACTTGAAATGCTGAACGGTTATCCAAGAAATGGTACAGTATTTCTAAAGAAATTCAATAATTTTTTATCATCACTTCTTTAATCCTGGTCTGATTGATGGATTTGAACAAAACACGATATTTTAGTGTAAAAAAAATTTGGGAAAAATATCCAATTAAGATAAAACGTTATGCGTGATATTTTTTTCATCGTAGTCTTCGATAACTATTAATGACAAATACTTATGTTTTTTTGCTCATCACCATTTTGGTTTTAGATGCTGATCTTTAACGCTTTGGCTGGAATCCATGGAGATATTGTTCCTACAGATTATATTTTACCTGATGGAACGAGGTGAGAATATGCTTAAATTTATTGTTGAGTAGCATTTTTTTAACCAAATCTCAACTCTAAAGGCTCAAACGCACTGGATGTGTCAATAGCGAAATTCGCTTGCGAATTCCACTCCTGGCATGCCGCATGGCAAAAACACATAACCGCTCAGTTATCAAACATGTTTGATATTTCACCGTGGCGAACACATTGATTGGTTGGTGCTCACGGCAGCGAGCAGTATTTTTACTTTTTCAAAAAATTAGTCATTCATCCATTACAACAATCATTACAACGATCATTTATCTATTATCGTTGTTTATTACTATGATTAGCAGAATAACGCCATACTGCATCCACCAGTGTGTTTTCACAACGTAGCATCAAGCAGCATCGTTGTGGTCAAATTTCTGTTCCATACATTTTACACATCCAGTATGGTTGAGCCTTAAGGGAGTGTTTTGGAACTGCAGTAATCGTGGTAACATTTCAAT
The DNA here is from genome assembly GCA_945261195.1 of Cryptosula pallasiana. Taxonomy (NCBI): domain Eukaryota; kingdom Metazoa; phylum Bryozoa; class Gymnolaemata; order Cheilostomatida; family Cryptosulidae; genus Cryptosula; species Cryptosula pallasiana. The sequence goes on from OX183136.1 coordinate 34,945,002, forward strand.
TTGATCTACTTATCATAGACGCATTGTTGGTCTGAAATTTATTTTTTATCAGAGTTCCTACATAGAAATTGCCTTCTCGAGTTTACTTGTGTATCCATCTTGTTGCATAAGAATGACATTTCTACTTGTTTTACCATTATTTTTCATAGTTTTTGAGTTTTACATTTGTATTGGAAGGCATGATTTTGGCCTTGATGGTTGAGCAAGCCCAACCTCCATTGAGAACAAAGTGAATAAATGTACACAAAAAAAAGAAAACAAAAAACAGTGCCTGCTATCAATTTCAGAATGTTTTACACTCCAGTTTTGAAACTTAACCAATAGTGCTCTCACTGAGTGTTTAATTAGAGTGTTTTATGCAAAATAAAACCTTGTTTATATATTTGACTCACTAGAAATCGCATTAGGATTGTTATCTTATATAAGAACACAAACTGTATGCTTCTATTTCTATTTTCTTTTCAAAGAAATTCTGTTGGGACATTTTTCCTTCAAAATGCTAACAACTTTTGTTGCACTAAGTTCTAGTTTGCTTTTAAGGAGATTTGTGTACCCATGGCTGGCATCAACGGATTCTGGTTACGAAAACTTGCTCAAAAGATTTTTCGCAATAATATTAGCATTTGTAAAGTCGATAAACTTTCTTTGAGAACATATTATTGAAATGATCTATCGACAAGTATTCCAAATAGATAAACAATCAAAAGTCTTATTAGGAATGTGAATTTTTTACTACTTTTTTTTCAAATTTGTATTGTTTCCTATAAGAAAACGTTTAATAATTATTTACTACATTTCATTAGTTTCATTGTGCGAGGCAATTAGGATTCAAATAAAGATACTGTCAACTTTTTGATAATAATCAGTATTGGCATTTATTTCTGCAAAATATCTTTGTTTGTAATGAACAACTCTTGTTTTTATAGTATCACTTTTGGCAATATCTCAACATTCATAGACAGTGGGATCAATTCTGTCACAGACTTACAAGTAGACCAGTACATTCCTGGAAATCTTTTGGCTGTCAGTGATGCTGCGCTAAGAACCGTCAATGACAGCGGGGCTACAATTGTGGTTGGACATGGTACATTTACTGGTTATGTCAATGGATACGGTACAGCAGCACGTGTTGACTACCCAGCAGTGTATCAGCTGACCCCAGAAATACTTCTGCTAGCGGAGTACAACAACCACTGTGTTAGACTGTTAAATAGAACAGATAACAACTACGTAACAGACTTTGTTGGAAGTTGTACCAGTTCAGGCTATGTAGATGGGGTTGGTACATCCGCTAGACTAGAATATCCAACTCGGTTACTTGGGCACCCTGTTGACCCTAATCTAGTCTTTGTCTCTGAAGACTCATCCGGAAATATTCGATTGATTAATGTAACCTCCGTATCTGTCACCACTTACATGCGTAGCGCTTTCACCTCACTTACATCCATAGTATGGGATCCATACTACTGTAATACACTACTTGTTACTGACGATTATTCATTTAAAAGATTACAAATAGACACATTTACTCTAACCACTTATGGTAATGCTAGCGGATATGTAGATGGCAGTCTACATTTAGCACAATACAAATATCTTTGGGACGCAAAGGTTATTTATAAAGATCTCTATGCTGTGGTAGACAACACAGATCACAGAGTACGTATTATTGACACAGCCAGTTGCGTCGCTTTTTCTATTTGCGCTGGTTATGCCAATACGACTGATGGACCCCTTGATCAATGCACAGTCTACCAACCATCGTCTCTTCTCTTTACTTCTGGAGTTTTATACATAGGAGGGACTGGATACATCAATGCCTTGCCTAGTAAGTACGCTGATTGTGATGACCAACAAGAGCTTCAAACAAAATCAATTTTTGTTCAAAGGTGTCAGACTGGTCCATTAAATTATAGCTATTTACTCTGCTGATGTTGTTGTTACAGTTAATGTAGGTGCAAGTGGGTCTCTGGCTTCTTCTTGTGCTCCTATATCTACAGAAAGTACCAGAAATGAGTCAGCATTTGTTGACGAGGCCCCTTGTCAGCAGTTGCCATCGACTACCACCTCCATTACTTCCACAACTACAACAACAACTGCTCCAACCACAACAACTACAACAACAACTCCAACCACAACAACTACAACAACAACTCCAACCACAACAACTACAAGTCTGGCTCCCACGACTACAACCACAGCAACTGTTGTTACAACAACAACTACATCACTTACAAGTAATTCTACTAAAGCTCCTAACACGCAGTTACTGTTCTTGTGAAGGAACAGTAATTAAATATAGTGTTGGTAATGCTGCTCGCACTTTACGCTGACTTCTGGTTTAGTTTGTGCTTTGTTCTTCTGCTTATTTTTTGTGCATCTGCAGAAGGTAATTCTTTTGCTGATATTGAGCATTACCTGCAGTCAAACCATTTTGGTTTATTTCAGGCACTGTTGGGGCTTCCAACAGTGTAACTGCTGCCGCTACTAACTTTAGCACCACTCCTCTACACACAGGTACTACTAACCTCAGCACTACACCTGTAAGCACAGGTACTACGAGCTCTAGCACATCCCTATCCGCAGGCACTACTAACTCCAGCACAACCCTTCAACCAAAGGGTAGCATGATACTTACTCATTCACATGGTGGCTCAAAATATTTTGTGTTTCTGGTGTTCAAACATCTGGTTGGGTTTGAGAGTGATTAATCGTTTGCCAACTGTTTGAACACTTTTTCAAAAAGATCATGTGCTTTAAAAACCTGGGCCTACATTATGAGGCACAAATTCATACAAATGTGGCCTAACAGTAGCTGGCTTATGAAGTTGATACGATATGTATGTTTATTCACATTAATAATCCTCAAATAGTCATTTTCTTCAGAAGAAAATAACCATACTTTGGGGTGTTATAGAAACAAATATCGCTAAATTATTTTTCATAATTGAAATAATTAAAAATTGAGTTTTTTCATCAAATTTTTTATTATTTGCTTACAATTTTTTTATTTAGAAGATCATCCATCAATTAAATGAAAAAAATTGATTTTTCTGTAGCGGTTTTGAAATCATCAAATAAAAAATCTTTCGTTGCACTTAAAGTTGTGTTTGCAGGTTACACATGTGCTGTTGGTACACCAAACAACTATGCGTATGGGAGCTGTGCAGAAGGCTGCTTTGGTCTGTACATAAACAGAGAGTAAGTACGATTGTTACTTTGAGCAGCAGACTAACTTGAGACTTATTTTCATTATGACTGCAATGTTATAGTGTAATAAAGAGCTATTGTAGGGCTATGTTCATAACACCCTTCACAATTAGCCTTTTGTCACTCTAAAGTCAGTACATTTGGGTTCATGTTCTTTCTTTGAAGTAATGAAAACAACGGTTACAATATTGTTGAAAGTGTTTTTACTGAACTTTGAAATATTAAAAACTTAGCATGTGTTAATAGTTATAACAATGAGCGATAAAAATCAGCACTCAAAGAAGTAGTGTAAAGTTTCAGCTTAGAGCTGGTGCAACATTGTGGAGTTTATTCAAAGTTTTAACCTAAAACAAGTAATGACAGAAATGCATGCGCGTAGTTGAGGATCTCGTTCAACAATGCACTTTTTTATTGACATCTTGAAATGATAATCTACTCTCTGGTGTGAAACAAAATTTAATAGTTTCAATTAAAATTGGTAGACAATCGCCATCGCACTGATGATCTAACAGTATACAACAATACTTATTTGTTAAATTCCATTGTCGTCAGCAATAAAATAAAATCAGCCAATTGATAATAGTTTGAGGTTACATTTTACAGGATTTCCATTGGTTGTTTGGCTGACCTGAATGTGAGTTACTATGGATTTGCTCAAACCAGCGTTTGCGGCGAAGATGAACAAAATGGAAAATGCGTAACATTTTCTACGGAAGTAAGTGAAACAGAATTTATTTGAAACTTTCGAAGTAAGCTGAAAAAAAAAGTTTAATAGCTTAAATTTGTATTCTACAAATGTGCAAACACAATATAACTGTTATATAGATTTGCAAGCAAGTTTACTGTTTGTTGTCAAGTTAAACTGCAAAAAATTTATCTGAAAAAACTCAACTTGCTGGTCACAATCAGCTGTATTGAAACTTATCTACTCCATATTTTTTTGCAATTTATTTCTTTTCTCTATAGAATAGTCTTAGAACAATAAAAACACAGAAATTCAATTTAGTAAAAGCAGTTTTCTGCAATGCCATTTGAAATTTATTGGATCAAGTCTTCCATGTTGCTTTTTCAAAACGCCTGTTCATTTTTTGGAAAAACAACTATCAATGTTTTTAATTTTTTTGTTTTTACAATCAACTGTCATAATTTACTTGAGTGATTGAATGCTTAGAGATAATTTAGAGCAATATTGCTTAGTTCACAAACGATACTTTTAATTTTGTAAAGGACCGTTTTTTTCTGGAATACTATGTGAAAGAATTACTTAGAGAGCAAAATTGTATTGTTGCTGCTTTTTTTATTAACACCAGCTTTTTATTTGGCAGAGCGAAGATGTCATCAACTGTATAAGATGTTGTACTGATGCCGCCATCTGTAACTATTACTTCTCCCACCAGTGTGACTACGATCCCTCGGACTCAAGATGCAATTCTTGTGCCGT